>JAOXJP010000017.1:6260772-6288181 GCA_025762735.1 Platanus orientalis
TCAATCTGTGAGATGTTCTTAATCATGATCTTAAAACTACCCAATAATTCTACAAAACTGAACTTTAAATCATAGTTTTGAAGATTGGTTCGACTAGGCGTTTGAGTTGGTTTGAGCAAAACCGTAAACGGTTCTATAGAGGCTTAAAACCATAATTTATCAAAAACTACATGTAACAATAAAACCAACTGGTTTTTCTTTATGAATTCAATTTTAATAAAATCATTCAGTTTATATTTTTATATCAAATTAAAGGAAAAAATTAGAAACATAACTTTCCGAATTCCCATCTCAGTTTCCATGAATTGTTTTATTTGTTGCTGATTTATAACATTTTTTTGGGTATCATTTAAAAATTAAAAACTTGATTATAAGTCTTCTAATGAGTTATGAACTGTTTTACTTTTTTATATTTTACCAATCTTCATAGCAACCACCTTACCAAAAAAAATCCATTATAGCGACCGTGTTAAACTACTACATAAATCGATGGTCAAACCAAGTTAAACCTATATAACTATAGTCAGTCCGGTCTAAAAAATTGTACTCTTAATCGGCCATTCTATGTGGAATTTTGATGGTGTCATCACCCAAGTAAGTAATAAATCCACCATCAACTTTCATGAAAATTATGGACCGTAGCATTTGACAGATGATGATAATGAAGAAAAAGATGATTATGATGGGAAAGGAACCAAACAAAAACCTCATAAATGAGTCAGAGAAGTGGTTGAGTTGTTGAGGAGCCCGATGCCTGAAATTCCAATTAACTTTGCTTTTATTTTTGGCCTTTCAAACTTTTTTGTTTCTTAAAAAAAATTAAATCTTTCTCCATGAGGAGAGAGAAAGAGGAGATGGAGTGGAGGGTCCCTCGTTCGCAACGTCTCTTTTGGAATAGGCGAAGGAATCGAGACGACGACCGACAAGTAGGTTCACGGTCTACTCCCTTTCTCCATAAACTTTCACAACCTTGTCGCTCAATTCTCCTCGTCTTCCTCTCCAAGATATCTATTTCATCTGGGTCACTACAGTTTTCTTTCACACGGGGAAGAGGCCTTCATCTCAGGACTTACAAATTGTTTAAAGACACCTTTCACCCTATGTTCTTGGGAAAGGACTAGGAAGTGTTACCCTTCGCTTTAATTTCGACTGTCAAATTAAAGATGGTGCATCTTCCATTTTGTAACCAAGTACCTCCAAAATTTTATGGGTCCAGTTCTTCTATTACCAAGTCACGGGTTTCACCTTATAATTAATGTGTTTTAATGACTGAAATGGTTGTAAATTTAGTAAAATGGCATTATAGAATTCATGTAACTAATCCAAAGTAATTGGAGTAAAGCTTTGTCAAGTTAAATTGATTTGAGTGCACTGAGTATACTTTTTCACCAAGTGGTCCAGACATGTTTTACTTCACTAGACGCTGGAAAGAAATGAGCACGACTCAGTCAGTCAAAAAGTTAGTAAATGTACAAACTTAGCTTGTGCTTATTTAATCTAGAATTAGTGGAATTAGGGAGTGATAGAACTAATGTAAATCAAGTTACTAGATAGTTATAAGAGTCTTAATTTGGGTATTGTTATAGTTTGTTAGTTTTAATTTGAATTTATTTACTATTTATAAAAAAAAAAATTAATTTTGTTAAGAAACTTGTTATCAAGAAGGAATCTTGTTAAGCTGATTATAAAAAGGGGTTAAAATATATCACATGAAATTAAGAAATAGTGGGGTTGGAAAAGTAATAAAGAGAAATAAAGTTTATTTAGTTATAGAAAGAAAAAAAAAAAAAACCCTGATCAATTTCAATGTTTGATCGTATTTTTTGTAATTTTTATCTTTTTTTTCTTTCATGAAACTAGCCTGAAAAGTCTGTGGGTTAGTATTGTTGATCTGTTTTGGGGTT
Source organism: Platanus orientalis (assembly GCA_025762735.1). NCBI lineage: Eukaryota > Viridiplantae > Streptophyta > Magnoliopsida > Proteales > Platanaceae > Platanus > Platanus orientalis. Next base: position 6,262,677 of record JAOXJP010000017.1, read on the forward strand.
TGGACTCATACGAAGTAGTGAAATCGGCCATTTCCTTAGCCAAACTAGTTCTCCATCCACAATTTTGATTAACATGGTATAAAGCACAATTTCCAGGTTTTTTTTTTTGTTAGTATGATCTACATGCTACGCATCCGGTTTTTTACTTAATCAATACAGATATAACGCCTAATTGGCACCTATATATCATACTAAATTTTCCTAATTACAATAGTTATTGCCCTTCACCCAAAAGAAGCAAATTAAAATAAAAATGGAAGTTGTTATCCTCTTGAGTATAGTAATAACCATGAGTTAGAAATCAGAATTCAGGTTAGAAACATTTATGTTATGATATGAATAGTATTCATTGAGGATGATGAGTCGAACAGTACAATATAACAATTTAATTGACTCTTTGATTAGGATGGGTCAATCATTGTACCGACAAAACAAGCTCCAAAATTAAACTGCTATGAAGATCTACTTTCATAACAAGAGCAAAGCAACTATGGATAGTGGAAAAGAAGAACATAGGTTTATAGTCTGGAGAAGAAGTCCACGGAATGGGTGCTTTGATGTGCCTAATCATCTCAACCAATTGCAGGGACAAAATTGATGAGTCAGTATGACGTGTATGGTATGGAGTAAAGAACTCATTTTCACATCTCCCATTTTTTCAAAGTTTGGGGCCCAATATCAAGTGTAACGTAAAAGATGAAATAATTATGTACTCACATTATTTCTTTCTTTATTTGGATAGTTAAGTGAGTCAATGGTTAGTTGTTTGTAGGTGTAGATGGGTTTTGAACCCAGGTTTCTGATATGAAACTATATAGACTTTACTAAATAATTAATTGACTCTTTGATTAAGATAGCTCAATCTATGTACCCCTCCCAAACCAGAATAAGAAGTCTAACTAAGATCCGGAAGTACCAAATCCTCTGCGCTCCCCTTGAAATCTAAATTTCTAGTTAGGGAACCAATAATAGTGTACTTTTGTTATCCTAGTTTCAATGTATTAATTTCATAGCAATGCATTGATTAATCACTCTCTAAGTAAATAAATAGGGATTCATTCCTTCGGAGGGAAAAGAAGCGAATGAAAACAAAATGATCAGGAACGATAATATGACTTGGAGATCAAGAAGGATCAGTCCTAAAAGTCAAGTCCCTCCTTTTGATACTTGATACCACTTAGAAATAGTCTTTTGTTGGACTCCGGATCCTCCCTTGACCTTTTAAAGTCTTGCCTATTCTGGAGTGCAACATGTGGCAAAATAATTAAAACACATAATGATCCAGTTTATATGTTTTAATTTTTTTTTTCATTGGGGTAAAATGGGTCTTTCTCTTTCTCTTTCAAGTAGGAAGTGACAAAATAAACTCAAAGCCTATGTTAACGGCTTGGATTTTATACGCCGACCCTATCCTCCTCTAACCTTTGTTGAAGGTCAAACAGGCGGAAACATCAATGCCGAAAGTGATTTCTTTTTACACTGATGTGGCCGTCCCTTGACCTCAGCAGAGGTGAGCATCGGCGAGGACCCTTGACCTTGCCACTGTGCAGTTACTGCTGTTGGATCTGTAATCTTTTATATAGGAGATTTACTGTATACGCCAAAAATCAATAACAGCCATGACTGCATATACTATTATTCACTGTAGACCTTGGGTCTATTTTTTCATCTTTAAGATGATAAAGAGATTCTAATCTAATGGTTTGAATTAAGGTGTAAATCAGTCACTGTAGACCCCATGACTTCTAGCTGCTCCTAGGAGGGTATCCGACCTGAATGACGTGCGGATGAGACTTGCATCATTTTTTTTTTTTCTTTTTTTTTTTCCAAATGTTTTATGATTAAAAAATCTCTGTAATGCCTATGGTGAATTATATGCTGACACATGTTGTGTTGTGTTGGTTTAAAAAATCAAAAAATTACTCAGTTGAAAAAGTAGGTGTTTAAAAAGAGATTAATTCAAAAATACATCTTGTGTCAATCAATGACACGTCTACAGAGGTCTGTGTCATCACACATAATCATTCTTTTTTTTAGACGTAAATACCTAATCTCTTTTGACTTACAAATACAAAGCCGTTTTCGATATTCGCACGAACGTAAGCTTCCATCATTTACAGACTCTGTTTAAACTTCTAAATTCTACCCTCGGCTTTTTCGCTCAGAACTTTCCGTGTTGCGACTGCTTACACGGTCACTTTCACCGCCGCTTCTTTTTCTTTCACCGCCCTGCTCTCCACGGTTGATGCTGTCATGATTTGCTTATTATTTCGGCACGGACGGTGGTCACTGTTTTCTTACTTTTACTACCTTCTTTTCACAAGTAAAATACCCATCAGAAAAAAACAATGCTCCTGAGTGTAGGATTCTAAATCGGAAATGGGTGTTCTGTAACGAATGTTAAGTTGCCCGGCCAGAGACCAGCCCCCTCTCCCTAATTAAATCCTTGAAATCAAACATGGTGTTTTCACTGAGAATCATGCCAGTGGAAGACGGGCACAGTCATTGATCATCTGCATTTTCCTGAAGTCCCCCACCCCGACGCTCCCAAGAGACTACCCTAGTCTTACAACTTCCAAATGAGTTATGGCATCATCATTCACTAATCCCTTTAACTGAATTGATAGAGTTTGAATTATTTTATTATTGACTGGAAATCTGTGTGTCATGTGTCCGTGTCACAAGGGTACAAGGTTAATTACAAGGGGAGGATTTGTCCTTCAAAATAGATTTTTTCCGCCTTGGAAATAAAGATTTTTGAAACCCACAAAAAAGAAGAAGAAAATTTATAGTAGTTTAAAGGGATTTTTCCCAAAACAGTTCAAAGTTTTGGCATAATTGCCAAATAACGAGATAAAAAAAAACTATTTCCGAAACTAGTTTTTTTAGGATAAATTTGGAAATAAATTGGTAGTTAACAGTCAAGTTGTTTCATCGTCAACAGTCTCCCAATATCTCTTCCACCAAATCATGATATTTTTGGATACTTTCTCTCTCTCTCTCTCTATGGCCCACTTGAACGAATTCGGATTTGTTGGAATTTCAGCAAGTTGCTGAAATCCCCAATTAAAATAGGATACATGGTTAATCGAGTCTCAAATATTTTGGTTACCTAATTGAACCATTGATGTCACTTAACCAATTCCCAAATATTTTTATTGGGTTAGCTCAATCTGGATCAGGATCGGATAGGACCGATTTAATCCTACTCTGTAGATCGCGATCCTACTAGAATTGGACAATCCCAGTCTTGAATCGTCTAGGATCAGACGATAAAAAAAAACTAAAATATAATTTTTTTATTCAAAAGTGCACAAACACTTTCCTAATTCTCAATAAATATTCCTAGAAGCTGTGAAATAACATATAAGAAGTAAACCCCATGACTAGGGGTGTCAATCGGGTTGGGTTGGGTCATTCAAGGGCTAACCTAAGCCTGACCTGAAAAAAATATATTGGCCCAAGTCTAGCCCGAGCCCGAACTCAGTTCAAAATAGTTAGGCCAAACCCAACCCGGTATAAAACTATGGGCTTCGAGCTAGGTTCGGGCAGCCCGAAGTGATTAACTATAAGTGCCCAAAAAGAGTAAATTTACTTTATTTTGAAAACCACGTGTCATGTTATTATTAAAAAAATGTTATTTACACAATTATACATATATATTAAAAAAATGTTATTATTATTATATATATACACACACAATTATACAGTAGTTCGGGCCGGGCCGGGTATTCCGGGTTGGGCTAAGGCCTACTCGAGCCCAACCTGAAAATCATTTCAGGACTAAAACTTAGGCCCAAGCCCAGCCCAGCCCAAAGCTCAACTTGCCCAGCTCGGCCCTTTTTAGGGCCAGAAAAGTTGGGCATCGGGCCAGCCCAGCCCAGCCCAATTGACAGCCCCAATTATGAAGTGTCAAAAACCAATCTTAAAAGGTTCCCAAGGCTCTTTACAATGGTATAAAACCATTGTTCGAGTTTAATATGGGCAATCTTTCCAAATCTACATTGTTCAATTGATCGATTCAGTAGGCTTCGATCGATTGAATGTGTCTGAGTCCATAACCCATTATGTTCGATTGATCTAGAAATTTTTGATCGATTGAATGTGTCTCAATTCCAAAAGACACATTCAGTTCAATCAATTGATCCTCATTCAATCGATCGAACTTGATAGTTCGATATTTTTAACTTTTTAAAGCTTAAACTCTTTTGGAAACCACTAGGGTACCACCTAAGGTTCATGGGGCAAGTCACTATGATCCAAATAGGGTCATTGGCATTGGTATTACCCACGAACACTTACCATTAAAGCATTCGACCCTTTGAGTAATATTACCAATGGGGTACACTGGATAGGTCTTTAAATATCTTGCATGGGAGCTTGAAACTCAATGAGATCTTCATGTGTAGCTTCATTGTCTCTTGATTTTGCGGTCCTTCCTCATCCAGTCCTACGCAATATGCCTCTTGAGTACCACCTGGACTTAGACTTACATGCCATATGATTTTACAAATATGACTTAATACATGCACTGTTATATGCCGACCTTACTACATACATGTACTTTTACAATATGGAATGGAATTGACAACAACACAAATAAATATTACAATAACAATCTCTTTTTTTGTCAATTCCATGACAAAACCATTACACAACTCAAAAGTACATGATAGCCTAAAAAGCTCCCCCTCAAGGTGTAATGGAATCCCTTCATACTTGTGTCACACTTACTAAAAAAAATACATTTCTAAAAAATGTCATTAACTAATCAAGCACATAGCAATGTGACACATAGCCAATAAGAACTCAATAGATATATACCAATTTAACACAGTAGTCATATGTATATACCAATTTAGCACAAAAAGTTAAATTTCTTCTCTTTAGATTATACCCTTACAAATATCTCCCCATTTGGGTAATATCTCCCCTTTAGGGTGAGAAATCAGTACCAATCTCTTACCCCTTTTGGCATGAATTGATGAGGGGTGGGCAGCCACAAGATAAAGAACTATAATGCTCCCCCTAAGCAAAGAGGGATTTGGTTGTAATCCATGGATTCAACTAAAAGAAATACACGAAGAAGATGTAATTTGATGGAGACTTTCTTGGATTACCATGTATATGTTTGGATAGATGATATTGGAAGCAAATTTCATGTGTTTACGTGTGTGGATGAATGAATGCTTCAAATCACAAATGTGTGAATTCAATTTGCAAATTCACAATTAATCATCAGTAAATAAAGAATAAGATAGAGAGTAAATTGATAGACTTTTTCCACAAATTCAGGGTGATTTTCATAACCCAAAAGACCCAGAAAATAAAAATTCAGACTGAGATTCATTCTCGGTGACAGTCCTCAAAATGAATGTTGGCCAGAGGTTAACAATCATTTTTTAGGGCCCTAAACAATCACCTCCCTGGGGACCCGTCGAGTGCGGTCCTTTAAAGGACCACCAGAACCTAGGACCAACCCCTTAGGGGCCTTTGGTCCTTTTTAAGGACTACCCAACCTGGGAGCCCTCAGGTGTGGTCCTTTGAAGGACCATTCCCCTTTGGTGAAGTTGGAAACCTCCATTTTATTTACCTGTCATGGCCCTTATAACAACTCTTGATCATGTGTGATTGCCCAAAATTTGCATAAATTTGTCCTCTAAAGTCCTGTAATAGCAACATGTGTAATGTATGATGTATCTAGGTAGTTTATTGAGTATAGAACGAAGTGAAAAAATGGGAATATCGCATGTATATACAGCTCAATGCAACCAAAATAATGAAATTTCGTGGATTGTTCAATTGAGATCTTTTCTTTAAAAGTTTATATGTTAAAGGCTAACCAATCAATAAAGAAAAGTGAGATTTCAATGCTTTATCATTTCGCACACCCAAGCATTAGCTTGTAGCAACATAATAAGGACAAGGAACCTTCCTTAGGGAGACCTAGGTGTTATTCAATGGCAGTACACGGAGGGTTGTAATCCCTCGGTATGGGTCACTCAAGTGGAGTATCTCCAAGACCACTAGACCTCCACTATTTATTAATGATTTGAGATGGCGGGAATAGTATGCAACCATATGTAGTATGGGAAGTTGGAGTGCCTAACACATTCCCCAATCATAACCAAACCTTTGAACCCCACCTCCACACTCTGGTTATATCAAGCCTAGATATTTTTACGGTCTCCTTTAAGGAGTACCCTAAAAGGTGTTTGAAATTTTAAGTGCATAAATCCTAGAGGGGGTGAATATGATATAATTAAACTTTAATTCTTTTTACCCTAATTTAATTTAAGTGAGTTAATAATTAATGTTCAATTTTAATTTAACTCGCTTAAGGTGTTTAGTGCTTAAATGTTAATGATTGCAAGTATGGAAGTGACAATCACATAAAGATCAAATACCACAACACAAAAATTTATAGTAATTTGGCTACACTAGGGCCTACATTAACTTTTAACTACTCAATTTTATTAATCAATCACAATGATTAGAAGGGATGAGCAAACCTTAAATTACTTGCTTGATGTGTCCAGCAGGAATGACCTTGGTTGTCTCCGAGCCAAGGGCTTACAATCTGTCACACGGCATCTTCGACTGTTGACACAAGGGTACAAGGTTCTAAATAACAAAATAGTTCTCAATCAACCGAGTATGGTAATTTGGTCCAAGTAAGGGAATCGATGTCCCAATATATAAGTGTGGCTTTCAATAGCTAAATATGCAAATATGGTCAACCAAGGAAAGCAAAGTCCTAAGGTAGAGAGTGGCTCTCAATAACCAAATATGACAATAGTATAGTCTCTACCAAAGAAAAAAAGAGTGTGTAAAAGCCTCTAAAGAAGGCTAATATGCATAAGTAATCACACAACCAAGTAAGCCTTTATGAAGATAAATATAAGTGAAGCTTAATTAGGATAATATCACATGGAGAGTGCTCTCCAAGGATTCACAAGTAGATTAGTGGTCTAGATAGGCAAGCTAACCACAATACTAACTATTATATAACCAAACTCCAAAATATGAAGCTAAAGCTTTACCTTAACCTTGAGATTGGGAGTTTGAATGCTAAGAAGTGTAGGAGCACCATCCTTAACCTTACTCCTCTCTTCTCTTGCAAAGGAAACTTCCTTTATAGCCACAAGAAAGATAACCAACTCTCTTCTTTTCCTTTGGAAGCTTGTAAACTTGAGTGAAAGTGTAAAGAGAGTGTAGAGATTGTAAAGCCCTTCTTCTTGCCCAAATCCATCTTTTCTTTCCCTTTAGAAAATTCTCTTAAACCCTTAAATTTAGAAGAGCAAAGTTGCTCTTTTATAGGGGTCATGTTCACCACAACCCTTGGATGAGAATCATCCAAAATGGGCAACTAATCCAAAATGCAGATTTCAAATTTAAAATGTTCCACCTAGTTTAGAGCACTCCACTAGGAGCAATTCTCTCATAAATGAGTTTTTAGGGAATTATCGGATCACTCCATTTTGGGGTTGGAGTGTTCTAACTCCAAAATTAGATAGTGTTTCCTACTAGTTTGGTTTGGAGTGTTCTAACTTTAATTGGAGCACTTCAAGTGAGTTGAAGCGCTTCACCTTCTCTGGTTATGTGAAAATTGACCCTAAAGCCATTTTTAACCATATATGAGGCGGTCTATAGGGGTCCTAAGGGTCTCTTTAAGTAAAAATTATCCTCACTTACCTTTGCGGATGTAGAAGGACACGAATGATGTGAATATGTTGCTTTAGTCCTCACATGATCCCGGTTTGCTTCCTTAGAGCTTGGTCTTCGAGATAAATCTTCACATATAATAGACACAAGAACCTCCTAGACTCTAGATTGAACATGTCATAGCCTAGCCTATCAACCCATGTATTTTCCTACTCATGGAATTTACAACATATGCATTTATAGTGCCCAGTCACACCTCATTGATCGATGGTGACTCAAAACTTGTACAAAACCATAGATGATAATCACATACATATTAGGAGGATCCTCCTTCATCTCAAATCCAATCACGAAACCCCTATAACGACTCTATTTATAAATGGGGAGGGGGCACAAACCCTATCCCCATTGCCCATAACTTTTTTGGAGACTATTGTAACGTGCGTTGCAATTAAAGGGTAAAACTATGCTTTTATCCTACAAAGTTAAAATTTTCATTTCACATATTTTAGATCTACCATAGAGTGGTTTACGGACCCTTTGGACCAACTTAGAAGTGTAGAACCCAAGTTGGACCCTAAACTTGTCAAGTTCCAAAGTTTTCCTAAATGTGTATTTGGGGTAACTTCATGAGTAAGGTTGTATCATCCCTGTATGAATTAATTGAAAATATCTATGAATCTACTTTCTAATGCATTAAGTGGTATATAATTATGATTTTTCTAGAAGAAGTTATGATAATTCTTTAACAAGGTGTCTGTGCTGACAGACCCACAAATTTATGGTAACTTCATCGACACACCTATACCAATCCCAAACAAATTAGAGTTCAAGGCCTATACCATTGAAACGATCTTGAAGTATAATTTTCAACGAAACAAATGCTGAGCGATTATCAGTTATGTGTGCAAAGTCATGGTCGAATTACTGCAGGGTGTTCGTGCTGAAGATGTTAGAGAGCTCAACTTAGAGTTGGAGAGTTCCACCATGGTTGAAGCGCTCCACCTAGGCTCAAGACTGCACAAAAAGATGTAACAACTCTCCCTAGAGCACTCCATTTAAGGTTGGAGTGTTCCAACACCCCCCCCAAGTGCTCTAATGAGGTCCAGAGCACTCTAACTGGGACAAGAAGGTGATTTTGCCTCTATTTTGATTTGGCACTTATCTATTTTACCTCCACACATCTAGGATCTTGTATTAGATGACTTAAATCCCTATTAACACCTCATTTAGGTTATTAGCCCTCTTTAGCACACAAAGAAAAAGATGGAGAGAGAAGAGGGAAACTTGGGAGAAATGATAGAAGAATATTCTTCTCCAAGCTTGGGGAAGTTGTTAGAACCTAAATTTAGCCTAAAATAGTTGTTGCTTTTTATTTTCTACCTTGGTTTATGTATTTTAACCATGGAATACCTTGTTTTCTTTTAAAGGTATAAGGTTTAACAAAAGAAATGGAGTTTTGGAGGAGATTTCTCTTAAAGACAAGGAGGATTAACATTGAGTGAGTAAATGTTGTTTATGCACACTTTTCTTCCATAGGATCTTGATTTGATGTTTCTAAGATTTATCTTGGTGGATTCATCTCTAATCCCTTGAGAATGATGATTTCTTGATGATGGATCATAGGTTCATGGTTTTAGCATGTTAGTAGTTTCATCATTGGATTCTTTGATTTCTTGAGTTATGGAGCTATTTTCTTGTGAATAGAGCTTTGTATGATGGATTTGATGGTCTTTAATCTATGTGAAGAAGTTTGAGAGCATGTATTTCTTAAGTCATAGGAATTTCAAGGGTTCTTGTGGTGAAGATTAGGTTTCCCCTTTGATTTCCTTAATTCTTGCACTCTACATGTTTGATAAAATGTCTCTTGTTGTTTTCCCTTATTATTTATATGTTTCTAGGATGCCTTTAGATTCCTTGTATGAATTTATTGTTCTATTTGTTGAATCGCTTCAAATGCATGTTGGATTATAGCAATTTGTGATATTCTATGGGTTCTCATGTTAGGATCTTATAATGCATGTGTAAATTTTTAAGGCTTTGCACCATTTAGATGATGTCTAATGGCATGAGCATGTTGTCTTTGGCATGGTTTATTTCGGTGTTTTCAAAGGGTATTTCACTTGGACTTCTTCATGAGTTTTAGTATGATTTGGGTTATTTGGTTATGTCATTTGTAGTATTCGGCATGAAACAATTTCACTTTCATGAACATCATATAAGTCTTTGGATTTGTACAAGTATCTAGACTTTCATATTGGTATTTGGCCCTTATATGTGATTTATTTCCTCGGTTTTGTAACTATTTATGAGTTAGTGTATATGGATATCTTTCATATGGCATACTTATGTAATAGTTGTTTTAGTATACATGAACATGGATTTAGTATCAGATTTGGAAACAAGGATTTGGTATGATATACCCCTAAGTGGGTTGGTGCATGGATTATCACTGCCAAGAGGCGAAGGGACATTAGTTGTCTAGTTGTGACCACCAATAGGCAAAGGGGCTATATACTTGCCCAGATCGTAGGTACCCAATCATTAGGTCACATCAATAGGTAAAGACTGTCATACTTGCCAAACCTATGGTTTTGTTTTGTTGGATACCCTACGTGGTTTATATGTTTTATTTTATTGGAAACCCTCACATGGGTTATGTGATTTGTTTTGTTAGAGACCATTACATATATATATATATATTTTGTTAGGGACTTATGAGCCCCAATTGTATAGCGATATGCGAGGACTTATGACCCCACTCATATGACAATATGTAAGGACTTATGATCCCCACTCGTAAGGCGATATGTGAGGACTTATGAGACCCACTCATAGGACGATATACGAGTACTTGTGAGCCCCACTCGTACGGTGATATGCAAGGACTTATGAGCCCCACTGGGGGAATATGTGAGGACTTATAAGCTCACTTGTAGGGAGATATGTGAGCACTTGTGAGCCCGATTCATAGAGCAATATTCGAGGACTTGTGAGTCCCACTTGTAGGGCGATCTGCAAGGACATGTGAGCCTCACTCATAGGGTAATATGCGAAGACTTGTGAGCCCCACTCATAAGGAGATATGCGAGGAATTTTGAGCCCCACTCGTAAGACAATATGCGAGCACTTGTAAGCCCCACTTGTAGGAAAATATGTGAGCACTTGTAAGCCCCATTTGTAGGGTTATATGTGAGCATTCGAAGACTTGTGAGTTCCAACCTTATGGAGGTAGGTTATTTGTCAGAGGGCTAGTATTAACCATTTTACATTTGATTCGAATTTGGTTTTATCAAGAACCCCTCTGAAAAAATCATGCTTTAAATCTGAGTTGTCATGATCATTTCATTTAAGTATGGATCCACCATCTCATTCCTAATGTATGCATTGTGGGATGATGTCTATTGTGGGCTTACACTCCCATTAACCATACCCAAATCTATATGAAAAAATGAATAAGAGAAAATCAACTGAAAACATATATTATTTTATTCTATGGACATTAACCAACCTATCCGAGTTAAAATCTCTATCCACTGATAGTAAAAGGGGACAAAAATTATGTTTTAAAATCAATTAATGATTACATATTTAATATTTTAAAATGAGGGATTTTAGGTTAAACATTTCATACCTTTCTTTCTATATATATCTCCATACATGTTTTAATATATTATGACATGACTAAACTTATCTATTAGACTAACACTTTGTGTCAATGTTATTAAAAAAAATTTATATCTATATCTCATGTAGAATCATATTAACATTTTCATTTATATCTTATGTAAAAATTAGAACATTTCTTTTTTACATCTCATGCTAAAATTATTGGAATATTTCTATCACATGTCATAGTATCTATAAATTTATAATATACACATTTCATTCATTTAATATTATATTAATAATCGTCATATAATTATATTAATTTTGCAACTACATAAGTTTCAAACTTTTAGCCCCCACTAACATTAAGGTCTCTAATCATATTTGTAAGATTTCATGTATCACATACATTTAGGCAGTTCCAAAAATATTAAATAAATTATATAATCTTTACCTATTAGCAACTATTTACTAACCCACTTATCTAAATAAACCAAGTGTTTGTGGTAATTTGCTAATAAAACTTTATAAACTCTAGTTCATGTCAGCTTGGTTGTTGGATAAGGCTTTGAGATGTTTTTGTGGTTATTAGGGAGAAAAATGTGAGGTATACATATTCCAGCATAAGCTTAAGTACATCAGTGTTAAGAGAGGAAATGATTGGATGGAGAAACACAGAGAATTCACACAAGGATATGAGAATGATAGGGAGTCAAGCATTTGGAATTGATGTAGAGGACTAGGTTATATCAAGTCCCTATCGGAAAGTGATTTTTGGGCAGATCTTATGAGGTTTAAAGGTTACATACCTCAACAGAGCTTCATTACATTGAAGGCTCTCTCAAAGAAAAGCTCCCAATACCGGTTTCTCAAGTAAGAATAGATCACATCCAAGATTATTGTTTTCCTTTGGTATGTGATGCTAATCAATGGTCATTTTTTATAATTTATTTATTTAAGTTTTCTCTTCACTAATATAATAATCTATTTTACATTATTTATTTATTGGAAGAAAGGTTTTTCTTCCTGGGCAACAGGAAATTGCATGGCTTAGTGAAAAATTAAAGGGCTGGCCTAAATACTAGTATTCAGAAAACTAGCTTTTGTGCTTTCATTTATTACATTTGGTAGGAGAGTTACTTAGAGGGAAGCCAATCAAAGCTAATTTGTTATTTATTAGTATTAATATTATTTTGGGCTGGGGCTGGGGCTGGGGCTGGGGCTGGGGAGTACTCAAGTTGTACCCTCATATGTTCCCTATTGGGTTCTCCAAATTGGTTGAGGATGTTGAGGATGAAATACTTACATTTGTACTCTCTCTCTTTCTCCCTCTCTCCTTTTTTTGGTGGATAAATCCAAGATTAGCTATGCAAAAAAGAAGAAAATATAAGGAAAAGAAAAGGGAAAAAAGAGAAAAAACTATTCACCTACATATAAAATTAGTTTTGAAGAAAAATATTATAATCTTATAATTCATTTAGTTCCTCATTACAAAAAAGATCATTGTATTCATTTAATAGTTGTCATGGAAATTTTATTAGTTCCCCAACATGATTAACTTACCTCATTACTAAAATGATCTTTGTATTCATTTAGTAGTTGTCATATAAATTTTGTTAGTTTCCCAACATGGTAAGCTTATATGTCAATTCAAATACCTTCATTCAAGATGTGTTACAACCGTGTAGTTGAAAAATGGTTTTTGTTGCTTTTGCTTCTTCTTTCTCTTTATATATACATTGATAACCAGAGTTTTATATTTCAGCAAGAACAGCTTTTAGACCCAAGATGTTGTTATCCTATTGTTTCCCACTGTTTGATGAAACCAATTATTCCTAAGATTCAGTTGGTTCAATGGTAGAACAATGGTCCAGAAAACTAGTTCTTAAGAACACACTGGTTTGATGAAAATAGTTTGAATTTATTAATTGTCATTGGTTTATGGATCTAGATCGACAAGATCATTTCTGTAAGCTTAATTAGGCTTTATATGAGCTCAAATGCCTACAAGCCTGATTAAACCGTTCGAGTGACTTTCTTCTAAGTATCATTTTTTTCTGCGATATAGTAGACTCATCACTTTTCATCAACAGATCAACATGAAGGATCATCATCCTTTTTTTTTTTTTTTTTTTATGTTACAACATGATCGTAACTAGTGGTGATTGTGACCTTTTCAATCCTTCATCTCGTAGTCAGGGACTGAATTCTTGATGAAGGACCTCCGCTCATTACACTACTTCCCTGGGATTGAAATCAAACCATTTTATGGTGGAATGTTTTTGTAAGTATAAATCATTTTTCGAAGATGCGGGGAGCAGGTTAGAGGCACTTTAGGGGGGAGCACAAAATCTCAACCGTAAGAAGTGGTATCTGACTTACCCACAATCTGCATTTTTTTTTTTTTTTTTAAATTTTTTTATGAGCGTATTCTGTATGTATTACTAAATAAATAGATGGATTTATTTACTACACCTATTGTGTTCTCTGCTTGTTATTGTAAAAGAATTTCATGCAGCTACTGGGAGTAGCTCTGGTCATCATTACTCTGATTCAAATATTCCTGGCAAGTGAGCAGAGAACACAACTTTAAGGGATTTCTAAATCGTTGCCTCACATTTCAAATGATCCACTGAAATTAAGAAAAATGTCCTGCATGTGATCACCCCGTTTTGACAATCCTAACTATCCCACAACATTGGAAAACAATTCCAAAATCCAAATCCGACTGTAACCAAATCAGGTCCATCACATCCAACCTGAATTTGTCCAGCATCTTAAAATTGATCTGATTTTGAGATACAGAACCAGTAAAAACAGATGTGGATCAGATCCTGGATTGGACCCGTAGACATCATGACCTTTGTTTGGAGTTCCACCCCAGAGCAAAATCGTTCAATGTCATATTGTAGCAATAAGATAAACTTCTATCATTAAAACAATTACATTTAACACTTCAAATTCTTACCTGTATGTTGGACAAACCATGCAGTCAGATTAGATTCAAGTGAAACAATAGAAACAAATCAAGACTAATTAAAATGAGGGCTGAAAATTTCTACACAACTTTTAATGTCATTAAGTTGCATATACACAGAAAACGGGAAAACTTAAGAACAGACTTGATCAGCTGTACAAAGAAGAAGAAATTAAACCTAAACCTTTCACTCCAACCTAGTAAATGTTTTTCCTACATATACTACATATATACACTTGGTTTCTTCCATCATATCCGTCTGCCTCCAGTCAGATCAGGAAGGTGGTGGTGAATGAATAGTGGTGTCAGGTAACATGGCTACCGTAACTACAAAGTATTCACAGCCAATAGGGAGACCATATGGGTTTGATGTGGACGCAGAACCCAGAGACAAACGATGGGTCCCTGTATCAGAGCTCAGGTGATCTAATTGATCTACCCCATGCTCAGACCAAACAGGTGGAGGCGGCCTTACAGTTTGACGTTCTATGTGCACAATCTGCCCGATTATGTATTTGGGTCTGTTCAGGATGTGTTGTGTGAACAAGGCCACAGATTCTGCAGATAGATAATAGTTAGAGCAGTTCCGGTTGATTGCTTCATAATGCCCAGCAGAGTTGATGACAAAAGCAGCAATCTCAGGGACTTCAAAACGACCAAACGATATCTTCTCCTTGTTCGCCTGTCAAGGAAAATTAAATGGTTAGAGATTCACAAGTGGATGGTTTCAAAATGAGGAGCAAGTATGAAGATAACCCTCTTAGTCTTCCACATTTATGTCGAAGTATATTAATTCTTGTATCTCCTAACACCTTGAAGTTTTGGGAGAGTTGGTTAATTCACTCAACATAGTATCAGAGCCAAGCCAATTTGTGAGTTCAAATCCCAATGGAAGTATTTTCCCAGATAAAGTGTGTGCATGTGTACGCATTGTGTGGACTCACGCCTGGCTTCCTGAGTGTGTTCCCAGAGTGTTCCTCCTAATGGGGTGGGGGGGCATGGAAGATGGAATCCCCTTGCTTGTACTATATTCATATTCATGGGTATGAGTTGAGCATGGAAGATGCAATTTTCTATAAATGCCATACATGGGCATGACCCACAATTCACTGCTCCAACCAAAGGGCAGAAATTGACCTGATGAATAGGCATTTTTCCACATAACTCAAAAGGTCCACATAATAAAATCACCCAACTACGATTTTGTCAAGACAACCACATTGCCCAGTAACTCTGTTCAGACAGTGGTGGACCATTTCTTGGATGTGAATAGAAAAAAATATCACTGACCAGAGTGTCGTAAACTTTCGATCTAAAAACAAAGGATCATACAGTTACAAAAAAAAAAACTCACAACAGAGAAAAATAAAAGGCTCATAATTAAAGGCTGTCAAAAGTGCAGTCAGTCAACAGCTGAAGAAAATAAGGCTAAGGCTGCAATTCAGAAAAAGAAAATCTCACAGCATGAGGCAGTCAAAAGGTTCCAGTCAGTCTGACCCATCGAAGAGGTGGTGGGGCGATTGAGTTTCCCCAATCAAAGAGTTGGTTGGCCACCTTTAAGATACATAGGGCAGGCTGAGGACTGGGTCAGCCCAAAGCCCATTTTCTTATAGTGGGCTGAATCAGTCTGAATCATTTGAGCCGAGTTTGGGCTAGGCTCATGCCTTAATATGGGCTGAGATTATAGAATTCCAGCTGAGCTCAGGCTGTCCTTGGGCCAGCCCATCCCAGCCTGACTTGAAGCCCTAGGTAAGTTCCATGGAACTCAAGCCCACCATATATTTTATATTCCATTTGCTATAATACCAGCAAAATGTTTAAATCCATCAACAGGTGGGGCAACTGACCTGCTTCTCAAGTTGAAGCTTTGCATATAAGCTTTTAACCATCTCTTTCTTGTCTTCCAGCTCCTTTGTGAGGTGTCCATGTGCAACTTCAGCCCTTGAGCACCTGTCCAGCAACTCCGCACGGTGCCGAGAAAGAAAACCCACTTTGTCCGCAAGGACCCGGATACATGCTCGGAATTCCGCACTACCATCATCTTCATTGTCGGTATTGGAACTGAAAAGAGAAACAAACCTCAACATATTCCTCAATCCAAAAGCTTTATAAAGAAATCAGACAAGAATTGAACCAAATTGAAGTTTTGTTGTTGTTTTTTTACCAACTAAAAGGTTAAAGGAAAGTCGAAAACCCAGAACACATCTGATATATGCAATGGATCATCTAACAAGTAACCATGTTTTGATGATCCATATCACTGTCCACTCGTGCCATGAGTACCAAACATGAAAGTAAAATACAGCTATAGCCATATACCACTTAAATACACTCAATCTCCCCATAGGACAATATAAAAGCACACAATTTAAAGCTGGGAAACCTAAACCTCATAAGCAGAATTGCCAAAAAATCCTGAAGAGCATTCAGATGAGTGATCAACTTACTTGGCCAAAGAAAGAGATAAAGCACGCAAGGAATCAGAAAAATTAACCACTCCACCAGTAGCAGTAATGCAACTCCGCAGTCTTTCAAATAGACTGCGCATTTTCACAGCAGAGGCACGCAGTGTACTATACTCGGAGGCCCTTCTATCAGCAGCACAAAGATGAGTATGGGCTTCCTCTCTAGCCTCATGCAGGCAATTCTCCAAGTGAGCACAATTCATCTGTTCAGTGTTCAAAAAGAACAAATAACATCAGAATCAGGAAGAAAATGTAAACACAAGATATCAAGCAAAGGCCATCATGAAGAGCTCATGTACAAGAGGGTGGGGGACCTTCCTCCTCAAACACTTGCGAGTGAACACAAAAGAGTGAATGCCTTTCTCTCATTTGGTTTTTTTCCACATAAGAAATTATTTATTATCCAATCCAAAGAAAAAGAAAAATGAAAGAAAAAACTCGAAAAAAAAAGAAGCCTTGCTCAAAAACCTTCCAATGCATCAGCTGGTTTGCACCATGAACCCATGAAAAGTCGGGAACCCAATCTGCCCTTGCAACCAAAAGGAGCACATTAAGCCCAATCACAGTCGGAACAGAAAGAAAAAAAAGACCATGTACTCATTCTAGTCTTCTCAATGAAAAGTTTTTCCTAAGATAGCTTCACCATAACACTGATGGAAGCGTTTGTGATGTCGAACTGATTAAAGAGATGGGGTTAAATTGCAAAGTTTAGGCAAGTTTAAGGTTGATGGGGAATAGGTTTGGGATTGACCAAGAATGAAATTGACGTGTTTTGGGATGAGAAATAGGGGTTTATAGGAACTGATTTAAAATCTAAAGATTTGTATTAGTAATTAGGACTGTGCTGTATTGAAACCCCTAAAGAGAAGAAAGGGGAAATTTTGGGAACTTAGAGAGAGATGGATTCTACTCGATTAAGTGAACAAGATTATGGAGGATGATGAGATAGATAGAAAGGCTGGCTGAGATAGGATGAGGTTTTAGGGACTTTAGCAGGGTATATGGAAGGGGATGATTTAAGGGAAAACTGAAATTTAATCAATACTCACATAATGGAAAACTGTAAATCAGTCTAAACATCATTGTCACCGATCTTTAATCATCAAATAGCAAGCACCATTCAGTTATTGCACCAACAGTGCAGTGACAAAAAAATCTATAGATAAAATTGGAGAAGAGGAAAAAAGAAGAAAAACACCAAAAATCATTCAAGGGTTTGGGAATCACTCAACCAATAGCATTAGTAGCCAAAAATTAATATTCATTCACTCCTCCTCCAAATTGAGATAATAAGAAACTATTTATGTTGAAGTATATTAATTCTTGTATCTCCCAACACCTTAAGGTTTTAGGAGAGTTGGTTAATCTACTGTCAACATGGAATCATAGCAGGTTTGGTCGTGAGTTCGAATCCCGGTGGAAGTATTTTCCCCAGTGAAGTGTTGTGCACGTGTGTATGCATTGTGTGGACCCATGTCTAGCTCCCCAAGTGTGTTCCCAAGAGAGAATAGTGTTCCTCCTTTTGGGGGGGGGGGGGGTTGAAGTATATTAACTCTTGTATCTCATAACACCTTAAGGTTTTAGGAGAGTTGGTTAATCTACTGTCAACAATTTATAGGTTCCAATAGTTTGACATCCAGCCTTATTGGGCAATTGTACAATTTTGTACCTGCACAGAAAAGTATGTAAAAAACTCTTATAACTCCCCACTGACTCTACCAAAACCTACAGAACTTTACAGAACACTAAAATAAGACCCCAAGAGCAAAACCTAATGGTTGGACCACTCATCTAATATATGGAAATGACAAAAAAACCACTGAATGCCCCAAGAATCATGTAAAAAATATAAAGACATAAAAACATGACTAAGCTCAAATGAGATTCTAAGATCCATTATCATGCCATATCAAGGCTTGTTGATTAGCCTTCTTTCCCCTAGAATATGTCTACAAATGCTGTTTAGGATTCCCGTTTTTTCTTCTTCCTTTTTTTTTTTTTTTTTTGATAATTAACAATGAAATTTTATTCAAAAAAGAAGAAAGAGCTGTTTAGGATTCTCATCAATCTGACTTACAATTATTAACTCTGTACCCAGCATGCGCAACATGGCATACCAGCATGATTGCAGGTGTGCAAAGTAATAACACAGAATCATTATGTACCCAGAGAGGCTACAGGGAAACACTGACATGATTGTTTCAGACTGACAGAGGGATCCATGGCATGGAGTCCCATTTGCTTCCAACTTTTCAGGAATGATAGAACAAGGTCAAAACTGTTGGAAATGACTATAGATAATTGAAAAATTCACCAATGATGATTTCTTTAGAAAGCCAGTCAATGTAAATTACAACAAGAACTTGAGCTACCAAACAAATAGGTTTGGGAACTCACTGTTTAACCCACTACTTATTCTTATATAAATCACCCCCATTGTCACCCGTTGGTCTCATTTCTACCAATTGAACAAAAAATATTGAGAAAATCAAATAAAAGTTGAGGTAATCGTTAACTCCTGGACTTTCTACATATGCAACCATGGACTAGTATCTCACAAGACACATCAATTGACTGGAACTTTAAAAGTAAGAATACAAACAGAAATCCACAAGATTTAAAATAAAAATAAATCAAGTGTGGCTGTCTGGGAATTCATTCATTTATCAAAAGATAACACTAGAATTATATCCAGTACCAACAACTACCATACAAAGTGAAACAAGTATAACAATAGGAAGTCATTCAGAATAAGAAAAGACAAAAAAATCTCTATCTCCTTTTCTGAAACTACAAGCCACCTAAAGTTAACCAGAAAAAAATAAGAAAAGGGAAAAAAACAAATCTAAGCTTCTTAGTTTGACAATATCATCCCACAAACCCCATGAAACAAGTTGTTGTAGATAAACAGATGCATTCTAAAAAGCATTATTCAACCATATGTAATTTTATGCAAAACCAAAAACCAAGAAAAAGGAAGCCCTTGACTCGTCCAAAAGTACCTGAGATTCATCCAGGAGTCTCCGACTGATTTCCAACTCTCTTGTAAGGGAATCAACCTCGTCCATTGCAGCTTTGAGCTTGGTTTCAGTCTCACTGAACTGGTTCGACTTATCTGCAAGTGCATTTTGCAGTTCCAACACAAGATCCTCCCTAATCTTAGAGGCTGAATCCGGCTCCACTGCAGCTTCACCAGGTAATATTTTCTGTGGCTCCAACATGGTGTCAGCAGTGGAGCTGTTTGAAAGTGCCAAACCCAACTGCTCCACCATCTTTTCTTGATCTGCTTTATCATCTACTTGCAGTTCATCTTGATGTGGCTCCAGCATTGGTGGATCCAACGGTGGATTTACAATGCCAGCGGAGTCTGTCATATTTTCATCCACTCCTTCTCGGGCTTTGTCCGATTGCCTGGTGAATTGCTCCAGTTTGGGATCTGACAAAGGTGATGTACAAGAGAGATCATCCATGGGTTCAGAAGAAATGTATGGCATGTTGCCTTCTCCGTCTCCCAATATTTCTGACTTGCAATCATCAGCCTTCATGGCCAAATGAGCAAACTTTTGCAAATAATGATCAGACAATCTCTGTTCAAGCTCATGAATACGTTTCTCGTATGATGTGCATTGCATCTGCTTCATACTTAACATAGACTGAAGATGTTTCCCATACTCATCCTTTAGATGCAAGGCTTCGGCTGTCTTCTCTGCCACATTGTTCAGTACACTATCCAACTTACTCTCATCAAATGACTCGTATTCAATTTTGGGGCTGAATGAACAAATCAGAGCTTTTGCAGAAGCAAGTTCAGCTTTCAATCTTGCATTTTCAACTTCCATCTTGCTTGTTCCAGCAATCTCTACTGACCCGCAGACCTCAAAAAGATCCTCAGAGTCATATTTCTCAGACAGTTCTACAGAATTCTCTTCAGATTCAGTCAATTGAGAACCATTATTTGACATGGAAAGTGACTCTTTTGATGTTCCATGCTTCTCACTTTTAAAAGAAATTCCAACTAAATACTCTGGGGCATAACGGTCAACATCAGCAATGTCAATATCAAGCAAATTAGTGTCAAAAGGAGCTATATTGACATTACACTGATTGGGAGTATCAAACAATCCCATAGATGCAAATATATCCTGAGGTATGTAAAGACTCTGTGCTTTCATGAACTCGTCCCGTCTCCTGACCTCGACCTCTCTCTTCATTGCAAGCCTTTCTGCCAATTGTCCAGCCATGCCCATGTAGAGTTTCATAGAAGCCTTCCTTCTCACCACTTCTGCAAGGCAGGCCCTGTACGCAGGACCAATCCCACGAACCAATTTTAGATCTTCAAAAAGATCATCTTGACGCGCCATAGCCTCCTTGAAAGCAGGAAACTGTAAACGAATATCTCTGATAATGCACTGAACGTATGCAACCTTTTTCATGCAATTATTCACAAATATATTCATTTCATTCTTTTTATCCTTACAGAAATGGAGCAGCTTGGAAATTGTGCGATCGTAAGCCTGCATCTTGGGTAGGTGATGCTGGTCATGGACATCATACATGGGACCCAGTGCTGAAACTGCATCATGAGGACGCCGCGAGGCAGACAATTGGCAGCTTAGACAATCATCCACGAGTTTCTTCACAGTGTTGACATCTTTGCTGCATAGAAGCACATACACAAATTTCAGGGATAAAATTGTCATTCCAACAATTAACTGTTCTAGCTCATGGTATCATGGGTGTCAGAGTCCAACATGGATACAGGGTGTTCACATGGTTTTTGCTGTGAAAAGGCTTATATATAAGACAACAGTGTCTACAGAAATTTTTTGAAAAATGAAGTTCCCTTGTTACATATACTTTTACTGAATGCATACTAAAAATGATAATGCAAAGCAATTGATAATGGATGACATGTTATTTTAAGAATCTTAAAACCCTTTGTATGTTAAAAAATTTAAGAAAATGATATGCACAAATTGTTGTAGAGCCATAAAAAGTACAATCAATAAGCTTTGTGGCCGTTGAAAACATTTCAATAATGCTCCACAAACATTTTCCAAAACTTACTTTTTTTAAGCCGAACACCATGGAAAGTTAATGCAAACTGCGTCAATCACACCTTAGAGAAAAGCATGAACGAGAGCATGCATGGAAGCTCCATGCACCAACTTATGCAGTATGTGAAACAACCCATATTCAAATCGGTGCGCCTAAAATTTCCACATTTAAAGCCCATCAAATCCAGTCCAACAGGCTCAAGAAGGAGAAAAATATTATTCTCATATGCAAAGGCATTTTCGGTATTCTGGATTTAAAATTTTTGTTTGGAAACAGTTTTTAATTTTGTCACTTATGGGTTAATCTAGGTTGATTTCATGTTAGATTTATTTCCAAGTAGAATAAGATTTATTTGATTTTAGAAAAGTAAATGTTCTATTTCCACCAATCTTTCCTTGCGCCTTATTTTAAGGGGTCAAAATTTACCCATTTAGCCATTTGGCTAATTTTTTTTGTCATTTGAAAGGTTATTCAGTTATCTTTCCAACGAGGGATTGACTTCATGAGGCAAAAATCTGATGTCTTTTCTATCTTCCAAGATAAATCAACAAGC
This sequence comes from Platanus orientalis, assembly GCA_025762735.1. Classification (NCBI taxonomy): domain Eukaryota; kingdom Viridiplantae; phylum Streptophyta; class Magnoliopsida; order Proteales; family Platanaceae; genus Platanus; species Platanus orientalis. The sequence goes on from JAOXJP010000017.1 coordinate 6,285,004, forward strand.
AGTTTTTGAAAAAGATTAAGACACTAAGTCCAAGATTGTGTGAATCATATGTGATTTGGGGAAGTTTAGCCAAAATACTCGCAGGGAATCAATTTGTGATGGAAATTACCTATTTTTGAGTTTTATTTCTATTAGGAAATCTAACTTGAGTATGATTTGAAAATCTAGAATGTGAAGCTATATAGTTATGTACCCACCTATTTTAGAATGAATGAATGAATAAAATTGAAGCCCTATAACAGTTATGTACTGGTATTACTCCAAACTTCTAGCTCCACTAAAAACCTCCCAATAAAATTTCACCCATAATTGGAAATAATGCAATTTTACATGTTAAGAATGCCCTAGGATAACCTCCCCCACCTAGACAGATAGACAGAAAGGTAATTTTAAATGAATAGGGAGAGAATACATTTTTTGGGTGCCCTTAAAATGTAATTGGTCAGCATAAAGATTACATAAAGAATTTGATATACCAACATAACAAGAACATAATACAATGGGTCATAATCTTGTCTCATTATCGGCTGCCATCATTTTCTATGTCAATAAGTGCATAATTCCTTGATCTTAGTAATATTAGAAATTCAGATAAGGAGATAAGGCTCCGAGTCTAGATGGTTTTCCTATCGCATTCTACAAGGCTTGTTGGAAGATTGTTAAGGTTGAGTTGATCCAAGTGTTGGCAGATTCCATGAGAGGGGGTTCCTGGATAGAGTGAGTAATGCCACCTTCATTTCGTTGATTCCTAAAAAGGATGGAGCTGACAGACTTTCTAATTTTAGGCCGGTCAACCTCATTGGTAGCACCTACAAAATCATATCTAAGTGTCTGGCTTTAAGATTGAAGTTCTTAGGGCTATTATTTTAAAGGAGCAGGGGGCTTTCCTGAAAGGGAGATTCATTCTAGATGGGTTCCTTTATGCTAGTGAGTGTATCGATGATCAAATTCGTTAGGGAAGGTCGGGGGTGATTTGTAAGCTCGATATGGAAAAGGCATATAATCACGTCAACTGGGACTTCCTCTATTATATCATGGGTTAGTATGGTTTTGGGAGACAATGGCAGAATTAGATGCGCAGATGATTTAGTCATGCTTCTTTTTTGGTGCTCGTGAATGGGACCCCCACTAGACAATTCGAGGCTTCTAGAGGGTTGAAACAAGGGAATCCCCTATCTCCCCCTCCTGTTCATCTTAGTGGCTGAGACTTTGGGTGCAATACTTTGCAAGGCCAAGGATGATGGCCTGATTGAGGGATTTACGGAGGGAAGGGAGGAGGTGCATGCTTTCCATCTTCAATATACGGATATCCTTTGTCGAAACTCTCAAGTTCAGATTCAGATGTTAAGATGTGTTCTTAGATGCTTTGAGGCGGTATCAGGGTTGCCAATGAACTTTGGCAAGAGCGTGTTCGTTAGGGTAGGAGATGTGCCTGACATTTACACCCTCCCTACGGACCTTGGGTGCAAGGTGGGCAACCTTCCTCTCCCTTATTTGGGGCTCCCGTTAGGTGCTTCCTTCAAAAGCAAGGAAGCATGGGGGCTGTTGGTGGATAGAGTGAAAAGAAAGTTGGCGGGTTGGAAGGTGAATTATCTGTCCAAAGGGGCCAGGGTGACGTTGCTTAAGGCGACAGTGGCTAGCATTCCAATATACTTCATGTCTCTCTTTGTCATTCTAGATCAGATTGCGACTCTGATTAAAAAGCTTTAGAGGGGCTTTTTATAGAGGGGTGAGGGTGATGATAGGGGTTTGCACCTGGTTGCCTGGGACATTGTTTGCTCTCCGAAGTCTCTTAGGGGTTTAGGGCTTGTGAATAAAGCTCTCCTTTGCAAATGGTTGTGGAGGTTTGGGGTTAAGGGGGATAGTAGGTGGAGATAGGTGGTTTCGTCTAGGCATGGAGTTCAAGATAACGGGGATCCTTGCCCGGTCAGAGGGCCATACAGCTTTAGCCCTTAGAAAGGCATTATGAGATTCTTTCTGAAGTTTAAGAAGAGGATGGGGATGGAGGTTGGCAACGGGCAAAAGACAAAGTTCTGGGCGGATAAATTGTGTGGCCCGTTGCAGTTATTACGAGAGTTCCCCTCGATTTTCTCTTTAGCAGCTAACCTTTAGGCGTTTGTATCGGAGTACATGGATGTTCGTCATGGGTATGTGGGTTGGCATGACATTTTGAGGCACCAGACGTTCGATTGGGAAGTATTAAGCATTGCTTTGTTGCTTAGGTGTCTCAACACTGCTGTTATGAGGCCAAATCAAGAGGAGAGGAAGATTTGATGTCTAGTATTCAATTCTTTGGGAATCCACTTGATCTCCAAGTCCTATGGAAGGAAATTTGGTATTCTCCGATTCCTCTAAAGGTCCAATTTTTCATGTGAGTGGCTTCTCTAGGCAAGATCTCCACAATTAATGTGGTTAGGAGAAAAGGCATCATCCTTACGAAACTTTGCAGCCTATGCAAGGAAAATGAGGAATCAGTGGATCATATTTACTGGGAAATATGGATCAGGATCCATAGGGATTTCGGGATTCGCTGAGTACCCCTCGAGGGATCTGAGGTCTCTTCATACGGCTTGGAAGGGCAAGGATCTTTCTACCATGGGAATCGGATTTGGAGGCTCATTTATGTGGCAATGCGTCAGTCAATTTGGTTGGAGTGGAATAGTAGGGTCTTTGAGGGGCACGCCGAGTCCTCGTTCTAGGTGTATAAAAGAGCCAAGGAGATTATCTCTTTTGGGGCTCCTGTTTGTAAAGGTTGTGGGGGACATAGGGCAAGGAAACTATCTAGGGATTGGAATGGGGCGATTGGGTGTAATCCTCTTTAGTTTGGGATGGAGCTCAAGGGGTGTCCTAGGCCCCCCATCTTTTGCTTCCTTTCCTTCTGATTTTTTTTTAGGGATTTCTTTTCCCTCTTCTTAATAAATTTTTCCATCCAAAAAAAAAAGAAAAAAAAATTCAACCATCCAACAAGTCCAAGATTACACAATTTCGAAATGATTTTAGTTTTACTAACAAGTAAGGCTGAGCATGGGCTCAGGCCAGCCAGAGCCCGGCCCGACCCAGCCCGAAATTTGGCCCAAAAGGCCCGGCCCAAGCTAGGCCCAATAAGGGCCTAGGCCCAAGTTGAAGGCCCGAACTTTATTAGGGCCGGGCTCGGGCTCACCTTGGCCCAGCCCGAGGC
>JAOXJP010000017.1:6288281-6304638 GCA_025762735.1 Platanus orientalis
ATATATATATATATATATACACCGTATTGTCTGTGTTCACACGGGCCTCTATATGGGCATCATTGATTGACATATGATGGTTTTTTACTTTGGTGTCTCTTTTTCAACACCTACTTTTTTCATCTGAACACTTTTTGGGACATTTTTAACCCCCAAACACAACACATGTCAGCTTATCATTCACCATACACACAACAGACACATTTTCATCACAGAACATTTTCTTCCTGAGTCTTGAGTTATTGTTAGTGATGAAAAATCTCTATTGTTGTGCACAGATTGACACATGATGTGTTTTTCAATTTGGTGGGCTTGGATTATGTGAGAACAAATCTCATGAGAACCATGAAAACGGCACCAGAGGGGCTGATGCATCAGTACTGAGTGATTTGCACTTTTAGGGGGGCACTTCTCACTTTTCGGCACTTATGTGTCTGTACTCTGATGCCATTTTCACAGTTCTCACAAGATTCGTTCTCACCTAATTTTTAGGGCAATTTGGTGCCTCTTTTAGAACACTTATTTTTCAACCAAACACTTTTTTTTAACGTTTTAAACCCCAACACACCACCACAGAGGATCATCACACAACATTTGTTTTATTTTTAAAAGGGTTTTGCGATTTACACCACACGTATTTATAAGTACACCTCACTTATTTATTTTTATTTTTTCTTTTATACCCCTCCCCTCCCTCTCTCAAACCCTCATCCCTCTCCGATGCCAGCGGTCCCTCTGGCGGCAACCCACCCCTTCCTATCTCTCTCTCTCCTCTTCCTTTTCCTCTTTCTTTCTCTCCTCTCTCTCTCTCCCTCCCTCTCCTTCTCCCTCTCTTCTTTTATTATTATTTTTTTCGGGCAACGATGACCTATTCGGACTTGTAGTTTTAAATGGAACAACCTTGTTCAGCTTGCAAGTCTAAACAGAGGGACCCCATTCTGACCTATGGGTCCGAACAGGTCACCATTGCTGAAAAGAAGAAGAAGAAGAAGAGATAGAGAGGAAAAGAGAGGGAGGGAGAGAGAAAGGAAGGAGAAAGACAGAGGAGAGTGCGGAAAAGGGAAGGGAGAAAGAAAGATGGAAAGGAGCGGTGCAAGAGAGAGGGAGAGAGAAAGAGGAAGAAGGAGAAAGAGATAGGAGAGTGGGGGAGAGGGAAGAGAAAGAAAGATGGAGGGAGAGAGAGGAGGAGGGGGTACTGCAACGGTCAGAGGAAGTGTCACAACTGTCAAAATGAGGGGTATTTTAGGTAAGAGAGGGATTATGAGAGGAGTATAAAAGGAAAAAAAATAGAGGTGATGGATGGTTAGAAATTTTAACGGTGCGAATAGCAGCTTCCTTTTAAAATGATTATCCTTTTTATTTTTCCATTCCTAACCCTATACACAAGTCAGCCCGTGGGGTGGTGTGGTCAAGTCACAGAAAATTACCTCCCATTTACCATTTGAGAATCTGTAACACTAGGCAGTTGCATCTATCCAATTAAGACTGAAGTATCCTCCCTCTCAACATGATGACAAAAGATGTTTTTGCCAAATCTAGTTTTTCGTAATGGAAAAGGAAGATTCCCAGTTCACCATCATTTCTTTCTAATGAAAGGCTCCTTTTTCATTCACCTTTTGTTTATATCAGAGAGAGAACGTTTAACACAAAGAACCATAAAACAATGATCGTTGACGTAAGCACCAGAGTTAAAAGTGGCTCTGTATAATTCAATAATACCAACTTTGAAACACCACCCCATAAATTATTTTTGCCCCATAGCCAGAAGCCCAACATGCTTGGATTCACTCCAAACCCTAGAAAAATGGAGAATTTGAGATGGGTTTTTATCCTGCATTTGTTCTTTCTCCTTGTGGAGCTCCAGAGAGCCAGTTGTATGGGTGGTTTATCTTTGGCCCAAAGTTACCAACAAGAGCTGGACAAGGTTGATGAGCTTCCAGGACAGACCTTCAATGTGAGCTTTGATCATTACTCTGGTTATGTAACAGTCAATGAGGAATCTGGGAGGGCTCTGTTCTATTGGTTCATTGAGGCTGTTGAAGACCCTTCTTCAAAGCCTCTTATTATTTGGCTCCAGGGAGGTCAGTCTGTTCTGCTTTGTTTTTTTTTTTTTTCGGTTAACTGTTATTTCTTATAGCTGTAGCTGTAGTAGGTGGTTATTTTGATCATTTTAAATGGATAATGTAGTTTTCCATTTCTTGGTTTGTTATGTTGTTTGGAGGGGTACTGGTTTAATTCTTTCATGAAATATTTGTTGTGTTCCTTTCCTTTTACCATTGTTTTCATGATTGAATTTTCTGGTTTGTTTTTCTTGTTGGCTGTTGAATAATTTGAAAGAAATTCTATTTTGGAAACTTGCTCTCTTCCTTTTCTAATTTATTTGGTGTTTAAGTTTGTGGATGACTCTTTTTCTCCCCCTTCAAAGCTTCTGTGGACAAATGTTCTGTCAATTTGTCTTAATTTAGATGATAAAGGTAGGTCTCTGTTCTGTGTTTCCTCACCCTTAATTGATTGAATGTGGTAGGATTTCCTTTCGATATGACTTTGTATCTGATACCAGGGATATTGTTATCTATTTTTTTTTCCTGTTAATTTGTTAGTGCAATTTTATGTGTTCAGCTCCGCCCCCCCCCCTCCCAATCCCTCCATTTTTGTTATTTGATAGTCCTTTTTTTTGGGGGGGGGGCAACTGTCTGAATAAATGTTTTATCCTCTTTGTTTTGTTTCTTGCTTCTTTCCATTTTAAGCTGTAGGTTTTCCCATTTAAGCTTTTGTTTTTGGATGTGCATAATTAAAACTAACTATTTTATAATTTAATGTTTTCTTTTTCTTTTTCCTTATCTATACTATTTTGTTTTTTTCTTATTCAGTTAGATTTGTTTCTTTGTTAACTGGTATCAATTGAGTTTGTACCAAAATACAAAACAAACATTGAATTGTCATGCTTTAATTCAGTTACAAATTTAAGTACCAAAAGATTAATTCTATTACCTCTAATTTGTTTCCTTGTTAACTGGTATCAATTGAATTTGTGAATCAGCGGTTTGGCACTTCCTTTTATTTTCCATTCTCATTTTAATGAGTTACTTGTTTCTAACTCAATAGTTGTTTCTCTAGGGCCTGGGTGTTCTGGAATTGCTTATGGGCAGTCGGAGGAAATAGGTCCTTTTCATATCAAGGCAGATGGAAAGACTCTTTATTTGAACCCTTATTCTTGGAATCAAGGTAAGAAATTCTTTGAAAAAATTTGTGAATTGGATGAAATTTGCAAGGATTGAGCCAACCCAAAACATAGCAGAAAGCTACATCTTTTGTCTTATGATACACATGATAAAATTTCTTCTCTAAATTAATAAAGCAGACATATAACCAAGGAGACTCACATACCCTTTCAGTCTGACTGCGGTCCTATAATCTAAACCCTCATTTGGCTCCTCAGAGATTAGGATTAATGCACCATTGCACTTGCTCTACATAGATCCCTCGTTCTGTGAGTCTGAACCAATTTTGATCCCCACATCACATCCTCAATAAATAAAGGAATAAATAAATAAAACACTATCACAGTTTCATCTATTAATTAGACACATGCACACATCTATATTTCTCTTAAGACCACTTAATCTAACGAAATTGTTCTTGTTAAGCATGTGAATTTCTCATCATTTTCTTCTCTTTTTTTATCTTTTTATTGAATTTCCTTATGTTCCACACCTTATTGTGAAATAAGGTTGCTTATCTAGGTTATTTTGTAAAAGAGCATTTTTAAATACATGGGGTCTTAGATGATATTCCCTTTTCTTGAATATTTGATCCTCTCAAATCAATTGCTTTCCTCTCTCTTTCTGAAAATGAGATGAACTTCAAAGAATACAACATGCATATTATTGTGAAGTGCCATTTCCTGTTTATATATGTATGCCGACCCCAAATAGTTGGGATAAGGCTATTTGTTGTTTGTTTGTTTGTTTGTTTGTATATGTATTCCTGTAGTTGATTACATTCATTAATTGGTTTGGCTATTTGCAATAGTTATAACATCTCTATCTAATGCTTAGGATTCTTCTTAATGCAACTATGTTTAGTTACTGAATCATTTTGTACTTGCAGTGACCAACATCATATTTCTTGAGTCCCCAGTTGGTGTTGGTTTTTCATATTCAAACAAATCCTCTGAAGTGCAGAACAATGGAGATAAAAGGACTGGTATCACTTTGGCCTCTTTTTTTCTTTTCTGTTTTTTAATATCTCATACACTTTCTATGAATATGTCTTATTATTATTGTTTGATCTATTTCTCATTAATTCTATGGTTTGCAGCTGAAGACTCATTAATATTTCTATTGAAGTGGTTCAAAAGATTTCCTCAATATATAGGAAGGGACTTCTATATTACTGGAGAAAGCTATGCAGGTAGAGAAGGATTCATTAAACTATTAATCCAGTGTAGCATCAAAATGTGTGCTCGCACGAAAATCCATCACATACATACAAGGGGAAATGGCCTCCACCTAGGAGAACTTATTCAGCCCAATGAGATGATCTTAGCCATACTCCTTTTTTTGGACTGGGTCAAAACGCTCTTCTACATTATCACACTCTGCATGATTGTTGTTTCCCATAAATGACACATTGCACAAATCTACAAACTAATACTAGAAATTGAAATCTTTGTTTTAGGACATTATATTCCTCAGCTGGCCCAAGCCATTGTGAAATACCAATGGTTGACAGGGGAAAAATCAATCAATCTGAAGGGATATATGGTATGGAGCTTTTCCTTGGAGGATTAGAAACCTCTGGTTAATGCAGGTTAAAATAACATATTAAAGAACTACATGATATTTGTAATGCAGGTGGGAAATGGTCTGACAGATGCTTTCGCTGACCATGTGGGCGTTTTCCAGTTTCTGTGGTCTGCTGGTTTGATTTCTGACCAAACCTACAAGCTTCTGAACCTTTTCTGTGATTTCCAGCCATTTGTACACCCATCAAACCAGTGTCAGAAGATTATGGATATTACTAGTGAAGAAATGGGAAACATTGACATCTATAGCATCTTCACTCCTGCTTGTATTAGCAATGTTAGCTCATCCAATAGGATGCTGAATAGACTGCTTGTAAGTAGAGGCATCCTGAATATTCTGTTTCTATCAGTAATAAGTCTTATTTCTACGTACAATGTTTTTCATGTTCAGGTATTTCGTGCATGAAAATGTTGGAATATTGTGTTGAGCATCTTAAATTTTTATTTTATTTTATTTTATTTTATTTTTTCCTTCTGTTTTGTTTAACTCCACCTGTATATGTACTTAAATGTTTTATTATTGTACTGCATCCTAAGTCTGGATAAAGGAGGAAGGTTGCTTCAGGTAGTAAGCCGGCAGAAAACCCCATGCAAACCATATGTCAGCCCCAAGTAGTTGGGATAAGACTTTGTTGTTTCTCTGAAAAAACATGTTTCTAAGAGTGTAGATGTGATATCAGAATTATCTGCATAAACTCATGAATGACAGTATCATTTGATGGAAGGTTGGTAGCATCAGTGAGGAGTATGATCCATGCACTCTGAAGCACTCAACTGTGTACTTCAATTTACCGGAGGTTCAGAAAGCGCTCCATGTTAATCCGGCAGTTGCACCATCTAAGTGGGAGACTTGCAGGTATCATCTTGTGAAGGAAATAATCAATGCTGCAAAGCACACTATCATCTTTAATTGCTGAAGAAATCTGTACAAGGTGTATGCTTTCTTATTTGTGATGTCTCCTTTATGTGTTTGACATATACATGGCATACGCAAATATTAACTTAATGCCTTTTTCTCATAAATAAATAAAAAAAAAGAAAAAGAAAGAAAGAAAGAAAGAAAATATACATTCCTATAGAGGATTAGCAGAAAGCAACTGTACCTTTGAAAAGGGGTCCATCTATTGGGTTGGATGGTTCATGATTCTGATCGTTAGATTGGGTTACTTTTGGGCACTGAAGATTTCCAGGTGTGACCAACTTTAAAGCATGTGCACTTTCTGTAATATTAGTAGACTGTTTAGTGCTTGCAATTTTGTGCAGGTGGTACCTGGGATTGATCGTCCATGTAGTTTATTTTATAACATCATCTTATTTACTTTTGGCCACCCTTGACTGTAGGTAGAGGTATGCATAAATACGTCTTTATGAATCAGAAATTTGTCTTTCTTTTTGCAGTCGTTTTATTTTCAATACTTGGAAGGATTCTCCTGGTTCGATGCTGGACATTTATCGTGAACTGATACATTTAGGGCTTCGTATCTGGGTATTCAGGTTTCTCTTTAACATTTCTTGTAGTTTTTTCTTATATTTAAGTGTAGAATGAAGCCTTGCATCTGTATGAACTAGTACCAATTTGTGTCCACCTATGTTATTATCAGTATTATGCGTGTACCCAAACATATATTAAATAATTCTGTACAATCTAGTAACCACCCAAAAAACTAAAACGTAATTAATTGACATTTTTTATTTGTGTGTTTTAAGAAAAATTGTGATCATAGTGTCTTCGTATTGTATCCCACTAACTCACGTGAGACCTTAAAAAAAATGTGATCATAATAGCTTGTAATATATGCTTACTTGGGTCCAATAGGTTCACATGATTCATTCTAACAGAGCTGCTGCATTGCCTCTCCTCCAGGGTTGAAGATAACAAGATTTTGGTTTCTCAATTTTCTTGTTAAGGTAACTCTAGGGATGTTATATGTGAGGGAAGTGGATCTGTAAATGGATCTTGGAGACTGTCCCACACTGTAAAAGGAATTCAGTCCCTTACACTACTTTCAAACATCTTGTTCTGATATGTTAGGTAGGAAAACATACAGGTTGGTGGATGGTCTTACTAGATCTGGGGTGGGATAGGATGTATTGTATTTGGGTATGTCATTGCTTTCATGACTGTGCAGTCATCTTTTCATGCATTTTTCAATTTTCTTTATACTTTTCTTCTATCTTATGTATCTAATCTAATTTTCAATAGTATTTTTTTCTTAGCTGATAAAAAGATGTTTAAAAATGAAAAATTGAAAAAAGAGCTACTATCTAGCCTTCTCCATTGGTTAAACCCTCTGAATGCAAGCAGGTATTCTTGAGCTGCATAGGCCTGTATTATGGTCTCGTGTTTTGGGTGCATCTGGTAGCTATCAAAGAGAAAAAAAGTGTGTTGATAGACCAGTTGAAGTGGCTAATGGTTCAAAGAATTCCATTCAAGCAAATTTATGCATCATATGCTATTTTTTTTAGTAATCCTCCTTTTCCTTTGATATGGCAGTGGAAATACAGATACTGTAATCCCAGTTACATCCACCCGGTACAGTATAGATGCTCTTGGGCTTCCAACTGTGGGTCCTTGGCATGCTTGGTATGATGATGGACAGGTATGCACTGTTGCAGACTTGCAGTAACTATTCTTTTAAATGTATTTCAATTCTCTTTTGAAGTTTTTTCTTTGAAGACAGATTATTATTATTATTTTGGAAACGTTGAAAACAGATATTAAAATTGTGACATTTTTGAAGATTCGGAGAATATTTTGAAACTACTTGAAAAACAATTATTAATTTATTCCATCTCAAGACAATATAGAGTTTCACAAAATATAAGAATTAATACTTGTCTTGTGATTCAAGAGAACACAGACAACATATAATCTTCTGAATAATCTAACTTAGATTGGATTGCCATAACCTTACTGCTGCGGTGTTCTTAAAATTTGTCTGTTTTTTCTATGTTTCACTTTCTCTGGGTGGGTTATCAATTTTCCAGGGCATTGCATTCATTACTAGGATTTAGATTCCACATCATGTCTACCAGGATAAACCATTTAATATTTTGTCTTCACCATAAATTGGGACCCATTCTTCTCTCTTGTTCATCCATTTTTGGATTATAATAATGCATTTGTTGCCTATGTTTTTTCTTACTTGATCAAAATTTACTTCAAAAGTTATAGCTCATGTGGAGAAAATGAGATATATTTGTTAAAAGGGATGGGATCTGTTAGGAGAGTCTTAGCTGTTGAAGCAAAGACTTTTGATCTGGAGGAAATCTTGGAGATCTGCCCATTTCCGCGTACTGTGGGAAGGGGACGAAATTGTCGAAGTTCATCAAGGTCTGCAGATCATGCATTTTCTGGATCATTCTGCGAAAAGTGAAAATGATGCATAGGTAGTCAGCTATTAAAGTGTATCCAGAAGGACATTCATGGTTGAAAGGAAGGTAATGACAGAGCATGATCCATGGTAATTTCAGAATGATTATGGGATGGTAAATGTAAAGCAGCGATAATTCCAGAGGGTAAGTGATGGAATCAGGATCAACACCTTAAGACCATTACAAATCTGTTTGGCAGCATTACAATGTGGCAGGGCCCACATGGGAGGTAGGGTTACCATGACCCACCTGGATTTGTTTAGAAATCTTATTTTAGCTGATTTTATGGTTTAGTTTCATTATCATAGCTGCTGGATTTAGTTTTTTTTTTCAGTTTTTATGTTAATCAAGGGTATTTTGATAATTAAGCAAGTTTGACTTTTCAAACTTGCTAATAGTTTTCAAAGGGAATTGGAAAGCTCTTTGATCCTGTAGGCTATATAAGCATATATTCCTTTATTTTGAATTGCTAAAACTCTTGGATGAGTGATTGCCTTGAAATCCTAGGTGTGATAGCCTTAGTTTTTCTCTTCTATCTCCTCTTTCTTCAAGGGTTTCTGTTCACGTTTTACTATCCACAAGTTACTATTCACGTAGTACTGTTGTTCACTATAGTTTCTTTTCTTTTCTTCTTGATTTGTTCCTTCTTATTCTAAATTTCTTGATAAAGGACAATCTAATGAAAGTCTTCTAGGGTTTCAATGAAGATGTCCCTGTATATACTGGGATGACAATGTCACTTTCATCTCCTTGATCCCTAAGAAAGAAAGCGCAGAGGAGCTTAGAGACTACCGACTTATTAGCCTAGTGGAGAGCACTATAAATCCTGACCAAGGTTCTAGCCTCAGCAATCTGATGTGGGCTTAATGAAGTCATCCCTCCCACCCAAGGTGCTTTCAGTCAAGGGAGGCAGATTTTGGATGACTTACTTATTTCAGATGAATATATAGGTACAAGACTGTGGGATGATATTCCATGCCTTGTGTGAAAACTTGAAAAAAGGCCTATGACCATGTCAAGTTGTTTATAAAAATGGATTTTTAGGCTTGTGTGGATCTAGGGTGAATGAAGGAGAAGGAAAAAGATGAGAGAGAAGAAAATTTGGGATAATACATATGGTGAGTGTAGAATACAATCCTACTTCCTTTGTTAGAATATGTATATGGATATACACCATACAGTCTAGTATAAAATACTAAATGTACATTAAGAAATATTAAAATAATGCCATGCTCTCACAATTACATTGATTCCTACGGTCTATTGGGATTTTCCTAATTATATGATAAGGAGGATGACATGTGGGTTGAGATGGAGAGAATGGATGTGAGCTTGCTACTCATCAACTTCTTTTTCAATTCTCATCAATAGAGTACTTGCTAATTTCCTTAGGGGTTTGAAGGGTCTATGCCAAGGTAATCCCCTTATCACATGTACTCTTCATTCCTGTCACTAATGCTCTGAGTAGATTGATCTCTAAGGCAGTAGAAGGTGGCCTTTTATGGGGTTTCAAGGTGGGATTGGAAGGATCAGAAAAATCTCACCCAAAATCTGCAGATGAAACCCTTGCCTTTTGAAAAGCATCGCATTACCAATTGAGACGTCTAGATGCATTTTAAGTTGCTTTGAAGTCATCTCTGGTCATATCAACCATAAAAGGAAGAAGGGAAAATCAGTGCATAGCAAGGACCTTGTGGCTGCAACAATACTGCTGGAATTTTGCTCTAGGCTTGCGTTAATTGGAGCTCCAGTTCTGGACTACCAAACCATACAATTGCTACTGGTTTTCTGAGTACTGCTAAATGGATAAGTCCCTGATTCCCCATCCTCATTCTTCAATCCTGCTCTCGTCTTCCTGGGTATATTTCTAATCTATCAAGTCCATATGTGTAATGCCCTGACAGCTCTATTGTTTTCTCATTGGTACTTATTTCCGAACTGATGTTTGGTATTTCAATTAACTTCTGTTATCGATAACAATATTCACATCCCTTTCATTTATTCTGTCCTAATATTTCTTTGCCGGATTTATTTTTTTATTCAGACACTCAGAGTTCAGACCTGAGTAATTATTTCTATAAACTTTTAGCTTTTTGTTTGGACTGAGATTTGGTGAGTTTATACCATACATATAAACCTGTAACTCCACAAAGTTTCAACCTTATCTAATGGGTTTAACTTGAGTTCTCTCATTTTCTAACTTTTGCCCAGATTTTTCCAGATTGACCTATCCTGAGATTTGACTTCTTTTGAATCCTTAATTGTAGCTTGTTTTTTTACTTTTATGTATCTTATCAGGAAAGTAGAAGAAATAATTGCAGAAGGAAGAGAAGAAGAAGGAGAAGAGAGAGAAGTTGGGAATGTCATATTAGAGAATTAGGGATTCTCCATACAATTATTATGAATGTGTTTGGTATAAACCTAGTAAAATACCCCCCAAATACATATGAACCCCATTTACTTTAGTACCCTTACATAAAATGTACCCCCTTTCTCTACACTCGCTTACATAAAATGTAACCCCCTTTCTCTACACTCCCCCTCAAGTTGGTATGTAGGGACTACTCATACCCAGCTTGGTTACAAAGCAACTAAAGAGATGAGAACTTACCCCTTTGTAAGGAGATCAGCAAGTTGGTCTTCAGTAAAGACATATGGAGTACAAATTTGGCCAGCTTGAAGCTTTTCCTTGATAAAATGACGATCAACTTCTATATGTTTAGTGTGGTCATGTTGAATAGGGTCGTATGCAATACTGATCGCGGCCTTGTTGTCACAATAAAGACTCATGGGTTCTCGTACCATAAACCCCAAATCTCTGGGACAACCTTGTATCCAAATAAGCTCACAAATACCATGAGCCATAGCCCAATTCAGCCTCATCACTTGATCTAGCAACAACCGGTTGTTTCTTACTTCTCTATGTAACAAGATTGCCACCCACAAATGTACAGTACCCAGAGGTGGACTGTTGATTGGAAACTAATCCGGCCCAATTAGCATTAATTTATGCCCCAACCCACAAGACATTATGTACTGTATAGAAAAGTCCTAAACCCGGATCCTTCTTCAAATGCATTAGGATCCTATAGGCAGCCTCCAAATAAACAGTGGTATGGGCATGCATAAATTGGCTAACTAGTCTAACTGCAAAGGAAATATATGGGCATGTTAAAGCCAAGTATATGAGCTTTCCTACTAGCCATTGGTAGCTTCCAACATCGAGCGGTCTATCACCACAATCTTCTCTAAGTTTGTAATTAGAATCAATAGGAGTATCACTAAGTTTGCACTAACATCCCAACTTCGTTGAGGAGATCCAACACATACTTTCTCTGGGATAGAAATATACCCTGTTTAGAGCCAATAACTTCAATGCCCAAAAAATATTGGAGTGGCCCAAGGTCTTTGATTTCAAACTTTTGACTGAGATAATGTTTTAATTTCTCCATTTCATGGAAGTCATTCCCGTTCCCAGTACCAACGATATCATCAACATACACAATGAGAGCTGTTGTAGTATTACCTTCACGCATTATGAAGTATGAACAAGGTGCGATCAGCCTAATTCTACTTGTAACCTTTCTTTGTCATAGCAGAACTGATCTGCTTAAACCAAACCCGTGGGTACTTCTTGAGCCCATAGATTGCTTTCCGTAGCCGACATACATTTCCTTTGGCCGTAGAATAAAGAAAACCTATGGAGGTTTCATGTAAACTTCTTCCTTTAGATCTCCATGAAGGAAGGCATATTTTTTACATCAAGTTGAAAAAGGGGCCAACCTTGGTTCACTACCAGTGAGATGAGAATACGTATGGAATTCATCTTCATAGTTGGGACAAATGTTTCTTGATAATCGATTCCATACATTTGGATGTATCATTTTGCAACCAAGCGGGCCGTATATCGATTAACACTTCCATTTGGTTTGAGCTTCACTATGTAAACCCATTTGCATCCAACTATAAATTTACCTTATGGGAGGTCAACTAAATTCCAGGTGTGGTTCTTTTCTAGCGCATTCATCTCTACAATCATAACTTCTCTAATGTCCTTGAGAGAGAGCCTCTGACACATTGCGTGGTATAGAAATTGAGGATAAGGAAGTAACAAATGCTTTATGAAAAGGGGACAAGGAATTATAAGAAACAAAATTAGCAATAGGGTGATAAGTACGCTAGGGAAGTATATTGAGGCCTTATTAGTCAACCCCGATGAATCAACACAGTCCTGACCTTAGGGGAATCGACCTATAGAATCATTAAGAAGACTAGCCCCAAGAACCTGCGAAGATCCCCCGACCTGACATCCCCAAGGCCATCGGGGAAAAACCAGATACACCCCTTGGCATCCGACTCCCTGAACATTCCGAAAATAGCCTCGATTGTGGATCAGATCACCCAACACTCAAAGGCTAGTCGAGACCTTAAGGTGCCCGGTGCTCCAAAAAGCCTTGACTACTCCGCCCAAGGATAAGTGCAACCCAGAAACCCCGACTACTCAACTCAGAGATAAGCACAATTTAGAAACCGTTACGAAAAAAGAATATTCTCTGCAGCAGACCTGACATTCTGAGAAAATGACAAAAAAACCAAGGGGAGACACGACCAATAATGTGGGGGAAAACAATATGCAAAATCTCATTTGATACGCCACTACTCAACCCTATAAATAGGGGTAGCAATTCACTCTCTAGGTATGAGATATCAGAAACCCTAATTGATAGAGCTTTGCTTCTACATTCCCCCCATTATTTGACTTAACCGTTGGAGAGCTAGAGGCTGACTTACTTTCAAAAGATGGCAATTCTTCCGCTCCACCACACCATTCTACTTTGGGGTGTAAGGACAAGTAGTCTGATGTAACATTCCATTGGCAGTGTTGTAGGATGAAAAAGAGTGAGAAAAATATTCACTACCATTATTGGACCTTATGATCTTTATCTTGGCATCAAATTGAATTTTAACCATTTTGCGAAATGTCTCAAAGACAGGAAATACCTCACTTTTTTTCTTTAACAAGTTCACCCATGTAATTCGAAAAAATTTGTCACTGAACATAACAAAATAATGAAAACCATGCAAAGAAGTCATAGGGGCTAAACCCCAAACATCAAAATCAATGATACCAAAAGGAATGGTACTTTTATTATTGCTTAAAACATAAGAACTACGACAATGCTTTTCTAATTTGTGCGATTCACAACTAAGGTTCATAAAAGATAAGGATAAAAAAGAGGGGAACGATTTCTATAAAGTAAAAAAGGATGGATGTCCAAGTCGTTGTTGCCACTGCATGAGATGTAGTCTCTGGTTGGTAACTGAAGAAGGCAATTGTTGAGTTGGTGATGCTATATGAGAGGGATCATCATAGCATTCCATACTTCCACCGATAATGGACAATGAAGCAATGTATAAGCCACAAACTCCCCATCCCTATAACACAACAGAAAAATGTTGGGCAAGTACATGCCTCTATGATTTAGCATATTCAAGGTCAGGAGTTTCCCCAAGGAAGCTATCCACACAACAAACTACACCTTCTAAGGAATCATAGGATTTCAAATGTTTTTCTAGAGAAGGCCCAAATACCATGAAGAGTCAATAAAACTGTAGCATGTTTTCACAGAGAATCTACAATTTGAGCTAGGTTTTCAAACTCTTTGGTCAGACTGATCTACAAAGATAACGATATTGTAAAGTCGATCCAACAACCTAAATTTGGATAGAAGCACCCAATCAAATGCGTTTCTTCTAAGGGTTGGACACCATATTATTCTATCATGAGAAGGCTTCATACACTCCATAACCTTTGCCATGTGGTTTTCATCCATTTGGAAGATGTTCAGAAAAAGCATCTTCAATGGGCTGCTCCCACACAAAATGTCCTCCTAAAAAGCCACCCTATCACCTATACCCACTTTATACACAAGACCTAACAGATACACCTCCATGTGTTGCATACCTTTCCAAAAGCTCCTCTCATATATTCCTTTAACTTCATTCGGTCTCCACATGTCGGTGATCCCATACTTATCAACCAACACTTACTTCCACAACCAATCCTCATTCATCCCCAAATGCCACAACCATTTGGTAAGGAGAGCAATGCTCATCATGCAATTTGCGTAGGCCCAAACCTCCTTTAGCCTTTGGATAAGCTCGAGGAACTTTCCCCATTTTTCCAAAGAAACTCCCGTTGATGCTTTTCAATGTTTAGCACCACTTGTTGGGTGATATTTAAGAATGACATGAAATAGATGGGGATGTTAACTAATGCAGCTTTAATATTAGTTAGCCTCGTAAAAATAATTAGCCTTTTATCCCACCAACCATTTCTTAATCCTGTCAATCACCAAATTCCACACATCTACCCTGTTGTAAGGAGCTTCTAAGGGCAAGCCAAGATAAAAAGCTGGTAGACACCACCCTACATCCCAAGTCCACACCAAGCATATCTATGTTCAGAAGTTCTCTAACCGCAATCAAAGCACTATTTTCAAAGTTGACTTGAAGCCCAGTCATGGCTTTAAAACATCCAAGAATACACCTCAAATACTTGATTTGCCGATGAGAACTAGCACACAAAATCAATGTGTAATCTGCCAATTGAAGGTGAGATACGACTACCCCATTTGGCCTCACCTGAAACCCTTCCAACATTCCAACTTCAATCTCCCTATCAAGCATACAACCCAACACCTCCACCACCAACAAGAACAAAAGGGGGAAAGCGGATCCCCTTGCCTCAAACCCCATGAGCTACTAAAATGGCTAGGAGGATACCCATTGACCAAACCAGAAAAAGAAGTCAATCTAATGCATCTGCACATCCAATTTCTCCATTTCATCCCAAAGCCATGTCTCCGAAGGATATCAAGCAGGAAGCTCCAATTAACATGATCATAAGATTTTATCATATCCACTTTGCATAAAACACCCAGGATTCCACTACGTAGCCTAGAATCAATACATTCATTGGCACACAAAGCCCCATCCAGAGTAGATTGACCTTTCAAGAAGGCCCCTTGGGCTTGAGACACAATGGAGGAAAAGAACCATTTTCAACCTGGAAGATAGACATTTAGAAATTATTTTAAATGTACAACCCAATAAGCTTATCGGTCGAAAGTCCCCCATTTCCTCCACTCCCTCTTCAGAACGTGAGAAATGTGTGTCACATTGTTTCCTTTATCTAAGAATTCCTTATGAAAGAAATCATCAAATACACGTATCGAGTCTCTTTCAATCACCTCCTAGCAGTATTTATAAAGTGCTATAGGGAACCCATCTGACCTCGTGGCTTTATCCCCTTCCAGTTCCCAAACGGTTGACTTCACCTCCTGTCTAGAGAAAGGTCTTTCAATCCAAGTCGCATTCTCATCCGAAATACGACGTAACAATAATCCAACAATAGTAGGCCTCCAAATGCATGTCTTTGAAAAAGGTTGTTTATAAAAGGTTTGATGCAGCACAATAGAGATGATACCAAAGATGACGTAGAATGATGGCCAAGAATATCAATAAAATCAAAGTGATGTAGTGAAAACAAGAAAAGAGAAAAAAAGAAAAAATAAAGACTTGATTTGAAGCTTTTCCAAGCCCAAAACAGGGGATCTTGGCCTCCACCAAGTTCACATAAACCCAAGGAATCCCCCTTTGGTGAAAACCACTCCTGGTTTTTAGACTTCACAAAGGAATAATACACTAGTTAAGAGCTAGAAAGCAAGAAAATTCTTTATTCATCAATTTCTTTATTCATTCAGTATAAAATTATGAGGGGTTGCCTTTAAATTGACTTACAAGTTTAAACAATTAAAAACTTTTCAAAATTAGACAACAACAACAAACAACCATATCCTAACTATTTAGGGTTGGCTACACGAATCCTGTTTCGCCATTCTATTCTGCTTAAGGTCATATCTGCCGTTAAATTACAGGTTGCCATGTCCTTCCTTACTACCTCCACCCAGGTCAATTTTGGCCTTCCTCTAGTCCTAGCACCTTCAACTTGTATCGTCTCACTCCGCCTCACCGGTGTAGTCATTGGTCTTCGTTGCACATGCCCAAACCATCTTAATCGACTTTCCCTTATTTCATCACCTATTGGTGCTACCCCTAAACTCCCACGAATGAATTCATTCCTAATTTTATCCTTTCTAGTCTTGCCACTCA
>JAOXJP010000017.1:6304738-6318265 GCA_025762735.1 Platanus orientalis
AGACAAGACAGAGGGGAAGTATCATTTCATTTTTTGGGGGTGATGTGACAGCTCCAAAAGTGAAATGGTACCCACGATGCATCTCGTCTCACGACGTCTCACAAAGAGGGTCGTCGCAGGTGATGTGAACCCCATTTCTACATGGCATGGGTTTCGTGCATAAAAATGTAGCAAGCAACCCTAAATTTATTGCGAAAACATGTCTCATATGTGACATTTCCTATAGAAATGGTTTATGAAGCCAACATCACTCTTGAATGATTGGCAATTGATGCTTGCACGCGATCGTCCTAAACCCCAAAGGGATTTGGTACGTCCCCTTATTGTTATTGACAGTACCATCTGTCCATTTGGGGTTTAGCACGTCCCCTTATTGACATGTTACCATCTGTTCATATGCAATGATCAACATGACATCTGGTATAAAAAGTTGAAAATCATTTACCAAAAAAGTATAAATCATTTTTTTAATGCTATGTATTGATTGTGGTATATACACGAATTGTAACAGGTCGACGTACCAAATCCCAACAGGTCCTAGACCTCTTAAAATGTAGATATATGTCACAAAGTTAAGGACTCACCAACAAATATGCCCAGCTTAGGGCATGATAAAATGATTTTCACCCTTATTCTATTGACTCATTAATTCGAATGCATATAAGATATTTTCTATTGTCTAATCAATTATAATAAAATTGAATCGTCAAAATCATTTGATCATAATGATATATGGCTTAGTAGATTTCTTAAATGGGACCACACAATGCTGATTCCCAACCCTTACTTTTTTTTTTCTTGGTAAATTACAAATATGAACCATTTTGCACCGCATACCATGCTGTAGGCATATAAACCATAGTTTTGAAAATAGATCGGATCAGGTGGTCCGACCGGAACCAGTACCCTAAACGTTCTATAGAAGCTCAAAACCGTAATCTTTCAAAAACTGCTGACAAAACCAACTGATTTTTTATAAGCCTTGTTCTAATAAAACTAATCTTTTTTTTTTCTTTATCAAATTAAGAAGAAAAAAATATTAAAAAAATGTCTTTTCAAAATTTGATCCCACTTTTAATGAATTATTTTATTTTTTGGTATTTCATTACATTTTTTGATATGTCTAAAAATTAGACACCCGGTCATATGCCCTCTAATGCATTATAAATTGTTTTGTTTTTCTTTAGTTTATTACATTTTACTTATATTTGAAGCGTACTGCAATAAATCATGTAAACCTGAACAATCCACCTTACCGGTTAGATGGCCGGTCCGGTTCTCAAAAAACTATCATATAAATCATAAGGTCCATTTCTAAGACCTCCTACCCCACTTCCTTTCCCATTTGTCTTTGGAAAAAAACATTCAAGGATGGAGGCCTCATGACTCACAAGGAATTGAAATTTTGTTTTAACAATTGGGAATTGAGTATGTACAAACACCATTGAAATGGTATTTTTCTTGCTCAAAGGATTGATATAATGTAATAGGATTCTAAATGCAAACAAAGTTTTTTTTGGGTAGTAAACAATTCTATATTTATATGATTAAATTTTTTGACAGAGATTTTTTTCCCAAAAATATGATGGCAAATTCTTCCGGGGCGGAAATGATAACCCTAGAGCCATTCTTTGAAATTCTTTCGTTAGTGATCAAGCAATTTTTGTAATCCACATAAACCGAATCTTGCTGGCATTATTAAAAACAGCTCTATCAAGATAATGTCCAATTTCAAATCCAAACACCTCTTTTCTGTTGAAAAAGCTCCTCTTTTATTAACTTTTGTTTTTTAGGACACAGAAAATTCAGGGATTCGTATTATGAAATAGAAAAAACAACAAGAGTTGACGTCAGTACCTACAATCGAAAAGTGGGGCTCAATGAGAACCCTGTAAGTTTACCAAAAAAAAAAAAAAAAAAGAGAACCCTGTAATAGACAATGATCCCGATTGGATCCATTGCTCTATAAATGATAACTGCCCCTTACCCAGAAGCCCAACATGCTTGGGGACCCCCCTCAAACCCTAAAGAAGATGGAGAAATTGAGATGGGTTCTTCTTCTTCATTTGTTCTTCCTCCTTGTTGTGCTCCAAAGAGGCAGTTGTTCGAGTGGTTTACGTTCAGATATTAGTTACCAACAGGAGTTGGACAAGGTTGATGAGCTCCCAGGACAGACCTTCAATGTGAGCTTTGATCATTACTCTGGATACATCACAGTTAATAACGTGACTGGGAGGGCTCTCTTCTATTGGTTTATGGAGGCTGTTGAGGACCCTTCTTCAAAGCCTCTTGTTCTTTGGCTCAATGGAGGTCAGTCTGTTCTACTCTTATTTATTAATATTACTGATACTTGTAGGTGGAATAGCTTTGTTTTTGTTTTTGTTTTTTTTTTTAATTTTTAAAATTTTTTTTTTATCATTTTAAATGGATGATGTAGTTCATCATTTCTTGGTTTTGTATGTTGTTTGAAGAGGTACTGGTTTGACTGTTCCTTTTGTTGATGAAATTTTTGTTGGGTTTCCTTTTCTTTTACTCTTGCTTTCGTGGTTGAATGTTCTGGTTTGCTTTTCATATTGTTTGTTTCAATATTTGAAAGGAAATCTATTCTTGGCAATGGGTTCTCTTCTTTTCTAATTTTATTGGCTGCTTGAGGCTGTGGGTGACTCATTTTCGCCCCCTCCAAAGCTTCTATGGACAAATGAAGTTCTGGCAATTTGACTTAATTTTGATTATAAAGGTGGGTTTCTATTCTATGTTTCCTCACTCCTTAATTGGTTGAATGGGGTAAGTGTCTTATCGGATATGTCTTTGTATGTAATGTAAGGGATTAGTGGATTTATTCTATTTTTTTTCCTGTTCATTTAATTCTTTGATGGTTTTTTTTTTAATAATTTTTTTTAGTGACCGTTTGAATATAACTTGTATCCTGATTGTTTTATCATTTGCTTCTTTCCATTTTAAGCTGGAGTTGGATACATTAAGTTGTTGTTATTGGATACATTAGATCCTTAGTTCTACCAAGTTCATTGAAGAAAAAAATTCATCTATATTATTTTTTCTTTTTCTCTTGATATTTAATGTTTGGATTTTTTATTCATTCATTGAATGGTCATATCACAATTCAGTTATGAATTTAAGTACCAACAGACCAATTCTATTACCTCTGTTTTGTTTCTTTGCTAACTGGTATTGGTTATTTTTGTGAATGAACGATTTGGTATGTACTTTTATTTTCCCTTCATTTTTTATGGAGTTATTTTGTTTCTGACTCGAATGCTTTTTCTTTAGGGCCTGGGTGTTCTTCAATTGCTTATGGAGAGGCAGAGGAGATAGGTCCTTTTCATATTAAGGCAGATGGAAAGACTCTTTATTTGAACCCTTATTCTTGGAATCAAGGTAAGAAATTATTTGACAAATTTGTGAATTGGATGAAGTTTACAAGGATTTGAGCCAACCCAAAGTATAATGAAAAACTATATCTTGTGTCATCTGATGAATCATAAAATGAAATTCCCCTCTTCTCTAAACCAATGAAACAGATGTATAACGAAGAAAAGTCACACGACCTTTCAGTATGATCTGCAGCCCTATAATTTGAACCCTCATTTGGCTCTTCAGAAGTTAGGATTACTGCACCGCTACGCAAGCTTATTTCATCCATAGATTCCTCCCATGCAAGTCCAAACCAAATTTGATCCCCACATTGCATCCTCAAAATAAAGAAATAAGAAAATAAATATATAATACAACAATAACAAACAACCTTATCCCAACTATTTGGGGTCGGCTACACGAATGCTATTCCGCCATTCCACTCTGTTTAGGGCCATATCTGTCGTTAAATTACAAGCTGCCATGTCCCTCCTTACTACTTCCACCCATGTCAATTTTGGCCTTCCTCTAGTTCTTCTAGCACCTTCAACTTGTATTGTCTCACTCTGCTTCACTGGGGCAGAAAATAAATATATAATAAATCATAAAAAATTATCATGGTTTCATCTTTTTATAATACACATTTATATTTCTTTGAGACCACATAACTTAACAAACTGTGTTTGTTAAGCATGTGGATTTCTCATCATTTTCTTATATATAATTTTCTTACGTTCCACCTCTTATTTTGAAAGAACATTGCACATCTATAATATTTGGTTGATATTAAAAGACCATGGTTAAATATGAGGTGTCCTAGAAGACATTCTTTTTTTCTCGAATATTTGATCTTCTCTCTAATCAATAGCTTTCCACAGTCATTCTGAAAACGAGATGAACTCCAAAGAATATACAATATGCCTGTATTATTATGAAGTAGCATTTACTTTTTGTATATGTATACCTGGAGTGATTACGTTCATTAATTGGCACTGCCTATTTGCAATAGTTCTAACATCTGTGTAATTATTAAGATTTCGATCAATACAACCATGTCTAATTACTGCATCATTTTGCAGTGGCCAACATCCTATTTCTGGATTCCCCAGTTGGTGTTGGTTTTTCATATTCAAACAATTCCTTTGATTTGCTGAACAATGGAGATCAAAGGACTGGTATCACTTTGGCCTCTTTTATACCTCATACTTCTGCTTTGAAACCTCATTCTTATTGTTTTATCTATGTCTAATTAATTCAATGGTTTGCAGCTGAGGACTCATTAGTGTTTCTACTAAAGTGGTTTGAGAGATTTCCTCAATACGTTGGAACAGACTTCTATATCACTGGAGAAAGCTATGCAGGTACAGAAGGATTCATTAATCTATTAATTCAGTATAGTAAAATTTATGGTTGCACACCATCCATCATACACATACATGGAGCGGGGGAAACTGCCTCCATCTTGGAGAACCTCTTCAGCTGAATCAAATGATCTTAGCCATATCCATATGACATGCACCTTTTTATGGACCGGCGATTGATGGGTCAAAGAGCATGAAGTTTCATGATCTTTCTCACATCATCATTCACTGCCTGGTTTTTGTTTTCGATAATTGACACATTACCTACAAACATATAATCTGATAGCAGCATTTGAAATCTTTGTTATAGGGCATTATGTTCCCCAGCTGGCCCAAGCCATCATGAGGTACCAATGGGCGAAAGGGGAAGAATTTATCAAGCTAAAGGGATTTATGGTATGAACTTTCTCTTGGAGAATTAGAAGCCTCAGACCATTGCAGAAATTAAAACAACAACATTATTTTTGTAATGCAGGTGGGAAATGCTCTGACAGATGATTTCTTTGATCATATGGGGGTTTTCCAGTTTATGTGGTCTGCTGGTTTGATTTCTGACCAAACCTACAAGCGTCTGAACCTTTTCTGTGACTTCCAGTCATTCATACACACGTCAAACCTGTGTGATAAAATTCTAGATGTTGCTAGCGAAGAACTTGGAAACATTGATCCATATAGCATCTATACTCCTTCCTGCACTAGCAATGTTAGCTCATCCAATAGGCTGCTGAAACGATTGCTTGTAAGTAGGGGCATCCTGAACAGTCTGCTTCTTCCAGTAATAAATCTTATTTCATTTATGTAAAAGTTATTTTGATGTTCAGGTATTTTGTGCTTGAAATGTAGGGATAGAGTATGGGAAATTATACATATCTTTGTTGTTCTTCTGTATTTTGGTTTTATTTCCTTAAATGTTTTATTTCTCTAAGAAGATGTTTCTAGTAGTGTATATATAATAATAGAATTATTTGCATCAAAATATTCATGAATGCCATTATTTTTTATAGAAGGTTGGTCGCATCAGTGAGAAGTATGATCCATGCACTGAGAAGCACTCAACTGTATACTTCAATTTGCCTGAGGTTCAGGAGGCACTTCATGTTAATCCAGAAACTGCACCATCTAAATGGGAGACTTGCAGGTATCAATTAGGGAAGGAAATAATCAATACTGCAAATTACACCATCACCTCTTAATTGATTTCTTTTCTATGTGTTCGACATATACATGACGTTAGTGAACATTCAATTAATGACATTCTCATGGAAAGTTAAGCGGAAAGCAACAGTTCCTTTGGAAATTGTCTATCTATAAGATGACTCATGAACATGATATTTGATTGGGTCACTTTTGAGCATTGAAGATTTTTCAGGCGCTACGAATTCTGTTTCATGTACACTACATGTAATATTAGTAGCCCATGCATGTTCAGTGTTTGCAGTTTATGCCAGGGATAGCTGGGGATTCATCTTCTACTAATCTCATCAATGACATAATTTCATTTACTTTTGGTCTCCTTGACTGGAGGCGGTGGATCACAGGGATTCATTTATCTGAAATCTGCAAATTATCTTTCTGTTTTGCAGTGACGTGGTTTCTAATAATTGGAAGGACTCTCCTAGGACCGTTCTGGACATTTATCGTGAACTTATACCTTCAGGGCTTCGTATTTGGATATTTAGGTACCTCTTTAACATTACATTAAGTTTTTTCTTGATACTTTACAATGGGATGAGACCTTTCATCTAGATGATCAAGTTCAGTTTGTGTTCACCTATGTTACTATTAGCCACATGCATGTGGTCCCACATATTCCTATGCAAGCTAGTAACCACCCCAAAAGCCAAAACATAACCAATAGAAATTTTGTTTATCCAGTTTGAAAAATTGTTGTGATCATAATGGCTCAGTATTGTATCCAACTGGCCCATGTGAGACCCAAAAAAAACATAAATAAATATTGTGCTCATAATAGCTTGGTATTGTATGCTTACTTGGGTCCAATTGGCTCATATGATTCTAACAAAGCTGCTGCTTTGGCTGTCCTCCAAGGACTTGAAGATAACCAAATACTTCTGTTTTCTCAATGTGACTATTGAAGGTGATTCTAGGAATGCTATGTTAAAATATAATAATTATATTAGATCATACCTCTCCTGGCACCTTAGGGTTTATTCACTCTTAATTTGGCATTAGAGCAAGGTTATGTTGCAACTTTGAACACCTAAAGGTGTTAGGAGAGGTATGAGTTATTATATTTCAACCATAGTTACCAGAGCGAGAAGCGGGAAATGAGGCTCAATAAATCCATGGGAAGAGAGAAGCGAAAAACAATAAAAAAGTATATAGCAATAAGTTACAATCAATAATTTTAGCTACAATACAATAAAGTGAATAGACTTAATAAAATAGTAAGAAACCTAAAATCTATATTATGCATGTAACAAAGAATCTTGACATATAAATCAATATGCAAACCACTTGTTATTAGTGTGGCCAGCCATACTTTAGATTTTATGTTCCATAAAGATTTTTTTTGTAGATGACTAACCTCTTCAAGTAAAACTATAGAAGACCTTATATAAAAACCGGGTTTAAATATTTTTATTATATTAGATTAAAAAATTTAAGCCATGCATCTTTTTTTTTTCTTTCTACAAAATCATTACTAAAAAATCTTATAGATATATTTTATTGAAAGCCAACAGCATAGGATTTACAATAAATAAAATATAATTTTTTTTTCTTGGATTACTTTCTAATCAACTCTCCAAACATTTCTAATTGCTTCTCTAGAGGCTTTCACTCGTTTCCCTAAATATCTTTCACTCACAATACCGTGCTTCCCAAATGTGGGATCCCAATACTTGGAGATACGGAATGGAATTAACTTCCCAAACGAGGTTCCCAAGAAGCTATCTTCCCACCTTGTACCAAGCTTCCCTGCAACCATGATTTCAACACTCCCCTTACGAGGAACACTCTTAGACAATGAACACGGGGGAATTAGGTGTGAGTCCACAGAACATGCACATGTGTGCACAAAGAGCCCAAGAAAATAATTACATCCACGGGAGATTCGAACTCACAACATAACCTTGCTTTGATACCCTATTAAAAGTGAATTAACCAATCCTCCCAAAATCCTAAGTTGCTAGGAGAGGTTTGAGTTAATATACTTATTATATTTCAACACTCCCCCATTGGAGGGGCATTCCCAGACAATGAATGTGGGGGAGTTAGGTGGGAGTTCACAAAAAGTGTACATGTGTGCATAGAAAACTTGGGAGAATAATTACATTTGCATGTAATACAGGACAACTAACCACTTGCTATAAAAGTTAAAACTGATAGAGAGAGGCAAATTAATTCCTTTATCTTATAGCCCAGGCTAGGCCAAGTCCTCGGTCGAACCCTCCTTCATGGGTTCCACCTCACATGTGTCTCGCCTCACACAAGTTGCCCGTCTCCCATGAGTCGCTCCATCTTGAAAATGTACCCCCGTTCCACAGAGACTACCCTACTCAAGCCCAGTGTGAAAGGCCCTAACATTAATCACCCTTGACGAGGAGTTTCGAACACAGGACCTCCTACTCTGATACCACTTTGACGTAGGAAGATTAACCACTTGCTCTAAAAGTTCGAACTGATAGAGGGAGATAGATCAATTCCTTTATCTTATAGTCCATGCTAGGCCAAACCCTCTTTTGTGGGCCCCACTTCACACGAGTTGTCCCACCTCGAGTGTGCCCCTGTCTCACATAGGCTGCCTATTGCGGGAGCATTCTTTGCAAAGAAAAAGAAGTTAGAGGACCATGGATAATCCTCCCTGATTCGTTAAGTAGTGGGCTTTTTAATTTTTTTTTTAAGGGTTATTTTGTTAGGAATTTAGTGTCTAAAGGGTGAGGTAATAAGACTATGTGGGCCAGGGGTTTGTTTGCAATTTAGAATAATTCTAGGGGTTTTATTTAAATAGTTAAAGGTGTAATAAAGGTTGGACGATAGCTATGGTTTTCCTCTTATTTTGGATTATTAGAACCAATCAAATTGGGTCCCACATGAGCTGGTCATACAACCCAGAAATTTACTGTTTTAAAAGTCTGTTATGGAGTCCATGTATAGGCTAGATGAAATCTCCATATCTACAGAATTTTTGAAGATTTTGGAGATTATTTTGTGGGCTCCACTAGGTGGTCAACATTCCCAAAGAATCCCAGATTTTAATAATTAAAGTCTTTGATATTTTTTGGGAATCTTTTATGTTTAAAAGTTTAAGATAGTTATGATTTGTTTTGTTTAGAAAGTTTGATCAATGTAAAAGTCCTAGATTCTAGGGATTTTAGTAGCAATAGGAATGTTTTTAATTAAGGATTGTGAAGCCTATTTATAGGCCATTACCAATCAATAAAAATGTAGTGATTTATTATGGAAAATTGATGTGATCGTGTGTGCAAGTGTGGGTTGCGACCCAACATCTTCTCCCTCCACAAGTTGGAGTAGAATCCCCTCTCTTCCTCCTCTCCTCTCCCACGAGTGAGGTAAGCCCTCCTATCCTTTCTCTTATTTCTTCTCTATTCTCTCTTGTTTCTTTTATCTCTCTCCCCTTCTCTCATTCTTACCCTTTGCTGTTTTCTATTTTAAACCACTGTTATTACCATTATTCAATCCCTCTTCTAACCACAAAATCAACTTAACTGTTCCCTCTTTAACCAGCCATGAGTTTCCCTTCTTCCCTTCCCTGTTCAGACCTCTGTCAGAACCCTAAAACCAGTTCCTAATCTGTCCTAACAGCCCTTTACTTCCCCTGTTAACATACCATTCAAGTACCCTCTGTTCAGCCCCAGAAAATCCCTTTTAAACCCCATGAATTCCCTATTGTTTTACTTTAGAACAAATACCAATCTGTCTCCTATAGCCCTCCCATTCCTACTTTGTTGTAGCCCTACTTCAGTTCAGATTTAGGCCCATAAACTGTCCCTGATGCGGAACAATTGAAGCAACTTCCAAATAAAAAATAATAACCTAAAGATTTAAATCTGAAAATTTCGATCCAGAGCAATTTTGTAAAATTTTCAGAAAAGTGGAAAATTACCAAAATACCCCTGACATGCGTCAGAAAATTCTAGGCTTCTAGGATTATTCCACACAGACCTTCAGGGTATTTTCATAAATATTTCATAAGATTTGGAGCAGTCTAAGTATTTATTCCAAAAATTACTCAACTAGGTAATGCCTGAAAATTACAGAAATGTCGGAAAATCAAATACAACTTTAATTTCAATAGAGCTTTTGAAATACTGTTTTTACTTCTTGGACTAGATCCCAAAGCCTCTTGAAATGTGTCGAAATCAGCTCCAAAGTTTGCTCCAAAATATAAAAAAAAATCACCAAAATTTGCTCCAATAGGTGTGTTGCCTGGTACTCTTCAAGTCTGCCCCTATTTACTAGGGGTGGGTTTTATGAGAAAAAAAACGCCTCTAGGTGTGTCACCCAAGGGGTAGGAACACCCTTGTGAAAGGATTTAGGCAAAGGTAAAGGGATGGAAGAGAGTTAATGGAATGTTTCAAGGGAGGTTATGAACTATAGAAAATTCTGATGCAAGAAATAGTAAATAAGAGAAGAAAAAACAGAAGAATGGAGGAGAAAAGGAAGAAGGGAGATGGGTAATATGATGAGAAGTGATGGAAAGAAGAAGAGAATGAAGGAGGTTGAAGAAGAAGAGGAGTTCTCACCCTGAGAAGTCGTTGAAGAGGAAGAAGCCCACTCGTGGGTGTTTCAAAAGCCAAATTTTATTATTCCCAAACTGTGTAAAGTCGTACAACAAGTAGGGTTATAAGCCCTTTAATTTTTAGAACCAAAGTCTCAAAAATACCCCCTACTTAAATCACATGACCAACACTTAATCCCCCTCTTATTTACATAAAAAAATAATATAAACTACCCTAAATACCTTCTAAACACTCCTAATTTAAACCCCTTACTCTATGGCTGTTTAAAGCCTTAGAATATGCTGAATTTAAAAACAAAAAAAAGACCCTAAGACACCTAACTACCATAGACACCTGCTCCCTTTCTTCTTTCCTTGATAGAGCTTCGGCTTAGGCTTCCAAATAGGGTAGGTCTTTTCCAAGTAGTGTAGAGCTGCTACATTGGTCCCTACTTAGAGACCTAAATCTTTTTCAATTCTTCTTAGCAACATCTACAGAAGCAGCATATTAAATTTCATATTTTACCTATTGTTTTGTACCCTAAACAACCTACTTTCGAGCCTAATTTAGTACCCAAAGTGTCACTGCCTTTTCCCAATTTTAGGCCTATAAATAGGTCTCGTCTAAGCCTACATGTGTGGTCCATTCTTGGCTGATATCATGCATCACTATCCCACTCGAGCCTGATGTGAAAATGCCCTTATATCAGCAGGGAAATTCAAACTCACAACTTAACCTTGCTTTGATACCATAGTAAGAAGTAATTTGACTAACTCTCCCAAAACCTTAAGGTGTTAGGAGAGGTATGAGTTAATATATTTATTATATTTCAACACTCCTTAGTAGGGACACTCCTGGACAATGAACACGGGGGGGAGTTAGGTGCGAGTCCACATAATGTGCACATATGTTCACAAAGAGCCCAAGAGAATAACAACATCCACGAGAGATTCGAACTTTTGACCTAACCTTGATCTGTACCATAAAAAGAGTGAATTATCTAACTCTCCCAAAACCCTAAGGTGCTAGGAGAGGTATGAGTTACTATACTTGTTATATTTCAACATGCTACATTGTGGAAGTCAGTCTGAGAGGGGATCTTGGAGAATATCTCATGTTGTAGAAGAAAATTGGGCCCTTAAACTATTATCAAACATCTGTTCCAATTTGTGGATAGGACAATGTAGTTGGCATGCTATCGTTATGGATTTTGGGTGCGGAGGGACGTACTGTATTTAGGCATGTCATTGCCTTTGTGATTGTATGGTCGTCTTTTTGTGTATATTGTGTCTCTCTAATCTAATTTAGGATACCCTTTTAAAAATGACCCCACAACAATTAGGACTAAGCTACAAATATCATATATAAAGAAAATCACAACTGAGGCTTAAATTAATGATTCAAGAATCAATAAATTAGGAAATTTAGGTTTAGAAACTTGGTTAGGGATTAATAGATTGGTTTAAGATGGATTTCTTGATTTAAAGAAAAGAAAGGATGTAATTAATCAATTAAGAATTAATTTAAGAACGCCAAGTATTCAATTCTTGAATCAAGAGAATAATAAAAGTGAAAAAAAAATCAAGAGAACAAGAAGAAAGATGAAATTAAGAACCAAGAAAATAATGAGAAAGAATGAAACAGTAAAATTAAATTAAAAGAAAGTAGAAACTAAAGAAAAAAAATCATAGAAACAAGAAGTAAAAAAGAAGATTAAAGAAGAGAGAAAATGAAGAAGAAAGGAGAAGAAAGATGAGAAATGTAGAGAAGAAATCAAAGTTGTAGGGAAGCTTGGCACAAGGTGAGAAGCTCGTTTAGGAAGCTAATTCTATTCAGCTTCCCCAAGTCATAGGAAAAACATACTTTCTAACCATGTGAAGTGCAATGAAGCAAGTAAAAACTATTTAGGGAAATGAGTAGAAGCCTCTAGATAAGCGAGTAGAAATGTATGGAGAATCGACTGCGAAGTGATCCAAGAAACAATATTGTATTTTATTTAAAGTAAATCATGTGATGTTAGCATTGAATAAACTATTGTCTACGAGATTTAATAATGATTTTGTAGGAAAAAAAAATTTAGTACTGAATTTGTTGTCTACATTATTTTATTCCAATCCACTTAAAAAGATTCTAATTCAATGGTTTTTATATAAGGTCTTCTATAGTTTGACTTGAAGATCTAAGTTATCTACAAAAAATCTTGTTACGGTAAAATCTAAGGTATGGTTATGGTTTTCATAAAATTTATGTCATGATTCTTTATTACTTACGTAGTATAACTTTTAGGTTTTTTTTGGTACTTTCTTTAATTTTATTCACTTTATTGTATTGTATTTGAAATTGTTGATTGTAACTTATAGTTATGTACTTTATATCGTTTTTCGCTTTTCATTTCACAAGGATTTCTTGAGCCTTGCTTCATACTTCTCGCCTTCGCATTGCTTCTCGCTTTCGCTTCTGGTAATTGTGGAAGAAACTTACCCTTTTCATGTGAGAGATGAGACATTGCCGGTCCCAAGCCTGAATAAAGGAGGAGGGTTGGTGTCAGGTTGAGAGCTGGCTTTAAAAACCCTTTCAAACCATTTAACATGAATCCTGAAAATACGTTATTTCAATCTAATACTAGGGCGTACCTTTTAACCGTCGCGCCTCATTCCTTGGATGTGACGAAAAATTGGCAAGGGGCACCTTATTTCCTGAATGTGGTGAAAAATTGGCAAGAGGCGTTGCATTGGAGCCCAGATGCAATGATAAATATGCAAGGGTTCCCACACCATGGACGAATGTAGGTAAATAAATTAGTTCAAAAGAATAGGATTCGTTTAGCAACTTAGAACATAGGAACCTTAACAGGTAAGAATTTAGAGTTAGTAGACACTATGAAAAGAAGGAGAGTTAATATTGCTTGTCTATAAGAGACAAAATAGAAAGGGAAAAAGGCTAAAGATATTGATGGTTTTAAACTTTGGTACGCAGGAGAAGCTAATAACAAAAATGAGGTAGGAATAATTATAGATAAAGATCTAAAGGAGGAAGTTGTAGATGTTAAGAGAATAGGTGATAGGATTATAACAATTAAACTTGTCTTA
>JAOXJP010000017.1:6325933-6342044 GCA_025762735.1 Platanus orientalis
AAGACCGAAATCTCCAAGTTTAGCATTGAAGTTTGAATCCAACATCACATTGCTGGATTTAATATCCCTATGCACAATGCACTGTTCCCACTCTTCATGCAGATAGAGCAATGCAGAGGCCAAGCCATGAGCAATTCTGTACCTTACTTGCCAAGCCAACAAGCTTTTCTCTTTGAAGAGATGGGAATCAAGGCTCCCATTGGGCATGAATTCATAAACAAGGAGCAATTCACATCGTTGGTGGCACCAGCCAACTAGTTGCACCATGTTCCTATGCCGCAATCGACTAATGATCTTCACCTCAGCCATATACTCCTTTATCCCCTGTTTGGACCCTAGAGAGACTCTTTTAACCGCCACATCCAAGTTCAGATCAGTCAAGAAACCTTTGTAAACCCCTCCAAATCCTCCCTCTCCAAGCTTATGTTCTTCTACAAAGTTATTTGTTGCACGAGCCAATTCACCATACAAGAACCTCCGAGGTCCCGTTCCCTTTTCAAATTCATCATCCATGGCCACATCAAACACCACTTTGTCGTCTTCTTCCCCTCTATTCCTCTTCTTCTTCCACAAGACAAACCAAACCAAACCCAAGCCAGTAGTCAAGGCGGCGCAACCAACAACCAGTCCCACTATCAATCCTATCTTGTCTGTTTTACTCGAATTACCTATATCCAAACTTGGATCGGTGCTGTTCGTTTCATTTGAATTACCTATCTCCAAACTTGGATCGGTGCTGTTCGTTTTATTTGAATTTCCTATCTCCAAACTTGGATCGGTGCTGTTCGTTTTATTTGAATTACCTATCTCCAAACTTGAATTGAATTCCCAAGAAAGAATTTGATGTAGCTCAACCGAATATCCTGTGGCAGCTGAAAACCCAACAGTAACCCATTCCGGCAAATAAGACCTCAGATCAACTGTATAAGAAAGGCTTGAGTTCCTACTTAATACCGGATTATTGTCGGGGTAAGTCACGAAAACACTCAACTCGTGCGTGCTGGAGTTATAACCCACCAAAGCATTAACTGTTCTCCCATCTCTAATACTGCTATTCCATATCACACTATTCACAGATTTGATGGAGTTAATGTCGATACCTATATGATAGCCTTTTGGAACCGGATCCCAACTGTTTGGATAACTATCAAACTCCACAGCAACAAATGGGTTTTCTGTTGAGTTGAATGGATGGTCGCTGTTAACAAGACCAAGGTGGCCACCTGTTGATTTAGGAGGGATGATATCACCGTTAGGTGAGAGAAAGAACGCCAACCCATCACCAGCGTTGTTCTCTGGGAGTGATTTGATGACAAAGGAGAAACGGGTGGTGAAGTCGGTGAGCTTTTGTGTGGTATTGTCCCAAAGGTGCACCGGATTTTTATATATAACTCTACCAACACTACTATTAAGATCACCGTCATATCTGTTAACGGTGAGTTCGATAACATTATTTGGGATGGTTGCATTGCCGGCGGTAACTATGCCCACTACGGATCTGTTAAAACTTGGGAAATTGAAAGATAATGGGCTTACAAAAGGGATTCGAAGCAGTACTGAGGAAAAGATAGAGATCTGAAGGACAACTGAAAGAGGATTTGGAGATAGGAGACACGGCTTAGAATTGCAGAGAATCATGGTTTGAAACTTGAAAACGTTGAGAGAGCAATTGGGGAGAGTTTTAATGTCAGTAATGCAAACCTGTTCTTCTTTCAACAACACGAATTATTGACCTTTATTGTGAGTTGGGATAAGTCTGTGTAATGATCAATTGGGTCAATAGCTCATTTGACTTGATGTAATTGTCACCAACCCGTGTTAGGTGTATTCAAAAACATAAAGAAAAAACGCGTTAGGTGGATGACAATAACTGCAATATTTAGGGGGACACTAAGGTGTAACGATTTCATATTGCTTTGACTACAGAATCTTTTAAGGGAGGTTCATCACTTGGAGAATCAGTTGAGGGAAGTTCGATCTGGGCCATTCAATTTCCAGATGTGACCATTTGAAGTTTTAATCTTCAATCTAGCTTTAAAGCTTGGATATTAAGCACTCTATATTTCAGGCATTAAAGATGACTCACAGTCAATCCAGATCTTTCCTTGTGTCAATTTGAACTTCCAGTGGCTAAATGTACATGCTATTGGCAACACGCAAGTTATTTCAGAGGTGAAGTCCATTGGAGATGATGGATCTCAAGTCCATCGTGTTTTCCTTTATGAGGAGCAGGGAACCTATTTAATAACTTTCTTTATAAATTTCTTTTGTGCACTTTGAAATGGTGAGTAGTCATAGGCAATAGCGGAAAAAGGGGAGGGAAACCGCGTCCTTCAAGTGACTTGTAAATTTGATTTGTACGTTGGATCAACTCTTAATAGTCTTCGTGGAATGCAAGGCTCTTGTTCAATCAAGGCCTCTGGATCTGCGGAGAGACATCTTCTTCTGGATAATTGTCCTTTTCCTTATCTTTTGACCCAGCGGAATGGCAAGGAGAAGGACACGTTGTCTCTTTTGTTTGAAAAAAAACCCTAAACTTCACCGTGGAAGAAAAACTCGTACTAAAACTTTTATTAATAAAAAACTAAATTGCCTTGACGGCTATAACGCTTTAAATAGATAAAAAAAGAAACCCTAATTCGTGTTAGACACAGAATTAGGCTAATTTAGTAAATTTTATCAAAAATTGTAAAAACGAGTTACTAACAAAATCAAATACTACTATCACTAGGAAACATCCCATAACAAACAAGATCTTATTCTGATTTCTAAATAGAAAGTTATAGCAAAAAGGAAAATTACTAAAAATAACAAAAATGCTAATTTGAAGGCCTAAACAAAAGAATTTATGCGAAAAGTGGCGGTGCTCATGACAAAGCATGAGTTATGATCCTCGTGAAATTTCACTTAAGCTCACCAAATTTCACACAATTCTAATCTCGGGGCTCATGATTTCTACTAGAGTTTTTACCTTTCTTATGTGTAACTCACAAAACTTCTTGTGACATATGTTCTACATTAGTCCCCCCCCCCACTTAGAAAGAACTAGACTCGAGTTAGGTTCTGGGTAACTTGGTTCATCAGGCGGGTGGTACTAGAACACATCAGCCACGTTGAAAGTAGAGGAAATAGCCATATCATCTGGAAGATTAACAATATAAGAATTATTATTAATTTTCTTGACAATCTAGAAAAGATCATATTTCTTATCCTTCAGCTTGTTGTAGGTGCCCACAAGAAACCTCTTCTTTCGCAGATAGACCATCACCAAATCTCCTTCATTGAAGACCTTCTCTCGCATCTTCTTATCAGTCACTTCTTTGTATTTGGCACTAGACTCTTCAAGTTGTTTCCACACCTCCTCTTGTATGGCTTGAATTCTATTTGTCATATTTTCAGCTGCAATACTCATTCCAGGAAACTTCAGCAGTGGTACTAAATCTAATGCATGCTTTGACGGACAATAATAAACAATGGAGAAAGGTGATTTCCTTGTCGACCTGTTCTCCATGCTGTTAAAAGCGAACTCTGCCTGTGCCAGTGCTAAGTCCCATTGCTTCGACTTTCCACCAGAAATACAACGAATAAGATTGCCTAAAGTCCGGTTCACCACCTCAGTCTGACCATCAGTCTGTGGATGACTTGTGCTGCTATAATTCAGAGATGTGCCAAACCGCTTCCACAAAGTCTTCCAAAAATGGGAAAGAAACTTAGTGTCACGGTCTGATGTGATGGACTGAGGCACTCCATGCAAATAGACAATCTCCTTAAAGAACAAATTAGCTACATGTCCGAGTTCTTGCAGGAAATAAAATGTGTCATTTTTGAATACCCGTCAACTACCATAAAGATAGAGTCCATACCTCGCTGAGGCCATGGAAGACCCAATACAAAATCCATAGACAGATCCACCCAAGGCAACGCTGAAATTGGTAAAGGTAGGTACAGGCCTGTATTTTGATATTGACCTTTCGCCGTTTGACAAATTGGGCACTTGCGAACATGATTGCCTATATCCCTCTTCAACTTAGGCAAATAATACCGCTCTTCAACTAAGGCTACTATCTTATCTCGTCTTAGATGTCCATCCAAACCACCACCATGCAACTCATGTATTATCTATTCCTTTAGTGAACTTCTTGGGATGCATAATTAACTACCCCTAAACAGGTATCTATCTTGAATCAACATACCTTCTACAGATCTTCCATTCTGGCACTTAGCCCAAATTCTCCTAAAGTCATCATCTTCTTCATACAATTCCTTCAGACAGTCAAACCCAATAACCCTAGTCCACAATGTTACTAACAAGGATGCACGTCGAGTCAATGTATCAGCAACCTTGTTTTCTTGTTCTAACTTGTGCTACAGTGAAAATGAAAACTTTTGAATATAGGAAACCCACCTAAGATGTATCCGGTTGATGTTATTCTGACTATTAGTGAATTTTAATGTTTATTGGTCAGTGAATAACACAAACTCATGTTGAATCAAGTAATGCTCCTAATGTTTTAAGGCACGAAAGATTGCATAAAACTCCAGTTCATATGTCGACCACTTCTTACGTGCCTCACTAAGCTTCTCACTGTAGAATGCCACTGGGCGACCCTCTTGTGATAGCACAGCACCTACCCCCACTACGGAAGAGTCACACTCTACCTGGAAGAGCTTTTCAAAGCCCGACAATGCTAAGACTGGTGCAGTAGACAACTTCTCCTTAATCAAAGCAAAACTCTGCTCTACTTCTTCTCCCCATTGAAACTTCCCGTTCTTCATGCATTCAGTGATGGGTGCGACAACACTGCTAAAATTTCTAACAAATCTCCTATAAAAGGTTGCTAGGCCATGGAAACTACGAACTTCACTCACTGTTTTAGGAGTTGGCCATTCACGAATTGTTTTTACCTTCTCCTCATCAACTCGAATGCCATTCACTCACTATAAACCCCAGAAACAATAAACTGTCGGTCATGAAATCACACTTCTTCAGATTGAGATACAATTTATTTTCCTGCAATACTGTTAGGACCTCCCTTAAGTGTGTTATATGTTCAACCTTAGTCCAACTATATATTAGGATGTCATCAAAGTAAACAACGACAAATTTGCAAATGAAGGGTTTTAATACCTGATTCATCAGCCTCATGAAGGTACTTGGAGCGTTGGATAGTCCAAAAGGCATCATCAACCACTCATATAAACCCTCTTTTGTTTTGAACATAGTTTTCCATTCATCCCCAGGCCTCACACGAATCTGGTGGTACCCACTCCGCAGGTCCAACTTTGTAAAATTATTTGATCCATTCAACATATCTAACATGTCCTCCAGCCGCGGTATGGAAAACCTGTATTTGATTGTTATTTTGTTGATGACTCGGCTATCTACGCACATGTGCTAACTATCATATTTCTTCGGAGTCAGTAAAACGAGTACAACACAATGACTCATGCTTTCCTAAATCACTCCCTTTGCATAAGATCATCCACTTGCTCTTGCAAAATTTGATTTTCTTTCAGACTCATCCGGTAGTGTGGGAGAATAGGCAGGTTAGAATCTGGTACCAGGTCGATGTGGTGTTGTATGTCTCGCATTGGAGGTAAAACATAAGGTAGTTCTTCTGAAGTGATCTCTTTAAACTCATTAAACATTGTTCGCAATTTCTCTGGAATCGCAACGGGTTTTTCTTGCACCACTCCTTGCATGACTAATACATGAATCTCCCCTGTATCCTTCACCTTGGCTCCAAAGTTTTTCTTTCCAGTAAAGAGAAAAAACTTCTCCACTTTCGAAGCTTCGGGTGAATCATTCCCCTTAAGAGGTAGTAGAGTAATTTTTTGTCCCCCTTTGTTGAATATATAAACATTGTCTCAACCCCTATGCGTCACATCAATATTAGATTACTATGACCTCCCCAAGATCATGTGGTAGACATCCATCTCTACCACATCGCACACAATCTTATCAAGATAAGTTTTGCCAATGGAGAAAGAGAAACGACAAGTATGTGCTACCTTTGATTCGTCAGCTTTGTTGATCTACCCAATACTATACAGTGGGGTGCTTCTCTATCTTCAGACCAAGTTTCAAAACCATGGCTTGAGACTCAATATTCTCGATGCTACCACTATCAATGATAACATCACGGACCTTGTGGTTGAAAGTGCATCTAGTCTTAAAAATACTATGCCGCTGTGGGTGCCCCTCTCACTTTGGTGCTAATAATAATTTTCTTACTGCAAGAGAGTGTGAGAGATGTCCATCATCTGGCTCGGTCACACCATAGTCATCATCTTCTACTTCGTCATCCTCTACCTCCTCATCCTCTGCCTGCTTTTCCTCATCAACCTCGTCGCCCTTT
The DNA here is from genome assembly GCA_025762735.1 of Platanus orientalis. NCBI lineage: Eukaryota > Viridiplantae > Streptophyta > Magnoliopsida > Proteales > Platanaceae > Platanus > Platanus orientalis. The sequence continues at coordinate 6,332,293 of JAOXJP010000017.1, forward strand.
ACTAGGTTTGCCGTTCTCTTCGTGGACACTGGTTGGAATGATGCTCAGGCACTCCACATCGATAACACTTGTCAACTGTGGGTCACTCATAAGGATTAGGATTCCAGGCTGTGTTTCCTGTCGGACCACTATTGCTGCTTACTTCTCGATTTGTAGCAACCAGTGGTGGTGAAGTCACATGTTGCTTTCCCTTATTCAACACAGTGCACAAAGATTCGGGGAACCTCTGTTTGGCACCTGTTTCCTCGTATGAGTTTGATCCAATTGTGATTCTGCTCTCGTTGCCGAGTTAATAACCTCTGCAATAGAGAATATGGCTTGTAGGGATACTTAATCCTGGATGGCCACACGTAATCCTCCAATAAACTGTATGACCTGTTGTGCCTCAGTTTTTGACAACTCATTGTGTGCTTAGAGTCGCTGGAATTCCTCTATATATGCTGCCACGGTTTGATTTCCTTGTTTATAGTTCTGATTCTGTTGGAAAAGTGTCTGCTCATAGTCTGATGGTAAAAATCTAGCTTGCATGCGCTTCATCTTCAGCCAGGATCGCATTGGTGTTTTTCCTTGTCTTGTGCGATTAAGTCGAGTTTGCTCCCACCAGGCAGATGCCCCCTAGTTAACTTATTGGCTACTAGTTTGACCTTCTCTTTCTAACCTCCATGTAATCAAAGAGCCTCTTCACACCGGCTTTCTAATCAAGGAAATCTTTGATGTGAAGATAACCATCAAAACTAGGCAGGTCCATTTTCATCCGATATTCGCCTTGATCCCCTCGACCACCATATCCCTTGAAGTCTTGGCTTCCACGACCACCATGACTTCTAAATCCCTGACCTCTTCATCCATGATTATCTCCTTCAGCGTACTCTTCTTCGTCATTGGATGGTTCTTCATGTATTCGTTGCCTATTTTATTGATTTGGAATACGATCACGATGGACTTGATGATTGTCGTGATTTTTGTCGTCTTCACGAAGCTGAGTAATTTTCAACGTTAACCTAGTGATTTGTGTCTGTAAATCATGCAATATTTGCTGATTGTCACACTGGAAATTTTCGAAGTCCGCTCTCAAAAGAGCCACTCCCTCACAAGCACCGTCGCTAGAGAGGTTGCTATCGTTTTATGAGTTAGCCATCGAATCCAGGCTTGTTGACTAGACTTTGATACCAATTGACGTAGCGACATAGCAATGAGAAGAACACGTCGTTCTCTTTTGTTGGGACTTGGGAAAACCCTAAACTTTTCGAAGGAAGAGAAACTCGTTTTGAAACTTTTACTAATTAAAAATCTAAATTGCCTTGAAGGCTACAATGCTTTAAATAGAGAAAAGAAACCCTAATTCGTGTTAGGCATGAAATTAGGCTAATTTGGTAAATTTTACAAAAAATAGCAAAATCAAGATAATAACAAAATCAAATCCTACAATCACTAAGAAACATCCCAGAACAAACGGGATCTTATTCTGACTTCTAAATTAAAAGTTATAGCGAAAAGGAAAGTTATTAAAAATAGCAAAAATGCTGATTTGATGGCCTTAACGAAGGAATTTGTGCGAAAGTGGCGGTGCTCATGGCGAAAGTTTTGATCCTTGCGACAATTCCGTTAAGCTCACCAAATTTCACGCAATTCCGTGATGGGGCTCATGGTTTTTACTAATGCTTTTGCCCTTCTTGTGTGTAAACTTCTATCGGTTCCTCTGCTTAAGGAAAGGTTGTGTTGTCTGTTCTACATTACTTACCTTTCATAGAAATATTAATGACTTGGAATGGGAGAAATGGTTAAGTTTGATGAGTCGTTTGAAGATTATAAGGAGTTGTTTGGAGAGAGTGACAGAAGATTATGGGCAAGGTTCAAAATGTTAGTGTTTGTGGAAATGTTGGTTGGGCCAAAATAAGACATGGTAGAACTGTCGGAAAGAAATATTGTAAAAATCATGAAAACATAGGAAGCATATTCTAATCTAGTTACATAAACGCAAGGAAACAAATAGATTCATTAGGAATGATAGCTTATTTTAATACACTTGTATTATAAATATTTTTAATTAATATATGCATTTATTAGGATATTGGTACATAATGGTTGACAAACATATTATGATCTAACTGGATACACATAAAGGAACAAGTAGATTTTCTTCCCTTTCTTCTTTATTCTGTTCTCCTTCTTCTCCTTTTTATTTTCTTTGAAATTTATTGCTTTTCATATGAGTTTTTAGTATAACAACACGATGTCGAAATTAGGCAATAATACACTAAGAAATGGGAATATTAGCTCGATATGTCGACATTGTGCATCACGTCGGCCAAAATGTGAAGTTTTATAATGTAGTTAATGTTTCATGTCGGTAAGTAATATGTCGTATCGGCCTTAGTAGACATGGACATATGTTAGGTGACATATAAGACATTTTGAAACATTTGATACCATGATTATGAGGTCTTTCTAAGATTAGTCGTTTCTCTACTAGATCTTTTTATGAAGGTTTGGATTTGGTGCCCCCCTCCTATTCTTTTGTAGGCATTTGGACTCGTGGGATTCCTCCAAAAGTTGATTTTTTCATTTGAACAGCTTCTTCGGATAAATTCTTACTCTCAATCATCTGAAAACTAGAGGGTGGAACTTGGCTAATAGATGTATTCTGTGTTTGATGTAAGAGGAATTGGTTGACCACCTCTTTATCCACTACCAATTAAAGAGGGAGATTTGGGTGTTTTTTCTTTCTCATCTCAAGATAGCTTGGCAATTTTCAAATTTGCTCAGAGATCTAATCTTGGGTTGTTGGTCTGGGGAGTTGGGGGGTATGTCCCAATTAATTTTGTGGTTCCTTCCGATGGTTGTGTATTGGATCGTTTAGAAAGAGAGGAACCTTCATATTTTTGGGGACAAAGTTTCCACTTGAGATCGCCTCGTTGTGTGTGTTCTTGGATGCTCTAGGATCGGACCTCTATTTCCCTTAGCTTTAATGAGTTGGACTGATTTATGGTTTGAGTTGGGCGTGACTATTGTATTTCCATGTAGTCTTGTATTTGTTGTTGTGCTTCCTTCTGTTCTTTGTTTCCTTTGGCTCTTCTCAGCTTTCTGGTGAGTGCCTCTTGTTGCTTTTTTTTTTTTTTCAATAAAGTGGCTGCTATTATCTCTCCAAGAAGAAGAAGAGGAGAAATCGTATGTAGGGTCTTGTACGGTCCCTCACGCTAATCTTTATTATATATGATTCAGTACATCCAATATACAGTATGTCCATGCGACGTACTTCACAGAAAAGAACTAAAAGATTGAATACATTTACATATACTCTATACGTCTGCAGGGAGTTCTCTTACCTATGTTTCTATTACTGATTTTGGCTTCTGTTCAAGGCATCGTGGTGCCAGCTATTCCATTCTTGTGGTCTCTTGAACCTGAAGTTGGACTTTCTATGATTTTTTTTTTCTTTTGTCTTACATACATATTATATTGTTGTTTTTTAAAATTGCAGGCTACCCACCATACAACAGGAAGTGCAGCAGCGTAAACTATTATACATGGGTCTTTTTCTTCTTATCTGGGGAGAAGCTGCAAATTTGAGATTCATGCCAGAATGCCTTTGCTACATCTATCATCATGTATGCCTTGAGAGTTGCTTTTCCTTACCACACTGCATATTTAAATAAGACAATCTGTTCTGCTTGTAGGATGGTTCCTTCTATGTTTCATAGGGATTGGATGTACCTAATTCTTAATCAGGTTGCTTATATTCAGAAAATTTTGTTTCTGAACTCAATTCCATTATTTTCTTTGTATGGTAACAAATTGTGATGGTATTATGGTAAATAGATATGGAACAGATGCAGTTTTAGTATGCGTTGTGGTCCAGTTTGTGAGGTGGATGTTAATGAAGCACAAGTGTTGATCAGATTTCCTGATCTCAAAATTTACAAATTTCACTTCCATAAGACCATAGATTTAGAAGATTTTTGACATGTGGAATGTGGGCTTCTAAAAACACTTCTAACACTTATTTTATTTAAAGTAGACATTGTATTAATTGCTTAAAATAGAGAAACAAAAAACTTTATCATTCTCTCCTCATTACAAGAGTGAGGTTCCTATGTGACATCATGCTAGCACTGTTTTAACTGTTATTATTTTTCCCATCGAAAGTGTTGTCTTATTGATGGGGGTTAATTCTCCACTTAATCTGCATCGGTCTGTTTAGGTTTAGAAGAACTCACACTCAATTCTAGTGTTCATCTGATGTGTATTAGTAAAATTTAATTTTGAAGTATTCGAGAGGTATACAAATGGAACTGAAGCTATGCAAAATGAGAGGAGGGAAGGTGATAAGACAGAATAAAGTAGAACCGTAACTTGACCTACCAAAAACCAAATTCATCTAAAAATAAATAATAATAAAAAACCTAAATCAGCAATTGTCATATTTTGCTGGTCCGATTTTTGTTCTGTTGCTCATGAAGTGAGATGTTTTCTGGTTTAGTCCAGGTGGCTCTCCCAAGTCCCACCTCAGACCACGGACATACCTATTTTGCTGGAGCCACTGAAAGAGAATGGTGGCCTGATGCAAGAGCATCTAAGCCCAAAGCAAAACGGCTCCATTAGCCCACTTCATCAGCTCACTAGCAAACTTAAGGGAATGTTATGTTTTCTGGGTTTAGTCTATTGACTTAGACGTCATGGTTGATACCGCTACATCTCGTCCCTTATCTCTTTATCTTCTCTACTTAAAGTCCGTTAACCTCTATTTTTAGGGATTATGACCAGCAACTGCACACCAACAATCATAGGCTATTGGCTGAGCCTAAACAAGACACATTGCCTGTCTTCATGCAAAACACGACTACGACACTGTGAGCAAGCATAAGGGGATCACCTTAGATGATCATCTTCTTCTAAAATGTCTATGTTATGTTTTGTTTATTATTATGTCTCTAGTGTCTTAAAAGGGCATGTGACTAGCTGTGACTTTTAGTGAGTTTGGATGGTTAGGATTTATTTCTTTTATGTGTTGAAGGGCTGAGATTTTAGTGTATTAAAGGCTATTATAAATAGCATCTTTCGAGTCATTGTAAGCAGTTTTTCTTATCTATTTTATGAACTTCAGATCTGGATATTTCTTGGACTTTCGTGATCCTAGATCTAAGTAACAAAATTCAGATTGAGTTAAAGGTTGCAACTTTAAGCTATGGTTGGTCGTTGTAGTAGTGTAGAGGTGACATCCCATTTTATTGTTGAAGATGCAATAGAAGACTGGGGATCTAAGTTAAGAATATATAGACCATTATTCTCATACCCCATACCAATAGTTGTTTTTGTCTCCCAAGTCCTGAAACAAACAATAGGAAGGAAAAAAAGTGACTGCAATTGAGACTTTTGGTAAGTTGACTAGTGGACAACAAATTTAAGGTAAAATTAGGAACATGGAGGACAAAGGACAACAATAAGGAAGTGGTGGCAGGTATATCAACATAACCAGGTACAGACGAGTAAGAACCATCAGCAACACGAACCTTATCTCTTCCGAAACTAACATGATAGGACGTAAAGCGGGAAGGCATATGGGTCATGTGATGAGAGGCTCCAGAATCAATGATCTAGGAACTCTGGGATGTGGAAATAGATGCTGATAAAGTTGATGCAGATGTACCTGAGCTTGAATATGTAAATGATGATGTAGGGGTTGCTAAAGAAATCTCACGCGAAGAGAAGAGCTGGTGAAAGACCTCAATCTCCTCCCGAGATAAACCATATGACTATCCAGATGGTTGTCTAGAACTGATTTCTGACATATTGAATGCTGATTAGATATACAATATATCTAAATGGGATCAGATGTGTTGGTACACAAGGGGACATGAAATTCAACAACATCGTTTCCCACAAGTCACACAAACCTTTGCTGATTGATATGCAATTGAGAGATTCTTTACAACTTGCTAGGGTTCATAAAAAATCTTCAGCACTGATAAAAATATAGAAATCGAGTCTCAAAAAACAAACCCAAAACTATCGATCCGTAGGGACGTCGAATTGTTGTTTTGATGAGATCTAATAGATCTCCCACAATCACAACAAAATCACATGGGGTTTGTTTCTACCTGTTCCAAAAAAAAAGAACTTTTTTTGAAGGAATCAATCTGATGTCCAAAAAATTGAACCAAAGATGGCTCAGAACCTGTTTCAGGTGTCACTTCCCAAACTGGCCGAAAATTGCAATAACTCCTTCAATGAACGAAATCAAATGAGACTTGTCTCTATGGATTCCTCATAAAAATAAAAATAAAAACCTTTCCTTTAAAAGGAATCGAACTGAAACATTTTCTTTGTAGATCTGAGATTTACACAAATTAAGGCTACTCGAGGTCTCTCCACAAAACATCAAACAAAAAAATACAAAGAGGCACCAAAACAACTAGCAAAAATCAGCATAAAACTCAGGATATCGAGATCTATCAAAACCCAAACTTCATTGGTTATGGCTATACGACCTGCTGACATTAGCGTACGAACATACGGATGTCAGCAGCCCTCGGTGATGTGACTCCTATTGCGATTCTTGTGTTTAGATTTGTTGGTTGATTGCGATTCTTGGCTCTGATACCAAGATGAAACTTGCGATAATAGATTATAATCACAAAATATAGTAAAATAAGAAAGAGGGAAATGAAGATAAAAGAGGAGAGTTTTTGGAGAAAATTCGTAATAGAGTAGTGTTCTACTCTCTCTCTCTATATATATAGTCGACATACCCTTGGTGTGGTATACCATACATATACATTTATACAACCAATAGGACTGTACTATCAATACATTATATATCAACAACAAATGCTTGAAGAGTCAACGGGGTTTATCCCTCTCAATTTTGTCTTTTTTGGCACACGAGGAAAGTCTTGATGCACTCCATCACGTCTTCTCTCATGTGTGGCCAGTAATACCCTTGCTCTAGCAATGCAAAGGTGTGGTGCCAGCCTTGGTGGCCTGCCCAAAGTGTCATGACTCATGACACTCCTGCATCAGTTCTTTGTTTAGATCCCCGAGCGTCGAATGTACAATCGGCTCCCATTTGTGTATAGAATCCCGTCCTTGCTCCGAAAATGATGGGTCTTAGCGCTTTCGCCCAAAGGCCACAACACCTTGGCCTTGGGATCAGTTTTGAGTCCTCGAACTTAGTCTAGTAGAGAGATCTTCGGCCTTTGGGATCCATCTTGTCTAAGCACCGCAAGCTAGCGAGCTTGCTTGAAAGCCGTTGGCCACATTGCTCATATGCATCGGCTTATACCCCAAGGCTTGGTTTAAATTTTCCAAAAACTTCTACCAATGAGCTTGCTTGGAAGTTTATTTCTTTTGAGCCATGAAATGAGACACGGCATTGTTAGTTTTCAGAACAAATTTAGACCCAAGCAAGTAATGCCTCCACTGTCGTTGGCAATGCAAATTGGCTAACAACTTTTCCCTTTAGCTGTATACTGCCTCTCCGTCCAAGAGAGCTTACGTCTCTCAAAGGTTACAGGGTGGTTTTCTTGCACCAGCACACCCCTAAGAGCAAAGTCGGATTCATTAGTGTGCACTCCAAACGACTTAAACAAGTCTAGATTTTCCATCACAATCACTAGGCACAGTATAGTGCCACAAGCCACGTTGAAATGGGGCAAGACTCAAAGGTTGCACTCCTCGAGACCTATCGCTACCGTAGAAGGTGTATGCTAAACTTTTTAGGGATTGTTAGAAAGCAAAGTCTTTTTGCTAGAAATCCGTACTGGCTATTTATGATACTACCACTAGAGTTTAATAGTTACAAAAGATATGCCATTTGGTCAAATTATTGTGCTATATAGGGCCACACCTTACAAATCTACCCAAGTGGCACACACAATATGAGCCATGTGCCATGTGAACAATGCTAGAAAACATGCTCGTGATAGTACGGCCTACTGATGTTAGCAAGGTCTCCTGGTTGTGTTTTTCTCCCTGAGGTGTTGTGCTTGTTCTACCTGCTCTAATACAAGATGTAAACGTAGGTATAGGGTTTGAGATGTATAAAGGAAGAAGAAGATGAAGTAGATAGGAAGGAGTTTGGGGAAAAATGTCAAGAGTGTAATTTCTCTCTCTACTATTGATCTTATATATACTTTACACATGTGGTGTATTGCATGTGAAAGGTAACCATGCAAGAGAAATAGAAGTACGGGACAAGGAGTATATAACCCCTTTATGTACATGTAATTACAACCATGTCCCATATATGAGAACTACTTCACCTTCCCTGAATAAGGAACACTTTGAACGTCTAGGTCCTCGAAAGAATTCTCTATGAAAAAACCAACATTCTGCCATTTTGAATCATTTCCGTTGAGGGTAAATCACATGACCTTCACTAAAAATTTCCATCAATTGCAAGAACCTTCCTCAGTCAATCTCTTTACCTCTAAGAACCAACACCTTGCCAAGGTCTCTCTTTTGTTCTGCCCATCAGTGCTACCACCTAGGTTCATATAACTGCCCAACCAACTCACATGTTTGCTAATGATTTGAATGTTGGGCTAGTTACCTTTTTTTTACGTTAAGTGATTTTTAGACATTTTGTAGTCCCCTAAAATTCAAAGCATATGATGACCTCTATCGTAAGTTAGGTATTAGAGAGGGTGAGATGGGTGTATTTAAACTTGTGAGAATAAGAGATAGGAAATGTGGAGACCTAGACAATGTTAGATGCATTAAAAGTGAGGATCAAAGAGTCTTTAGTAAAATAAGAAGAGATTAAAGAAAGGTGGATGAGCTATTTTCAAAAATTATTAAATGAGGATCATGTCGGGAATGTCGGTTTAGGAATCGGTAGAGTAGAGGAGATTAGAGATCATAGATATCTTCATAAGATTTGAGTGATGGAAGTTAAAGAGGCTTTGAAGAAGATGAAAATAAGAAAGACATTAGGACTAGATGGTATCACAATTGAAGTTTGGAAATGTATGGGAGACGGTTGCTTATCATGGTTAACTAAGCTTTTTAACAAGATCATTAGAACTAAAAAAATGCCTAATGAGTGGAGGAAAAGTATTGTGGTCCCTATATACAATAACAAGGGGGGTATTCAAAATTGCACTGATTATCATGGGATCAGGCTTATGAGCCATATAATGAAACTATGGGAGAGAGTGATTGAACATCGATTAAGAAGTAAAACTAGAGTGCCTGAACATCAATTTGGATTTATGTTTGAGAGATCAACAACGAAAGTTATTTTCCTGCTTTGGCGATTGATGGAATAGTATAGAGAAAAAAAGAGGATCTTCACTTAGTCTTTATTGACTTAGAAAAGGCATATGATAGAGGACCAAGAGAGATCATTTGGTTGGTTTTGGATAAAAACGGGTCCCAAGTATATATTGACGTAGTTTAGGATATGTATGAGGGAGCAATAATTAGTGGCGGGACAACCAAGGGACAGACAAGTGAGTTTGCGATCACAATAGACTTGCACTAGGGGTCTGCATTGAATCGGTACCTTTTTGCCTTAGTTATGGATGAGTTGACTAGGCGTATACAGGAGGAAGTGCTATGGTGTATGCTATTTGCTGATGATGTTGTGTTGATTGATGAGGCTAGAGAGGGGGTAAATGCCAAGTTAGAACTATGGAGGGGTGTTTTAGAATCAAATGGTTTTAGGATAAGTCAGACTAAAACAGAATATATGGAATGTAAGTTTAGCCAAAATAGGAGTAGAAACGAGGGAGTAGTTAGAATTGATAACC
>JAOXJP010000017.1:6348229-6359021 GCA_025762735.1 Platanus orientalis
ACCAGTCTTTTTAATGATGTGACTGGACATCAGTTTTGAAAATAAAACAAGTTTAAGTTTTGAAAAGGGTTTGAAATGTCTGACTCCATACTTAAACTGGTCAATTCCCAAAGATTCTAAAGTAAGTTGTTTGTTTATGAGTTGGGGAAGGTGTTAGGCACCCCGCCTCATCTGCTTTCGCTGTTACCTACTTTAAACCTACTACAGTCTAATGGTTAACTTGATTTATTATCTATTCATCTCACCCATTGCCTTTTATCTCATTTTATTGAGATTAGGCAGGGAATCCATATGCCATTTCTGCGGAAATTTCGGCAATATAACGGGTGTAATATGGACCCCTGGGGATGAATAGTGATCCCTATGTCACTTTCTTCAATAACCTGATAGTCCACATATAAAAGCACTCCAAATCAATCATCCACAACATCATCGTTGTCCACCCGACAACTCTGTATTTATATTAATATCACATTATCTCCATCATGAATAAATTGAAATGAATCATCAGGTTTACAAAATTCAAAGTAAATCAAGTAATCAACATCTAAACTATCATGTGCCAACCAAGCCCTCAACATACACCCATTACTTACCAAGCCGAGCTAACACAACCACATAGTCATCCCATAGTTAAGGTCTCCAGACATTGCCTTTTGTTGCTTTTCACATAATCAAGAAAACAATAAAGGGCTCGCAAAAGTGAATGGCATGTATTTACATATGAGAGCACCCAAAGAAAGAAATCATAACAGAAGGCGCAAACAAGTTTACAAAATACAAAAGGACCAAAAAATGTCAAAAGAATGTGAATCTTTATGGGGTTTGTATGATGAGTAATGAGCCTCAGCTGAAGCATGTATTGAAGGAAAAAGATAATCAAATGACTAATTCAGAAGTAGACATATAAGGCATGAATTATAGCAAAGAACCTCTAGATTTATCACAACAACAAAACATAAGTAATTTGCATGTATGTTTAAATTGCACAAAAGAATAAGGGTAATCTCAAACTTAACAAACCGGAAACCTTAGGTAATGAGTAAATTCATGTGAGAACTAGTTATAAGGTTTAAATCTAGAGAAGTTAACTACAACCAAAAATCAAAACTACCATTGCCTTAATTACGAATATAAATAAGCAAGTCTAGAACCTCAAGTGATTAATGAACTGAAATGAGACTTTATTAAATATGGGGAAATGAACCCCCAAGAATAATGGCACCCAACCCTATGTAGAAGGAGAAAAATAACTATAATTTTGTAATGAATCTTGATATATGCTAAATAGTAGTAAAACAAAACAAAACTCATAAAGAACCAAGAAGAATATTGACTTGAAAGGGATTAGAATGAACATAACAAAGAAAAGTTAAAAAAAATCTTCTACATTTGGGGTGTGACATATACCTCAAGTGAGGGCCTCTTGATAGATACAAGCTCCTTTAGCTTCCAGCAGTATTATACCACCCCAGGCAGCTTAGCAATGGAGTAAAACAAATCAACTAGGCCTTATAATCACTCTCACTAATAATCCCTGCTATATTCAAGATGTTGCAGAATTGAAGACCGTCAAGTACCCATCGAACTTCAGCTCCCACATTCAACCAATGTCAATAACAGTGAGCAAACGCCAATGAAATTATCTCTATCCCTGGCATGCAAAATACTTTCATTCCAGCTAAGCCAGGATTGCCTGGGCATGCTCTGTCAAGGTTCAATCCAATCTAACCCACCACATCAGAATCATCCTTCTAGTGTGAGCATAGACCATATCAATACTGCTAAGATAATTCTTCCAAATGTGAGCAATTTATGTACACTTCAAGAAAAAATGCCAACCTTATTAGGCAAGCAATGATATTGAAGAAAACATAGTCCACACTACGTAAAATTCCTTTATGAAATCTTAACTTTCCCTCTTTCCATACTCCATGCACATTGAAACAAACAGTTATAGATCAAGTAATGCAGAATTGGCTTATTTCATGGATGACATAAAACATTGCATCATTCTAGATGTTTTTTTTATTTTTATTTTTATGAGAGGAAAGAACTGGATGTTGATAGCAGCACTCATCTCCATATTTACACCTTGAGGTGTTTCACAAAAGAAGCTACATTTGCTAGTGATGCCTATCTTTTATAGTAGACTGCAAATTTATAGTATATTTCCTCCCAACTGAAGGACAATATCTTTCAAAGGATTCCTAGCATTTCATATGATTGATACATAGGACATCTAGGTGATTGTTATGTTCTGAAATTAAAGTTCTGCTGCTCTGATTTATTGGGGACAGCAATACAGGAGTGCTAGGGTCCATCTTAAATTTAAGCGCGTTTGCTTCCAAAATGGTTGTAAAAAGCATCTCTTGTTAGACATTTTGGGTCGTAGGCCCATTTGGCACTATTTCCACTGAAACCCACAACTAGTGAATGCCCAAAAATGCTGAGTGTATCACCAACAACCTTGATTGACAATACCTCCTTAAGGAACCAAGAAAGTTAGGGTACAGATGCAGGGTAATACGATCACTAGATCAGTCAATATTTAGCAGGTGAGCACAGTGGTTGGGTTCATCTGGTAGTGGGTCCTTGCAGGCAAAGAGTATGGATGGCATGATTGACAAGACATGCTATCAAATGTTGAATCAAATTGACTTATACTAGCAGAGGAAATCTCAGAGCAGTTTGTAGCTCTATTGCTTGTGCTCTACAAGTCTTAACGTTTTTGGGTAAAGAAGTCCTAGTCTTTAATACCAGGTTTACTACTAAGTTCTAAAAGGAACAAAAATTAACAGGAAAAAAAATAAAGAACATACAAATCCATTACAGCAATTTTTGAGAATACCTTTCAGGGTTGTATGATTACTTGTACATTAGAATTGAAGAAGGCAGTAGAAAATCCATGGTTGCCTGTCCGTTAAACAGTGTCAAATGTTGAATTCAAAATAAATAGTATCATCAATACTTTGATAAAGATGTATTATGTACATAATTGACTTGAAGACCTCGAGAAAAATGTGGGCAAATATACTTGGAGAGTTAAGTTACATCCAAGAAGGAAATGTACTTGAAGAAGCTGCCTTTTGAACCACTGGGAAACAGAATGTTTTACCAAGTTCCTGCACTCATCAAATACCTGAGCAGGATTCAACGAATAAATAAACAAATTATTAAAACCTGAGTTGGAAACTTGTAAGGGTCAAGATAAAAACTTTATCGAGGTCGCTGAAGATGAAGAAGCAACGTGGCACTAATATTTGGCTGACATTGCTTGCAACTGTTAAGTGACTCACCCATTTATGAGTTATGACAGGAGATTATTGTATGGATGGGTTAATTTATCCTCTTTTTCTCTGTATATTCGAGTCAATTTATTTTATGGCTCAACAACAATGAAGATTGCAGATAACGACCTTTCCCATCGAGAGACTTGGTTCTGATGGCCTTTGTAAGTGTTATTGCCTATTTCTTCTCCTCCTATTGGGCCTTCCATTACTTGGCCTTGCATGGACAAAGAAAAACCAAATATCCAAGGTTCTGCCTCTGGTTCAACATCTATCAATGTGAATTTAGCAACAAGCAGAAGTTGAACAATATGGATCTCCTTGTGGTGACAGTGGAAGGCTACTCAAGTCCTCACTTGCTTCATAGTAAAGCATTTTATTTACATAGTAAATCAAGTAGCCTTGTGAAGCTCTCACCACCCGATCACTAACTTGGGTAATCCATGCATCATCGCATTTGTACCATTGGTTTCTTAGGCGCAGATAAGTCACATAGTGGCCAGATTCAAGCTTCCCAGAATGAGTAACCACTGCAAACACCTCAAATTCTGGAGATATATCCAATTCATCATCCTCAAAAGCAAAGATCCTGTTTCCAAACCAGTTCCTCTCAATTGAGGAGGATAGATATGGAGTCATGTCCAGTGAGAAGGGGAACTGCAAGTACCGGTCAATCTTCCTACATATTTTTTGGATAGGAGAGTGCTCGAACCTTTTTATATGGAAACACAACACCAGTGGGAGTTGACTGATGGACATTTGCTTCAAGGAGTCTCGCTTTACTTGACAATGCTGGCAATATAGCTTCTGGTCAGAGCCTAATTTCTCTGGTCTTGTGAACAGGTCCAAGCAACCCACAAGAGTAGATATGTCTTGGGTTGATTTGGTGGATTTGTCAGCTATTACTGTTGAGGAGCCATTGCTTGAATCCAAGTCGAGAGATATGTCCACACAAGGGTCGTAAGTAGTGGAAGTGAACCCACATGTTGTACAGGTCACATCTGATCTCAAGACCCCAGAGAATACCCTATGAGCAATGCAATGGCATTCTCCATTATCTGCATAACAGCATAAGAGAAAACCAACCTTATAAATAATAATCTGGGTTATTACAAATGAAACAATCCCATCTACGTGAATGTCAGGATCACCCCACTGTGCAGATTTTGGGGCTATGATAGAGACCAGAGGGCCCATAATGGCATGGTCAGCATCCATGAGCACATACACCACCCAAGTGATAGAGAACCATGTTTTATTATTCAAGGTAAACATTAATATGGAAAAGATAAATGCTAAATCTTGGCATTTCAAATACCTTTATTTGAGGGTCCAGCCTGCTCCTCTTTCTCATGGATATTGTCAAGCACTGAAATGAAAAACTCATGAGCATCCTGTTGCTCGTAACTGGCGAGATTTGTCGAATGCTGCCACCAACTGCAGACACAACAAAAATTTGTTTGGGATCAATCAAAAAGTTCATAATAATTGTTGGCTCCAAGTGAGTAATCCCCAAACATCTAGTACAGATACTCAAAGGAAAAACGTTCAGACTTGAAAAGATCTCCCACCACATTGGCATTGCCAAGATTGGCTTTTAATAGCTTAATACAATCAAGTTACCCATCATCCAGTCCCACAATTACCAATTAATCCATCCGAGGAGTCGGATCATCTTATAAACAACAACCAGTGCTTTCCAAAGACAGTTCAGAAGCAGAAGGAAACTTTCTCTCTTTAAGAAAAAAATTCCTTTATAGCTTACATCTGCTAATATGATCTTAAACCTTGAAAATAAAATAATCAAAATAATAAATAAATAAGCAAACAAAGCTCTTCATGGAAGGGGTTTCGATTCTTAGAGTAATGTGTCCCAAATGCAATTCAAAATAGTCATTTTTACAGCCTTGTCATAATCCATCAAGATTATAGGAAAACTAAAAACAAAAAAACAAAACAAAAACAAAATAAACTCTACATAATCAAACAAGGTAGGGAAAAATCTTTCAGTGCTTAAGCAATTGCAGGATCAGACAGGTAGATTCTCCAACAAGAACCTTTTTAATAAAAATCACACAAAGTAACCTAGTCCTATTATATAAAGGCAATCAAATTAACAGCTAAAATTACCACCTGTAAAGAAACTGGGCGGGGCTGTAAGGCGTCCGATCCCCAGAAAACACAGCTGAAAATATAGTCTCAATGTCGCAACGCAAGCACAATCGATCCAACGAACTCTTCCGACAAGTTTTGCGGCTATGCTGATCACTGAGGAAGTAATTCTTAAAAGGGGGGGCATGAAGCAGTGCTTGCAGAACAGAATTCATGAAACAAGTGTTGCCCAGATTGTTCAATCCCCTCAAACCCCAAGGGAAACACGAATTCGATCCCCGAGCTAACTTCAAAACCAGCTCTTTCGAATTCCTGTAATCTGGAGCCGCCATAGAAACTACCTTCCTTCTCTTACTGGAATTCTCTTTGCTAAGATTAATTCCATTCTTGTTTCTGGGCATCTTCATGATCTGCTTAAACATTACCACCTTATCGAAATCGGGATCGTAGACCTGATCACAGCATACACAGCAGAAAAGTTCTGCTCTTTCCATATCCACAGCAATCTCATGACCATTCTCAGATTTGGAATGCAAGAGGGCATGGTTTGAATCGGGTGAAAGACATGAAACAGAGGAGCAAATCAGACAAAAGTAGAGTCTCCCCTGATACCCAGAACAAAAACTGCATCTGGGTATCTTTGTTTTGATTATGTTCATGGCGGTTCTTCCATTTGGGGTTGTCTTGAGGCTCTTTTGCAGAGAATTGTAACCACGCAACCCATGTTTTAGCTTGTAATCAGCCAGATGTTTGCAGGGTTTTGGGTTAGTGTATGTAGGGTTTCTGCCTAACATGTTGATAGGGATTGAAAAATACCTTGATTAATGGAGGGAAATAAAGAACTTCGAGAAATAGAGATTAAGGAGGACTGGTTTTGAGATTGGATTAGTGGGTTTTGGAGTCACAGAATAACAGGTTCAGATTAATTCTACCTACTTTCGGATTGATTTGATGAAGAGGGTAGATCAGATCCTCTCTCTCTCTCTCTCTAAAACTCGGTATGTGCTTTGGAATTTGGAAGGTGCGTTGTGAGGTAAAGAAGACCAAAAGGTTTTCATGAGCAACAGAAGACTTGGGTTCTTATTCTACGTTTGGTTGTAAAAAAATTATGTGATAGACCTAATCCCACAATGATACTTTAATCAAGTCCATCTGGACCGTTCTTTTAATGACACGTGTCATTTATATAGAAAATATTAAGTGGGTCATCTCTCTGATTCTCCAATTCAAACGATCATGATAGTCTTGAGACAGCTCTTATCAACCACTTACACTTCAGCAAACCCAAGCTTTTGCTATTGGTCAGATAATCAGATGGTCAGGTTGTTGAGTATGATGCATACATGTGTTCAACTTCAACCAAATTAACGGTCTGGACTGAAGATAAGGTGGGGGCCACTTATAGTGTCTGGATTACCAACTCCACCAACTTCCATGTGAGCCAAACTTCAATGTTTTTATTTTTCTTGAGCTTATAGCTAAACTCAGTGTATGGCTTTGATCATTACTCCTTAGCATTCCACCATCAGTGGCTTCTTTGGTGGGTCACTGATACTGAAGCATTTGATGACTGTTCCAAACCAGTTAATCAGTCTTACCCCCCAAAAAATAAAAACAAAAAACAGTTAATCAGAATGAGGCTTCTACTACCCTTCAGTTCATTAGACTCATTGTCAAATTTTGGTTTCTAATCCAGTGTTCAACCCATCAAATATATAAACTAGGTCAGTTCTACCATATAAAGCAAAACAAGCCAAACCAATGATGATGGATGGAGAATCAGTTCATCACACTAATCGTACGATGGCTCGTCGAACATCTAACGGGAAGTTTGAACGAATCGATGACCTGAAATAGATCAACAATGGTGTAATCATCTGATCAATTGTCCTTTGGACGGTCCATAATTATTAGAGTAACTTAAAAGGGTTAGACATTAGTTAATTGGAAGTCTACTAATATTAAAGCAGGGAAAAGAAGGGTTTCCTTAGGTCTGAAGCAAGAAGAAGAAGAACCAAAAGGGTGCCTTGAACTTTTCCCAAAAGTATAAGATATCATGAGAAATGATTCAAACAAGAAGCATATCCACCACTTAGCATTCTTATCATGACACAAAACCATAATTTAAAATTAATTTAAACTCAGGATATAATCCATCCGTCCCTACCGTTCGATCGATTTAAGCGAACGTTGTTTCGCATTCTATAGGCTGCCACTTGGATGGGTCCACAGATCAGAAGAATCACATTGATTGGAAGTTAATAAGTTAGTTAAGAATCGGATAACAACAACCATTAATTCAATCTTTCTTTTGAGGCATGGCCTATCCAAAGGTAGCCCATTGTTTAGACAATCTAGCTTTCTACCCATTGAAGGTAGAACTGAATCATACATTTATGAGCAATCATAGCATCACCAAACTTATTTGGTCTACCATGGATGGAGCCTTGAGGGAGATGGGCCAATGAGCCTTTGCATGAGTGTGGGAGAGTCGGTGAGCAGCCATACTATGTTTTGGCAAATATCCAGAGTTGTGGGAACCACAATGATGGATGAGTATACAGTGTTTTAAAATTTGGAATCTTGACTCACTCGAAATTCAACCGAGTCAAGTGGATTGGCGAGTTAGCCAAGCCAAAACAATAAAAAGTAAGAATAATATTGCAAAAATACTAAATATTATAGAGAGAAAAAAAGGTAAAGAAATAAATCTACATTCTGCATGTTACAAAGTCAAAAACCAAGTTATGAGGGGGTGAGATGCAGGTTATACAACTATAAATCTTGACGATCCCAAGTTATCCACCGATTCCCGAGTTGACTCACCAAGTTTTTAAAACAATGGAACATTACCAACGATTTGATCTGTTCATCATGTTCAAAAAAAAACAAATGTTACAGAGGATTTGCACAATTTTGAGAGTGCCTTCATCAAGCCTAGACGTTTGTCATATTCTGATGATATGTTATATCAACTTGCATGAACCAAATGAGGAGCCTGGTTTATAACTTGCATGAACAATTTTTTTTTGTTTTAATCAGAATCTACTAAACACAGTTGTTGGTCATTAAGGATGATAGGGAGCCTCATCTCAACTACTTGGGGTTGTTGGTCATAATGGATGATAATAAAAGTTCCAAACTATTCTCATTTTCCAATAACAATCGATACACAGCTAAAATAATTACGAATTATAGTGGATCATAACTACCAGTTTTATAGGGTGGATTTGGCCAAGAAAAAAAGCCCAGAAAAGACAATTAAAGTAGAATTCAAGTTTAATCAAACAACAAAAAAAGCCTTCATTTACAAATTCAAGGTCAAGCACCTAAACTAAGATGATTAAGTTATCTGCATAAAGGGATGACCCAAAGGTACCCTTCTTACAGAGAGTAATTTTAAGTCCATCAATGACATAGCTGTACTCATGGCACGCTTGAAGGTGGTAATTAATTGGGAGTGATCATTTCATGTGCTCCTTTTATGACAAAACCCAATTTGTGTGGATGACTGGTGACCATCTGTTGTATGGACTTTCTTCTGGAAAGCTGCTCCATGTGTTTGATCTCCTAGATCACATGATCTCCACTGTTTCATCAAGTCTTGTTTGATCTCCATAGAGTGCTTCTATTAGCAAACAATCAGTCAAACTGCTAGCCAATCCACTGCGTCAATGGCCTCCCTAGATACAGATACAAAATGGAGCCCCAAGAGCCAAGTCCTTGTGGGTCACAATAAATAATGCATTTGTTGCTGTGTGATATTCCTGGGTCTTGTTCCTGGGTCTTGTACGGTTTAGTCAAATGGATCTTTCAGGTCAAGGTTACCTGATTGAAAGCTTTTCTTATTGCATGATTTTTTTAGATAAGAGAAAATATCAATGATAAAGATGAGAAAACGCATCCCCCAAAATATCTGTAGTGTTTAGGGTGAATTATAAGCTGAGGGTTCAAAAAAGTGTTCAGGTGTAAACATAGAGACACCAAATTCAGAAACACATCATGTGTCAATCAATAGCAAGGCTATATAAGCTTGTGTCAACACAGAAAAAACATTTAATAGGTTAAAGTAACAAGCCTGACAACTTTGAAAGACCATGTTAACCAAATTACTCAAGTAGTTAGAGAAGTTTATGAAGATCTATAGCCATATATTAAAATTTTATTTTTCTTTTTTTATTTAGTAGAATAGATGAAAGTATTAATAGAAGAGATTATTACCAAAAAAAAAAAAGAGAGATTGAAACTTTAAAAAAAAAAAAACCAGTAACTATTCTATAATGAAAAAGTCTACGTAGTGTCAATGATGAGTTATAAGCTGACACGTGTTGTGTTGGGGGTAGAATCATCCAAAAAATTGTTGTAAATAAAATATACATTTTTCTATCATCTAAGGTTCTCCCAATTGTATATAGCCATAATCTCTTCTTTTCCTTTTATTTGTATTTTTTTAGAATTAGTGTATGTGTTGATTTTCTATCCATGATTTGGTGTCCAAGACTATGTAGATAAAACATAAAGAAAATGAGTGGGAATTTGAAATTTCTTCTAACCCGCCTGAATTCCTTCCCATTTTCTTCCATGTCTCATCCCCACAGCCTTAGACACCAAAATCTTGGATAGAAAATTTCCTTTCTTCTCTTCATTAACAGAAATTTAGTTGCTTCTCTTATCTAATATAGAAATGCAACCTAAATATATGACAGAACTTATCAAATCGGATACAAAGAGCAAATTAAAAACCAAGGAAAATCAGAGATCAAATGTGACAACTCTCTAATAAGGGATTAGAATGTTGATTGATCATGTAGTTAGAGGATAGTCGTTTCATCTCGGGTCTCCTTATTTTAAGGAGTTAGAGGGTTACATGGATCCGCTAGATAATTCTGAAGTACTTCTCAGGTCATAGAGGAGTGCTTTAGGGATAGGGACGAGACACGATCCGCAACTTTAGAGATGAAATCCTCTTTTACATGTCACTCGCTCTTCTATGCACGCAATGGTTCTGAAAAATGGCATACATCTAGATAAGCACATTGACTTGAGTTCCTTTCTTTGGTCCTTTGATCTCAAACTGTCATTCAAGGCAATTCCTGAGGTGACCTCCAGAGAGGTGAAAAACACACATCATCTAGGTATTATCAATTCATGGTGACATATAAGTTGAACGGTTTCTGCTGAAATCTGCGTCTTACCTTCGTTTACTATCAAGTTCCACACCTTACGTTATTCTTGATTATGCCATTTTTCTGCTTTAAGAAATGATATATGGTCTTGATATGAGCCTTTGTATTTCTATCATTTCATTTATTAGGATATTTTTGTCCTTAAACATTATTTACCTTGAAATGAGTCTTGTTACTTTCGACTTGTATATATATATATATATA
>JAOXJP010000017.1:6368200-6382002 GCA_025762735.1 Platanus orientalis
CAATTTTTGGTTCTTTAACTTTATTCTTGCTATCATTCTACATCAACCTTGGTATCATCTCTATTGTGCTGCATCAGTATTGCTCACATCAAGCAAGCTTAACATTATTTCCATATTAACATTTTCTTGTAGAATAATTCCATATTAACATGCTTATAATGATATTGAACATTTGTATTTTTAACTCTTAAATTCTTAGATATGTGTGTCAGCATGGATCACTTGGTATAATTCTACTTTTTTTTCTTTGATGAATGGTAAAATTCTAGTTTCTCTTACGCCGATTGTTATTTATGGTAGTGTAGTGACCTTTGAACACGTTTTATGCCTCATATGCTTTCGCAGTTTCTATAGCTTTTGAAACTATGATTTCTTAGTTTCTATAGTTTTGAAACTTTTATGATATTCCATTGTTTCCATGTCCAATTTTCATCTAAGGGGAACAATTGGTGTGAATATACATGGACACCAACATTTAAAACCCTGGTAAGACCTTTCATTCTAATAATATGAAAACATAATATAATGATGACCATAAATTACCTGTCCAGCAATATAATCATTTAGAATTATAGGGAGTCCCCGTATCATAGCTTCTGCAATAGTCCCTGGTCCTGCCTGCAAATGCCAGCTTACCAAATATAAATATACTCATAACAAAACATAATTAAAATATGGACAATAATGAAACAAAAGAGTAGAAAATAAAAATTAAATAAAATACCTCCACCTTCACAAGAGATTTACCTTTGTAATAATGCAATCACAGGCACCCATGCATTCTTCCATTTTAGTCACAAATCCCTTCACCTGAAAAGTTGCAGGTCATAATCTTTTGTAAGATACTTTTTGCCCAAAAAGAAGAAATATAATTTAATGAAATCAAGGGACCTAAGACTCATCATCCTCCATGGAGGGGCAGTAGAAAATCTAACATATATCTAAACAGTCATGGGAATTTTCAAGCAAGCATAGAAATTCTAAATACATCTAAAGTTTTGTAGGCACTCCCACATAGCATGAATCACCAATAAAGAAAAACAACCATGTCATTGCAGTTAGTGGGTGGCAATTTTTGACTCATCCAGCCAACTTGCTCTATCCCATGCCATATTTTACAATTAAAGTTCTCTAACCCTAACCTGGGTTAAATCTGGATTTTACTGACCACTTTTAGCCCTGACCCAGGCCGTGTTTCTACTAACAGAAACCGGTCACCCTGCTCACTTTTTTAGTTTCAGTTGACTTATCTCAACCAAGTTTGAAATCTGCTTGGATTCAGGATTATGATTACTCAACCTACACCTGAATTGCCACCCAACATTGCAATTGAAAATCATTAATATCTCTAATAGAAAGGCTGGAACTGAATTTGAACAGGAAAAATTAAATTTTGGGTTGAGTATGGATGGAAGGTAGATTAAAGGTGATACCTGAACAGGAATCTTCCAGTTGATTGCAAGTAATTTGTTGGCAAGTTTTTTATTACGGCCACAAATCACAAGAATCTGACCTATTGGCTCCCCAAGACTCTCATCATACAAAAAATTCCCTAGTGCCCGAGCAGTAGCCTCAATTGGACCCATGCCTTCACCTCCTCCCATCAGTAATACAGCAGGAAGATCCTCATCCATTCCCAACTCCCTCCTTAATTCATCCTTGTTATAGAAAAAGAAATATGCAGGTAACTAACTTCATATATTTCAATCAAATATAACATCAAAATAAAACATTAAAAAATGAAAATAAAAAATCTAACGTAGCCATCAAACCATCACAAGGACAGTGTGCCAAAAAAACACCACACCATGAGCACATGCAAGGGGCAAGATCCAACATTCAGCAAGTCCCACACAAGGATATCTCCTAAGCCAAAATTAACCCAGTCACATTACCTAATTGTCTCATATATGATGTATCAAATTTTTATCTTGACCACTTGCCACTTTTTTCTGCCAGTCAAGAATGCCATCGATCAGGTGGCAAGATTAATCTGGGTAGGTTGAAATTTTGGGCCAGGAGACCCCCTATATGGAGCACATCTATAAGATGCATCAAATGGGGGTCCCAGCCCCCGACATACATGTCATCTCAAATGTTATGCCCATAATAAATTATCCTTATAATCTTCCCAATATATAACTTAGATTTCCCACCAAACATTGTGGTGGATATGACAAGAAAGAAAAGCATAAGAAGCTACTCAAAAAGAAATGTAGTCAACCTTTGGTCGAACAGGCTTAACAAATGAAGGTCGGACAGGAAGGCCATAAACCTTAATTTGGGAAGCCTGAAGTCCAGCTTTTAATGCCCTTTTTGCAACCTCTGCTGATGGGCAGTAGCATCTAGTAACAAGCTTATGAAACCTGAATACAAACAACAAGAAGATGCAAGATGTACTCTAATTTCTAAATAAAAAAAAATAGGGCATTAGATGAAGACTAACTATAGATGGAGATCATACCATGTAGGATGGCAAGTGCTTAAGTCTGTGACCACTGTGGTAAACACAATTTTCTTCAAAAGACCCTTTGCCCTTAGTATACGAAGTGGAACATGTTGCATCAGAGGATGCACACTGATAATAATATCTGGCTGGTATTTCATCAGTCCTTTGGCAACCTCTCTGGCAAGGACACAACAACAAATCAATAGAGATGTATTAAAAGGGTTATGGAGCTTATTAACTCCTCACAGCCTGCAGTACCAACAAAGATACATTGTTACAATATAATAAATAGCATACTAGTTTAATACTTATCTGGATTTTAACATGGTAAACTGAAAAGACAAATTTAGATTGCTTCATACAAAATAGGCCCATAATTTTTATATTTTTTTTGTCTTCAAATTGTATTCACCAATCTCCACCAGCCACATAGGTCTAATTGTGAAATGAATTCTTCATTTAATTTACAGAGTGATTCAATGAGGATCTTTGTCTAGTTGTTCTTAATATGCATGTGGATCATATATAGTTCCGCACTTACAGTCCAGATTCCACACATTGTTGTTAGCAATGTAAAACAAGTGGCTGGCACTAATCTGACGTTGGTCCATGAAGTAGTGCCTCCAAAATGACGTGTAAGTTATTAGAACTAGCTAACCACATTACTGCCCCAGTTAATGCTTAAGCGGTTTTGTTTTCAGGTCTTTACACTACAGCCATACCATTTGATTGGGTTCCTTTTTCAGACAACATAAACCAGTGAACACCCCCCCCCCCCAAAAAAAAAAAAAAAAAAAAAAAATTAGAGAAAAGAGAGTAAGAGTCCTACCCATAAGACTCCATATGTTTTTCAAGTGACACATGCTACCTAGATCTGTACTGCAGTAATGCAATTAAATACTTTACACACACCAGACATGGAGTTTGCAAGATCATTTTATTAAGCGAGAGTTCCAATTATGAAATGTCATGGTACTCCCACTGTTGAGAAAACAATACCAATTCATCACACTGAGGCTTTTTCCTGAACGTTTATACCACTTCCAAAAGGTCATAGTGATGATGCATGAACAAGTTTGTGCTATAATTACTTATTAGCTTAAACAGCTCCCATAGTACCTGAGGGTGGATCCTTTGTCAATGAGGACTAAAATTTAGATCATTGATTCCAGAAAATCTTCAACTCTGACATCACTTATCGAACACTGAAGTGGTAGAAACCCACACTTCAAAGCCATAGTCAATATTTAAATTCACATGGGGATTGATAGTTCACATAGAGATAAATATATTGATGAGAATTAGAAGAAATGTCCACAGCATTACAAAATAGATTACATTACTACCTAACAAAATTTATAAAGGTATCTAAGTGACTTTGTGAGTTGAATTGAGACGAGGAAAAACTAAACTGTGTTAGGTACTTGTAGACTGGAAATCTTGGAACCACATCATAGTGTACTCATAGATCCAAATTCACAGCCACCTACGTAACATAAGTTCTTATGTCAGAGCTATTAATCAGACAACACCTACATATAAAAAATACTCAAGAACTATCTATATCACTCCAAATCATGGTTCAAAAACTTGGATCGTTGAATCGGATCGTTCAAGCCCAAAACCATTCCGGGATCGGATCGGATCGTGGATCGGTGATCCAAATGTGGATTGTTCAATCCGAAACTGATCCAATGCCAAAAAATTCTTAAAAAAAAAAAAAAAAACCTATATATTCTTATAAGACTTTTTATCAAAAGTTTAAAATAAAACATAATTTTTAAGTATGTTAAGTGCATCATATATAAATAAACATTGCTACAAATCTCAAGCATGTATATTGTCTAAATATCAAAATTGTACATTTTATAAACAAGCATCCAATATGATTACTTCTAGTGCATAAAAACCAAACCATATACAGTAAGATATAAATTATGATGAACATAATTGTAGGCATGGTAAGTGCATTATACATGTATGAAGGTTTCGAGGCTCATATAAGTTCAAGATTGTAGTTTACTTAATCAAACATCCAATATGATTACATTTAATGCATAAAAGTTAAACTATATATAGTATCATATGAATAAGGATAAAAAAAATAAAATAATACATGATCCATTGTTTTACCTGATGGGTTGGTGAAGATTGATCTAGCCTTATTTGGATCTCTTCTATTACAAGGGCGGTGCAGGGGGGAGGGTGCTTCCCCTCACTATCAATGTCGGGGGGGCCCTTGGTGGGGGGTTTAGAGGCAACACCCCCATTAGAAAATATTGGTATTTTTTACATGGAAAATTTGTAATCCAGCGGCAAAATCTGGATCATTCATTATAAGGTCAGATTTAAGGGCTTTGAGTATTTCCTCATATTTAAAGGCTTTGAGTATTTCCTTTTGGTGTTTTCCTCTTATATATAGCTCTTTTAGGGTTCTTTGAAGGAGTTTCTTTGAGAGAGGCCTTTGTGAGATTCTTTGCACCAGTTTTTCATAAAAGATTGTTTTTAAAAGAAAAGATTTTTTGATGCATTATATGGATCGTTTGCTCCCTAGGTCTAATTGTCCGATCCGGAACAAACCAGAACAATCCAACACCAGATCGCCCAATCCGACCCATGGATCGGACTATCCCTAAGGGATCGCAAGTTACAGGCCTAGATCAGAGCGGTTAGGTCCGATCCCGATCCCGATCCCAATCCCAGATCATCCGAGTTTTGAAACGATGCTCCTAATGCTTAAGAAAATTATGATCATTCCGCAATGCATGCAATAACTTAATTACCACTGTCCCAGAAACTACCTAATGTAACTCTTCTAAACAGAAACTCCCTAGATGTTTTCATAAAGATAACCTGTCTCAATTCAAGGGTTCAAGCTGGTTATGGATACGTTAAAAAGTTCCAAAACATAGCAGTATAACCAGTTTAACAATTATAGTCATTTAGAATGTGATGAAATAAAAAATCATTGCAGTCATCAAAAAAAAAAATCATTGCCCACTGTTGAGGATGGCCTGAACATACGCCTTATATTTGAGTTCAAATTATAGGTCTTGTGGGAATCGCATTTGAAGAAACTACTATAATGTACTTGTGAATGAAACAAATTTAGCTTCTCCTACATCAACATGTTCTACACACATTACATGTCAATTTCACCAAATTTTCAATATTCTGTCATTTTTTTTGGTAACTTAATATTCTTTCATTGGATAGCCTTTAATTAGATTCCATATGTGTAATCCAGTTGTGCTCAGATGGCTTTCGATTCTCTCAAATTACACATGCTTTAGCTGGAGGAATTGTAAGGGCATTGTTTCTTTTTGGTCAAGTAGTTCTAAGATACAAGGAATTTAAATTAAGCCACCAATTAAATTGCACTGTAAGAAGATGATAATTGAATTTGGTTTTGTTTCAGGTATTATCTGTAAACACAATATCCTCATCAGTGACAAGAAAATACCACAGAATCTCTTTCAGAAAACATAAGTAGAATATTGGGGAGAGCAAGTAAAGGGGAGAAGAGCCTTACCGAGCTATAAATGCCGAAGTTGCGGCAAAATTGGACTGATGCACAACTCGTGGAGCAGTTCCATAATAAGTCATCTTCCAGAGGGGCCCATGTTTCACCAAGAAGTTATAGCTCCTGGGCAATTGGTTAAAGGGCCAAGGGGTGTGATCTGACCACAAATCTGTAACAAACACCTGTGCCATACACTCTTAACACACAGAAGATGATCAACAAATAGTGGAATAAGTCTTAGGTAATTGGAATCCAAGTCATACTGTAATCCGTGGAACTGACCTGATACTCATCCCCAAATTCTTCATTAAAGGCAGCTTTGATAGCTTCCGCTGAAGCTCTGTGACCACCACCAGTATCACTCATCAAAATAAGCACCTTCTTCGGATTTTCAGCCTCCACACCATTCAAGCTTAGGCCTTCGTCCTCCAATACGCTACCACCATCGTCTCTCAATCCATTCTCCCCAGAAGACACACGAACTGAAGCGAACCCAATGGGGATCCTCTCACAATGCAACCTAATAGACCTATTGAACTCATTCCAAATCCTCTGAACCCTCGAAGCACCTCTGCTCAAACCCAATGAAGCAACCACCTTGGGCCTCTTCTCAGCAACAAAACTCCCAAACCCATCACAGTGCCAGCACTTGGACAAAATCGAACAGTACCCATTTGAACCCAAGTGGTAAAAACCTCTAGGATCAAAGGAAAAGCAATCCAACTTGGATAAAACATCGAAATTATTTATGGGTTCTTGAGTTACAGCAGAACCATGCATGATTTTGCGTTGCAGGTGTGATAAAAACTTATTCCATCAAACCATGGAGGTCGTTTTCGTGGAAAACAACATGGGTTATTTCTAGAGAGCAAGAAAAACAAAGAACAGCAGAAAAGAGGACAGAGAAGTGAAATGGGTTTAAGAAGGGATAAACGCTAGGGGGAACTCTTTCTGTGATTTTGGTTGGTAGAGGGAGAGAGGTAACCGTTGAGAGGAAATCTTGCGGTTGAATTGCAACCACATAGAAAGGATTTGGGGTGAGGAAGGAGAGTCCTTAATTTGTACCCAAAAAAAAACTTCTTTGGAAAAACAAACGCACAACGCAGAGCACGTTTGTGATTAATAAAATAACAAAATTAAAAAATAATAATACAAAATAAAAAGATTACTATAAAATAAAAGGAAGAAAAAGATGGGAGGACGTAACGGAATATGCTCTGATTAATAAAATAGACTCCTTGCAAAAAGCATTGGATTGGAATCTTTTAAACATCAGATTAAAATAATTTTTCTCATTGCAAAGTCTACGAATTCTCATTTTATGACATCAATAGCTTAGAAAAGATGTGAATGGATAAAAAATGCTCACCTTAACGAATGCTAACTACTGCTCCTTGTCAGGCGGCGGGCACATCAGTGCCGAAAAGTGAATATGCCCCACCCCAAAAAGTGAAAATCACTTTTCAAATGCTGATGTGTCTGCCCGTGAGAAGGAGCAGTGCTGAGCATTTGTTAAGGGAAGCGTTCATAAACCAATCCCATAAAAGATTCAATCTATTCACGGTGAGGATTTTATACGCCAACCCCTATCCTCCGCCTGCGTCCACCGATAGTCAAGCGGGTGGAAACATCAACGCCGAAAGTGATTTTCAATTTTTGGGAAAGTGTGTAAAACACTTTTGACGCCAATATGGCCTCCTGTTGACTCAGGCATTTTTGAACACCGAGCGTAAAAAAACCTTGCTGATCTATTCGTTTTTGTAGGGTGTAAGACGAGAAGCCAACGCTCTCATGCTAGGGTGGCTGCCACATCTATCTTTCCTATTAAGATTTAGAGTCGAATCTCTTTGTATGCAAGTTGCTGTTTGTAGTTCTCCTTGGCTCAGTCCAGCCGCTGTTGATGTAATGGAGACCCAAATACCTAGACCTTGAAGATGCCAGCTTGTTAAGTTGGTAAAATTTGTTGGAAAATATTAGGTGCAAAAGAATTTCATGCAAACAATGCCAAGGTATTAACAAGCTGGTAAATTTTGTTGGAAAATATTAGGTGCAAACGAATTTCATGCAAATAATGCCAAGGTATGGGCACATCAGCACCGAAAACTGATAAGCACACCCTCAAAAAGTGTAAATCACTAGTGTACCACAGGCCTAGGTTCAAAACCGTCTTCACCTATTACTAAATTAACTGTTAGTGTAGTAGTGTTTATCCATCGAAAAAAGAAAAGAAAAATATAGTCAGACCAAAAAAACGAAAAAATCCTCTCTGCCATGTAAACCAACTTTCAAAAATTGTAATTCACTTTTTCCTATCAATCATATCGTACCACCTGTCAGATAGGAGCTTGATCTGTTCTGCAAAAAAAAAAAAATTTAACAATAGCTTGTTTTTTCTGTTTTGTTTTCTTATTTTTTGAGTGAAATTTTGTGTTAATGGTTAAAAATGATGAATTTATATAAAAAAGGGTAAACCCAAAAAACAAAGTCAGGATAATGTGATGAATGAGAAACATTAGAAGCGTTGCCCATCTCTGCCGCCCATCTCTGCCGCCCACATGATGCACATGCAATGGATAGTGACCAGTCAGTGGTGGGCCCACAAGGCCATTCTACCAAGTGGTCAACCAGGTCCAATGATCCTACACCTTCTTGATTGGGTCCTTTCCTGGATCTAATGGGCCTGAAGAATTAACAAAGAACGCACTCACCCCGTTATGCACCTTTCAAAGTTGCCCGCCGTGGGTGGCTCTCAGGCCCATTTGTGACTTTAATAAATGGCTTTCTTGTTTTCACCGTGTGCACTTGAGTGTGACACGGATGCCTCAACAAACTCCGCGGTCGGTTACTCGGAAATGAACCATGTATTTCACATGGCTCACTGCACAAACCATTTTATTGGTAGGTCACTCTCATACCTCTGTTTCGTCATTCATCTATTTAGGCTGTGTTTGGATTCTTAAAAGCATTCACGTCCAATTATGCATATTTTATCTATTTTATCCTTTAAAAATATTACTTTTTCTTTTTTAGATGATTTTTTTATAATAAGTCATACATCTCACTCTCTATCTTAAAGAATAATTTGTTTAAATATTATTTTTTAAATGACAATTTTTAGAGATATTGACAGATCTTAATGATTTTTAAACAAAAAGATTATAAAAAAATAATTTTAAGATATGTTTAATGCTACATTCACTCTTTAATACTTTTAGAGAGTGACTATAGCAATCTGTATATTTTGTTCCAAAATATATAATTGGATGTAAAACACTTTTTAATGATTTTCATTTTTTTTACTCTCTACTTTAGAAAAAAAAAAGTTATTTTAAAGAACTAGATGAGAATACTCTTAGAAATAGAAGTGGTGGGAATTAGCAGTATAGAGTTCAGAAAGAGGAAGATTTGTGAAGTATTATTAATCTTCAGATTATGTGACAATTCACAAAACAAACCATTACAACTCTGCACTTCTTCCAAGTTTAAAGCTCAACCAATTTGATCAAGCTTTTGATTGCTCTGATCTTGGGAGTTGGATTAGAAGAAAAAGGCTAACAAATTCATGTAATGCAATGAAAGATGATCCTAATGCAACCCAAACTAATTATGTTATATTTCAATTTAGTGTGTTTGGTAACCTTTCAAAAAATGCAATTCCTTTCTTTTTTTTCGTTTTTATTTTCTTTCTTTCTTTTTTTCTTTCTCTTTCAAAGAATGAGAAGAAAAAAAAAAGGCGAATACATTCTTAGAAGGTTACCAAACACACACTTAGATTACAAGGATCTAAACAAATAGAATTGTTGTTGACCTGTTTGATTTGACATGTAGATGAATGCAATTGAACATGTTTCCATTCCCATGTCATTGTTCAATGCTTTTAAGTTTCCAACAATTTTCAATATTAGCACTCTTTCCTAGTAATTTCTTTAATTTTTTTCTTTGTTTACCACTAGTGATCTAATGATGCGACAGGTTTACCATGACTAAATATGCACAGACACCAAGTGGTGTGCGATCATACTAAAATTAATAGTATAAGAAGGGCCCATTGGTTTAGAGTTTAGGCAGGTTACTGTTTTAAACCTTTTCCCTTTCCATTTGGCAGATGTCAAAATTGTCGATGTTTATTGTTGACTTTCATGTTAGATTAAAAGGTCAAAAACTATGCTTGTATGGAGGAGTGATTTCTTTGAATGTTAATTTGTTGAGTTTAATTTCTTGTGTCCCTCATGAATATCTTAAATATTTAGTATTGTTGTATTTATTGTTGTTTACATGATTCAATTTTTTACCCTTGTATAAGTGCATATTTACATATATGCCTATCTTTTTGAGTTTTCAAGTTTCCTTCTATTTCACTCTTGTTTTTGCTTTTTTTTTTTTTTTTAAGTTTTACACTCATTCCTTTAATCCCACATTAAAAGTAAGCTGAAGAATATTGAACTTGTATACAATGATAAGACTTGTATGGATAAAAGCCCATGGGAGAGGAATGTGTGTATGAATTGTTTTTTGCATCATGCATGTGTGTGCCGACCAACCAAGCCGAGCCGAGTCATGGCATGGTGTAGTGGTGCCCTATGGTTTTATTATTTCTTTTATTTATTTATTTTAATTTTGTGATTGCTTAAGGTTTAAACCTTGTGAGTGTCATTGAAAAGAACCAAAGCATTAATGTTTTATTTCCTATTCAAACAACTTTGTCTTTCACTAATTTTTACTTAATGTCTAAGTATCATCTTCTATATATACAATAGTTTGGGATGTTATCTGCATTTTTTTACCTAAGCGTTTTTACATTTTCATATGTGACTGAGTGAAGTTGCACCTAAGTTTGAAAGAGCCTTCAAATGACTGTGCTACCTTTAGAGAATAAGGTTTGTTAAATCCTAGAGTCTGATTGCCATCAACACCTCAAGCACTTAGAAATTTATCCGAAAGAGGGGCAAATTTAGATTCAAGGACAGTGCATTCACGTATCTTAGTCCACTACTTGCATAAACCGATAATGTCACGCCCTGAACCCAGGCCAATGAAAACTTGATAATGAATTAGATTTGGATCATGACATGGGTTTTTTTTCCATTTAATTTTTATATATTTCATAGTAACCATGTCAATTTCATGGTAAATTTTTTCTTTCTTTTAATTTCAGGTCTATTTTCTTCAACATTCATTTAGATCACATTGGGTCTTATATAATGTAGTGGAAGCATAAATATTTATTTTCATACCATGGAATAATGAATTAGAAAATTCAAATTATCATCTCAAAGATTACAATCCCATGTCTAACAATTAAATATGTTCATCAAATCCATGAAACTAATATAAAGTACATTGTTCCAAGAAAATACATGTCCAAAATACAAAAATATTCTCTCTCTCCTCTCTCTTATTCCTTTTCTTATTCTCTTTCTTTTACCTTCTATCCATATTATATCTCTTTCTCATTCCTCTTCTTCTGTAAGGGTTGTCAATTTTAGGTAAGCTTAACAAGCTTAATAAATATACATCCAAACTATACCAGTATAGAAGTCTAAATAAAAGCACATGATTTAAAATATAGCTTATATGTAAGTATTTTATATTCTAAATATGGTCAATAATCCAATAATCAATGAAAGCTATCAATGATAATTCAGTTTATAGATGATAATTATAAAGCAAGTCAAATTCCATGGACTATTAGAACAATTAAGAGTCAATGGTTCAATAAAGACAACAATATCATATTTCTTTGTTAACATTTATATAATTCAATGATTTAATAACTATGTTTGATCTTTCTTATAAATTCATATCACATGTCAATAAATGGGTCATATACTCATTTATATACCAATGAATTCAATATTCAATGTTGTTTAATATTCCATGGTTTAATGATTCGATATTTCAATAGACATGGTTCAATGATTTGATATTTCAATAAACATAGTTCAATGATTTGATATTTCAATATGCATGGTTCAATGATTTGATATTTTAAAAGTTAAATAAGTCAAAAGCATGATAATTTATTATTGTTGTGACCTAATGGTAGGTCCTAAAATGATGTCTAAAGTAGTTCAATGGTTCAATAGATTTAAAACAATATTTAAAAAGGTTCGAAGAATTCAATACAATAATCGAATATCAATTTTCATTGTTGCGATCCAATAAAAGGTCGTAGAACAATATTCAAAGGAATTTAATGAATCAAACAATAACAGAGTATCATTTTTTATTGTTGCGACTCAATGGAAGGTCCCAAAAACAATATTTAAAGGGTCCAATGAATCAATATAATAATTGAATCTCTATTATTGTGACCCAATAAGAGGTCCCATATAAATTACCAGTATGATCATCTATAATTTGCCATTGTTGCGAACCAAGGACAGGTCCTAAATAATATTCTATTATTACAACCCAATGTGAGGTCCCATATAAATTACCACTATTGTGACCTAATGATAGGTCTCAAAATATTTCCCTTGTTGTGACCCAAGGGCAGGTCCCAAAGTAAATGATGTTCAAAAGATTCAATTCAATAATCATCTGAGATAAACCAAATGATATCAATAAGCCAATAAAGAAACTCTCATAAAATAAGAAAGGAATGCTAAGATTCAATAACAATTTGATACTTTGTGATACATATAGTAAGATTTATTAACATCCAATCAAGTCAATGAAAGTTTAATTAGTATTCACATTTCATCTCGTTAATTATGTTCAAATCAATTTAAAACATAACATTCACATTAAATTCAATCATTTTGATCAATCTAACTCTATCTTGGTCATGAATTGATCAATAATCATAAGTCACAATTCATGAGATGATTTCACATGTTCTAATCATCAATTCAATCATAATTCATATTCAATGATTCAATATTCACACCAGTTAAATCCAAGGAATTTATAATTTCGTAATTCAAATGATTTTTCATCATATGTAATATTCAATTAGTTCAAAGGAATTGAGATACTCAATCGATTGATCATTTATCATAGTCAATATGTGAAATTGGATATCAAATCGTACTTAAATTCAATAATAATTAATTTTATATTAAATCAAAGAATTTCACATATACTTATAGAATTCAAATGAAATTCACATAGATCATTTACAATATAGTTTATAATAGATGATTCATGTCAAAACAATTATCGATTCATACTAATTATATATTTAAACATGAGAATTCTAATAAACCTTCATGGATTTAAATTCATGATGAATTTTCAATAACAAATGTTAGATCTAGCAAATTTGAAATAAAATTGAGAAAAGGAAAAGTGTGTAATTCACATTTATACTTACAATCAAAGAATAAATATGAGATTCAAATCTCTTAAGAATTCAACCAAATTATGAGTTCCACAATAGAAATTCATAGAAAATAGAAAATCTATCAATGGTTGAAAAAGAAAAAGGTGCACAGTTTGCAAGTATATTCACTAGGTAGAAATTCAATCAATAATAGAGGAAAGGGAATGTGTGCAGTTAACATATATACTTATTCAAGCTTTTTCTTCCTTAAGTCTAATTTTTATTTCTAGGATTCTCCTAAAAAACTCTTCTGATTCTTAGATATCTATAATATATAAGATTATTTATCATGAAAATCATGAATTTTTTCAAATCATTGCTTAATCCACCATGAATTAGCAAGAATTTACTAAATTAGGAGTTTTTTTTTTCTTTTGTCTTAAATTCTAATGAGGTAGAAATTAGATATACATTTCATCTTAGATCCCCATAAGTTTTTTTAGAGGTTTTCTCACGTGTTGGACACATTTTTAGTCAATGATCGATCATTATGTCTCTATAAT
>JAOXJP010000017.1:6390948-6423740 GCA_025762735.1 Platanus orientalis
GCAACCACGTTGGATTAGTTCACATGCACGCATGTGGACTTCACATGGTCTTCACATGCACAGAGTGACGTGTCCCTCTTTAGTCACTGTCAAATTCGGCAGGGTCATCTCTAGTCTGAATGGAGAGATATCATACCAATACCTGCCCATGACAAGACATACCAAACGGTCTCAAGGAAATAAATATTATTGTTTATTGTGTATTTACTATAACAGCATCTTTTTACTTGTGTTTATTTATTGGGAAACCTTTCTTAGTTATGAATCAGGCACGTCTAGATCCGTTTTCAATCCATTAAGATAATTGAACATTTCAGATATTTGTAAGCATATGAATGCTTTGAAACAAGATTATATGAAATCCAGATATCCAATTACATGATCAACTTCTAATTTATCACAATATCATCCCTGTAACAACAAATTGAATTTAAGAGATACTTAGCTGGTGGAAAAGATCAATATAGATCCATATCCGATCTATACACATGAATCTATATTTGCTTTAAGTGGATACCATAAATAGAGGGTGGATTGTATCCACTCCTCTTAACAAACGCTCCTCTAAGGGGGCGAGCACATCAGTGCCAACAAGTGATTTTCACTTTTTTTTTTTTTGGGGGGGGGGTGCATTTCACTTGTTGGCGCTGATGTGCCTGCCCCTGACATGGGGCAGAGAGGACAGTTTATTAAGAGGAGCGGATACAATCCACTCTCCCATAAATAACCAAATCATTCACATCAATCCTTTGTCACGCATTGATTGGTATTGACATGATATCTCTTCATTCAAAGGGGAGGTCATTAAATTGGGTTAAAGCGGGTGTTATCATAAGTTCCAGAAGTGGCAGTGTTTGACACGATTGTGAACCCAACATGAAATAAGCGGGTTAGGTTTGATTGTACATGTGTTTCGGCTCAAAACGGGTTGATCCACTTTCACATGATTAATAAATGGGTCAAGTTTGAGTTCACCCATATAGTCGTATACCCTTAACACAAATATGACCTGCTAACATGAACTTGTACATAACCCACAAATGCAACACGAATTAAGCATGTAGGGTTGATTATAAACGTGTTTAGGGTCAAAGCTGGTTGACTTGTTTTGACACAATTAATAAATGGTTTGCGTTTGGGTTGAACCATATTGTTCTTGATAGGACACAAACCCGGCTTGCCACCGGTAAGTTCACCGTAGAGAAGTACTTGTGCATTTACCCAACTGCCCAAACCCTTGACATGATATTCGAGACTCGGGACAAATTTCAAATCCCCCAATCTTCAGAGAAAGATATATGATAAGTTTATAAGACAGAACTAAAGGCTCGAAATCGTTGGCCTCTCATTCTGTGTAGAAAGGGAAGCATGTGCCTTATCCATTTTATCCATCTATCCATCCGTTTAACTCTCACCAGTCACCACCTTACGTTAAATCCTCTCTCTCTCTCCCTCTCTTGTTTACTCCTTTTCTCTCTTCCCTGCACTCACCTGTCTCTTACGTTATTACGTTAATAAAGAGAGCTTCAGTTGGTTTGCTTTTACGTCTCAGTCTCTTTCAATGTCTAAAGCAAGAAAAGAGAAATCCAGGCAACTCAGATTCTTCTTCTTCTTTGTTACCCACTTTTGTAATCACATTTTCAAGGCTTTTATCTGAATTTCTACTCCATTTTCGTCAATTTCTTGCTCGATTGTTCGTTTCAGCTATTTGAAACCACCGTCTCCTAGAGGTAGAAGCTACTGCGCTTTTAGTTCATCAATTTTGTTTCTTCATTTTGATTCGATTCAGATGAAACGCAATTGATGTTTTATATGCAGAGATTGGATTCGAGTTCTTCTTCTCCACCAATCTATTTGAATGTAGAAAATTTGAGCTATCCAGCTTTAATTGAAATTTCATCTAATTCACAGAAAATTGGGATTTCTGTTCCGAGAAAATCCTAGGTCGAAATCCTGTTTTTCAATCACTCCTGCATCTTTGATTCGCGATGGCTCCGAAAGCAGGGAAAGTTAAACCTCATAAAGCGAAAGGGGAGAAGAAGAAGAAGGAAGAGAAAGGTGAAAAATTGAAAATCTCTGCAACTATTTTCTTCCTCCAATTAAATTATTTATTTTTAAAATGATAAAAACTATTTTTTTTTTGTTTGTATTTATTTAAAGTTTTGCCTACGGTATTGGACATTACGGTAGAGACGCCGGAGTACTTCCAGATCACCCTTAAGGTATGTATGGTGCTTATCACTTGTATATCCTTCAATTGAGTTATGAAACTGAAAGGCACGTGTCTTCTTTCATTGTGGCCATATTCTGCTTTGTTTAAATACGTGCTTGGAACGCACCCTTGCATACGAGGGTGGATTGTATCCACTCTTCTCCACACTTGGTCAGGGGTGGGCACAAGCTGTTGTGCCTGCCCCTGACAGGATACGGAGAGGAGTGTTAGATACACTCCAAAAAGGATGCGGATAGGAGTGTTAGACAAGAGGTAGATAAGATAAGAGGGGCCGATATAATTCACCATTCTAACACAATTTTTTTTTTTTTCGTTTTTTGAGGCAATTTTGAGAGTTCTTCAAGGCATAGCATTTTTCCTTACTTTTTGCTATCCAATTTTATGTGGTCCCCACAACAAGACTATTGATTGGGGTTGAACTCGAGACTTCCCTTTTAGAGATTGCACAATGGGGAAATTTATGGAAAAAAAAAAAAAAAAAACGAATGTACACTAGATTGTTAAAGTTTAGTTAAATTTAAATGGTTGGCACAATGACAAAAAATCAATAAAAGTGAAAAGATGAAGAATTTTTAAACTTTTTTACCATGTGTTGTCGGCCATTGAAATTTGTTGAAGATGTCTGCTTGCTAAGTTGGTAAAGCCTGTGGGGGTTGTACCACAAACTTGGGTTCAAACCCGTGTTCATCTACAGCCACAAATGTTTACCCAAAAAAAGGATTATATAACTCGCCTATGCTTTGTTCCCATTGTTTTTGTGCTAGAAACTTGGGTTTGTGACATTATTCCCAGTATTTTGAGTGTTGTGCATAGACACTAACAACACATGCTGAGCACGCTTCCTAATATAGTAGGATCTGGCACGTATCCAAACAAGGCTTAGGTTAGATTAAGATGAGCTTTAGGTGGTGGGTGAAAGATAAGGAAGAGGGGAACGTGCATATTTTGATTAACATTGCTATTTGGGTTTTTGGTTTGGTGAACGCAGGGAATCTCGACAGACAAGATCTTAGATATCAAGAAGCTTTTGGCCGTCCACGTTGACACTTGTCATTTGACCAATTACTCCTTATCACATGAGGTATGCTATTTATCCTTCCTGATTCTTTAATGTTGATTGATTGTTAAGTTGGGGAGGTTGGGTAGTGGGCCTTGCTCATGCCATAGAAAACTCTTTTATCCCATGCTTATTAATAGCTATCTAGTAACGTGGGGTTTGATTATTTACAAATTGCAAAGATGACACATTGAATTGCATACCATTTAAAGATTGTCGAGTTATTATAGTAGGAGACCTGTGTTACAGGTGGGAGAGTTAAAAATCAAGGAGATTACATGCAGAATATGCAGAATGTTATAGAGAGGATTTGACCCCAAGACCTCTTTCCTGAAGATTATTATTATTATTATTATTATTATTATTATTATTATGCTTTCTGTACAAAAAAAATCAGCTAAACATGAATAACATGGAAGAAGGATGGTTCATCATTGCCCTTCAAAGTAAAGTCTTTATAATCATTTTGTGATGCTCCGTTTTAGATTATGATGTTTGTGTCTTCAAATCCATGCAAAACAAAATAAGATGATTTCATTTCCATGGAGCCAGTCCTAACAACATTGACCCATTTTCCAAGTTGTTATGATCAGCTTACTAAATTTTCAAAATTTGTAGAGGCTATTACCACACATGGGTTCAAAACTTGTCTTCACTTAATAACAACAAACCACTGACCCGGTTCTCTTTTCTAAAAGCAACCAATAAAGAAAAGCCCTACGACCATTGGCCGTAGAGAACTAGCAGCCTGCGTAGCCCCTAATCTTGTCAAGTCTTGTAGATAAACAGAAATGTTTGGAAATGATGAAGAATTAATTCAGCTAGAGTATGGTTCAACTCCCTTTGCTTAGCCTCATTTTACTAGGCATTTTCTCCATGATACACATTCCTTCATTTCTTGTCTCCCTTTTCTAATGCATATCTTGGTATATTCTTCTGAGTTTTTGGGGATTTCATGGCAAGTTCTAGAGTCAAAATAAGACATTGTTTAGGTGGTTGCGATCCTCCAATCAGACTTTAGGGACAACAGCGGTGATTCCATTGGATGAGTACATTTGACTAGGGATAATGGGTACAGATCCTTTGCTCAGAGGACCAAAGTAATTACAGTTAGGCTGTATAGAAAACATAAATCATTACATCGAGATATTGTAGTTCATATCATAGTTTTGAAAACTGAACCGATCCAATGGTCAAACCCGATTAAACCTGAATCGGACATCAATCCGGGTCTTTACAACCTCAAAACCAGAGTACATGGCAAATTGCATCTAGTTGGTCGATTTTTGCAAACTGTCTGATTTCTTTGAGCTAATTGGTTTTTATGAACCAACCGGGTTTTAAAAAACCAAAACCCTAGGTATATAAAACCCTAATAAACCCTCTTCCCAATTTCCATTCTTTTGTTTTCCTTCTCTTAAACACCCCAAATAAGAAAACCCTATTTCTTGATGAGTCATGTTATCAAAATTAGCAAAACACCTTGTCTAGCATACGTAAAGAGATGAAATTAATCAACCTTAACAAATATGTACAAAATTACAATGATAACATCGACCTTTTAGCAGTATGAACAAAGGTTGATATTGCTGTACTCAAAATCCTGATTAATAAGGGAAGTG
Source organism: Platanus orientalis (assembly GCA_025762735.1). Classification (NCBI taxonomy): domain Eukaryota; kingdom Viridiplantae; phylum Streptophyta; class Magnoliopsida; order Proteales; family Platanaceae; genus Platanus; species Platanus orientalis. The sequence continues at coordinate 6,395,861 of JAOXJP010000017.1, forward strand.
AAAGATTCTGTAATGATGTTAAGCAAGTAATGTCTTTTGTCGTAGCTAAAATATGTTTACAAATGTTTTTTTACATGTTAGTTATATTAATATAACATAACTAACTAAAATAATAAGCATAAAACTTTTAAATGAAGTTTGTAAGGATTTTAAAATTTTTTTAAACCTAAATTATATGCTAATATCATGTATCTTATTATTTCATATTTTTATCAATCATTATGATTCTTCAAAGATTCTATGATTATTCTAACTTTTTTGGGTATTTATTATTTTTAAATTATGTTGTATGAATCACAGTTGAACCACACAAACTGAGGGTCAAAATCGGTTTAACCAAATTAGGTCACCTGCTTGCTACCCAGTCTAGCTGATTCTCAAAACTATGGTACACACATTTGCTTGCTTGCTTGCATTTTTGGTCGCATAATTACAACCTGAGAATGATTGTCTGTGTTGACATAGACCTCTATATGCATGCCTTCGATTGACACATAATGGTTTTTTTTATTTATTTTAAATTTGGTGTCTCTTTTTGAACACCTACATTTTCATCTGAACACTTTTTTGGATGTTTTTAACCCCCGAACACCACGTCAGCTTATCATTCACCATACACACTACAGACACTTTTTCATCACAGAACATTTTCTTCCTTACCAAAATCTATCACTCACTATATTTGCAATATTGACAAAACTATTCCTTTTTTGACATGTGGAAAACATATTTTTGGATTTGGAATATTTCGTTCCTTGATTGCCTTTCTAGCCAAAAAATGAGTTCTGTCTCTCTTTGGTTAACTAACTATGCAGTTTTTGTATAGAACAAAAAATTATTCAATTAAACCTACCTCGTGTGAGTTAACCTCTGACAACCCTTATATTGTAATAAAGTTTTGAATCAGTGCAAGTAAACCTCTAGAAAATCAAGGCTGCTGCGTGTGGTGGTATATTAATATATAAAGATAAAAGTATAATATCCCTTATCACTCTATCACGCCTCCTCAAGCTGATGGAAGGGAATAGGTATCAGCTTGGACTGAAACAGCATAAATGATATCCCTTATCACCCTATCACGCTTCCTCAAGCTGATGGAAGGGAATAGATATCAGCTTGGACTGACATAGCATAAATGGAAGAAAGGGAAGTCCCTTCGTAAAGGTATCCCAGAGTTCCCTGCAAGTATATTAGAATGTGTTTCACTACCGGAAGAGGAGAAAAAGTGTTGTTGATGTAAGATATTGAAGAACCCAATAACTCTTCGATACTCAATTGGATCGAATAGAGAGCTAGCAAGCCATCATGGGAGAGAGCTAGCTATCATGAGCAACAACTGTTGAGCAAAGCTTGCAATTAAACATATTTGTACACTTTAGAAGAGCAAAAGTATATTTAGACTTATTCAAGGTTTGTAAAGATTTGGTATGAGAAGCTTCAATTCCTAGAAAATATTGTAGATTAATAAGAAGTATGTAGGTAGGTAATAACAGACTGAAGGGGAGCCAAATAATGTTGTAGCAGTATGAATTCTACATATCAATCAAACAATTGGCTCCCTCCTCTCCACGGCGGATGATCAGCTGTAGTAAATTTTTCTGTAGCTTTTTTTAACATGAACAAAAAGTATAGATTCTTTTTTTTTTTTTTTTTTGGTTTTGAACATGTGATTTTTGTCTTTTTAACATGGGATTTTTGTTCTTTTGTGATTATTTTGTTCATGCTACATAAAGTTACAGCAAAATTTGCTACAACTCATCATTCACCCCGCTATACATTTTAGTTAGTCTGGGGATCAGATTTGGCATGTTTTTGCTGTTTCTTTTTGTATTATAAACAAAACCCCATGTTTAAGAGGAGGGATCAGCTATAGCAAATTCTGATGTAACTTTTTGTAGCATGAACAAAAAAATGGGTATTTTGACTTTTAACAAGGGCCTTGTCTTTTGTGATCTTTTTGTTCATGCTGAAAAAGTCACAGCAAAATTTGCTACAGCTGATCATTTGGCAGGTAAAGAGAAAAAAACACCCATGAGTTTTTTATGTTACAAAAAGCCACACAAAAAATTGCCAGTTTAAATATCCCTTAGCAGGGCTTGGATTATGTGAGAACGAATCTTGTGAGAACTGTGAAAACGGCACCAGAGGGGCCGACACATCAGTACCAAAAAGTGATTTGCACTTTTTGGGGGGTACTTATCACTTTTCGGCGCTGATGTGTCCATACCCTGATGCCTTTTTCACAGTTCTCACAAGATTCGTTCTCACCTAATTTTTATTGCCCTTATCACTTTATCACGTGACTAATATCTCGTAAAGGTGAGAGAGTGCAACTAACAAAGTAACGACTAACGACCTTTTCCCTCAAACAGGTCCGAGGCACAAGGCTGAAAGATTCGGTGGAAATCGTCTCCCTCAAACCTTGTCTCCTCTCCATCGTTGAAGGTAACCCCGGACCCACATTTTATCAACATGTGAATCCTGGCCGTTGGATTGGGACCTCATCACAAAATATTACAGTTCTGATCCTTCAATCCAACGATCCAGAAGCATGTACCATTTATTATATAAAACTACTACCGAGCTCTCACATAGTAACTGAAGCACTCCCGCTCTCGCAGAGGATTACACGGAAGAACTCGCCGTCGCCCATGTCCGGCGACTTCTCGACATCGTTTCCTGCACCACCTCCTTCGGGTCTTCTTCTTCTTCTTCTTCTTCTCCCAAAAATGGTGGACGAGGGAACCTCAAAGAACCCAGTTCAAAAGAAAACTGTTCGAACGATGGAGAAGCCTCGCTCGCTGATAATGAGGGTGAACCCAATTCGAAACCCAAATCAGGGAACAATAAATCGAATACCACCGTCGTTAATGGAAATCTCAAAGGGGAAAATGGCGTCAAAGGCATCAAAGACGAGAAGTTGGACGCTAAAGGTGCCGTCGATGCAGCGAAGGAGGCGATGGAGAAGGGGGACATGGCTTCGATGTACCCTCCGCCGAAGCTGGGCCAGTTTTACGATTTCTTCTCGTTTTCGCACCTTACTCCGCCCCTGCAGTGTGTGTTTCTTTCTCCTTTTATTTTTACTAGTTTCGAAAAATTGAATTTGGATTCTATTTGTTTGATTTTTGTTGTCTGTGGGCTTTATATCGTTTCACTGTTATTGCTGAATGTGTGTTTTGTTTGTTTGGCTGTTTTTTGGCTGGGTTTTATTGCAGACATTAGAAGGTCGTCCCGTCCATTCCTTGAGGATAAAACCGAAGATGATTTCTTTCAAATTGATGTGAGTTACCCCTTTTTAATTCTTAGGCTCACATGGTAAGAAATTCATAGAAAATTTATTTTAAATTTTGTTCACTGACATTATGGGGTTGGAGGTGTACTTATATATTTATTGAATTGAGACTTTGGAATGGCTTTATGTGCAGGTTCGGGTTTGTAACGGGAAGCCGGTAACCATTGTCGCTTCCCGAGAAGGGTTTTACCCTGCCGGCAGACAGGTGCTCAGGAGTCACTCTTTGGTTAGTTTGCTGCAGCATATAAGCCGGTCTTTCGATGCTGTAAGTTTTTGAACTTACTTTCTTGTATTGCTAATAATGGTCATTTGGCTTGTGTTTCTTCAATTTTCTTTTCATTGGTTCTACTTCTGTGTGTGTGTTTTTATACTACTTAGATGTATTTTTAAGTTAATTTTTTTGTAGGCGTACAAATCCCTCATGAAAGCTTTCACAGAGCACAATAAGGCGAGTAAAATTCGCTTTGTACTTTGAGATCTTATTTAGATTTTATGTGTGACAACTCTATAATAGCTTTGATTTATTTCAGTTTGGGAACCTTCCTTATGGTTTCCGTGCAAACACATGGCTCGTTCCTCCCATTGTCGCTGATAACCCATCTAATTTTCCCCCACTTCCCATGGAGGATGAAAGTTGGGGAGGAAATGGTGGTGGTCAAGGAAGAGATGGGAAGCATGATCACAGGCATTGGGCAAGAGAGTTCTCAGTTCTGGCCACTATGCCTTGTAAGACAGCCGAGGAGAGACAAGTCCGAGATCGAAAAGCCTTCTTACTTCACAGTCTATTTGTCGACGTTTCAGTCTTTAAAGCTGTTGCAGCAATACAGCATCTTATTGACATTAATAAATGTTCTCCAAATTTTCCTGCCACTAGGCATGAGGAACAAGTTGGGGATTTAAGGATTACGGTAACAAGAGACATGCCTGATGCAAGCACAAAGTTGGATAGTAAAAATGATGGAAGTCAAGCTCCAGGAATGACACCAAAGGAACTAGCGCAGAGAAATTTATTTAAAGGGATAACTGCAGATGAGAGTGCAACAGTTCATGTAATTTAAAATATTTCATTCCTCTGTTATGGAAATTTGATCTTTAGCCTTGCATAGGTTGCTTCTCATTTTAATTTGTTGAAGCAGTTAGTGTTAAACCTTGAAGTAGCGTAGTGCTCTTGCAGGATACTGCTACTTTAGGTGTTGTGGTAGTTAGATATTGCGGGTACACGGCTGCTGTGAAAGTTCCAGTTGAGGTTAATTGGAAGGGGAGTTCTATTCCCCGGGACATTGACATCGAGGATCAGCCTGAAGGGGGAGCCAATGCCTTGAACGTCAATTGGTAAGTCTTTGGGACACCTTGGGCTTAATAATTAGTTACTACTTATGCAACCCAAATAGGATATTTGTACATCACTTATTTTGTCACATGCAAGTTAGTTTCAGACAAGTAAGCCTAGTAGTGTATATCGAAACCAATACATAAAATCCCACATGCACTGTACACATATAATGCATTGGATATACAGTAATATATGGTCTTTGAGTAATTGTTCATGGTTTACTTCCCAAATTATTTCGCAGTTTGAGAATGCTGCTACACAAGGCATCTGCACCTCAAGCTTCAAGTGGAGTTCAACGGTTACAGAATGCAGATTTCGAAGATTTACAGTCTGCTAGGTCTTTGGTAAGGAAAGTAATGGGGGACAGTCTAGTGAAGTTGCAAGGAGAAGCTACTAAACAGAGGAGGTCTATCAGATGGGAGCTAGGAGCATGCTGGGTGCAACATTTGCAAAATCAGGCTTCAGGGAAGAAGGAGTCTCAGAAAATTGAAGACTCTAAGGTTGAGCCAATGGTCAAGGGTCTTGGAAAACAAGGAGGACTGCTAAGGGAAATTAGGAAGAAAACAGATGACAAGAGCAGCAGAAGTCAGCAAGGAAAGGAAAGTGCTACCTGTAACGGATTTGACATCAGCAAGAAGTCAGATACCACTGATCAGAAAGAACTAGAGATGGAAAAGGAAATGATGTTGAGAAAGCTGCTTCCTGAACCAGCATTTCTGCGTCTGAAAGAATCAGAAACTGGTCTTCACCTTAAGGTTTGCTCTGCCACTCGCTCTAACTGGGACATGCTCCGTACGGTTTAATATGGTTCCTTTTTCTTTAAACCTCATATGCATCACTCATTTCTCTAGGGAAAGGGATATGAAATTATAAATTACTTAGGAATTTATCTGTATGATCTTACTTGACAAACTTTCGTTGTTTGATCCATATAGCTGCTTTGTAACATTGTATTTGATCTGATCTTATGCATGGTAACAGTCACCTGATGAATTGATTGAGATGGCACACAAGTACTATGCTGATACTGCACTTCCAAAACTGGTAAGATCTGCTCTCCTTGATAGTAATAATTTCCTTGCCCCAAGTTTTTATGACACCCTGCGTATTTAATTGGTGTTTCTTCAACCTTTTTTAGGTAGCAGATTTTGGCTCTCTGGAACTTTCTCCGGTTGATGGGAGGACATTAACTGATTTTATGCATACTAGGGGTTTACAAATGTGTTCCTTGGGGCGAGTGGTGGGTGCTTCAATACCCTTTTCTAATAGTAGTATGCTTTTCTATGTTAATAGTGTAGTAACACTAGGGGACCCTGTTGGTTACAAAGACTGGAAACTGGTATTGGTGAACCTTGTTCTATTTGAAATGTCCAAAACTTTAAAGTACAGAAATTCTGTTTAAAAGCTTCAAAATTTTCAAGAATTTGTCTCACTTAAACATGCATTCATGTATTCACCAGAATTGAGTTTGTTGTTAAGCCTCTTTCAGAGATTGTTTTTTTAATGGTTACAAAAAAATTGTGATTACTTTGTTAAAGTGGTAGTTGTGGTTCCAACACCATTGTTCCTCAATCCACTCTGTCCATGAGGCTTAATCTTCATTGATGCAAGCAGCCCAAAGTTGTTTTGCTTCCATTACACTGTTCAAACACCATGGACTGTGAGATTCATTTAGTTTGAATTGATACAAATGCAACAAATAAGCGAAAGAAGAACCATTAAAGAATGGAGACTTTAATATACACCTGTTTCTAAAATAGCAAAGGTATCTACAATACCTGTGAAAGCTTATTACTTTTAATTTCTTGTGTGTAATGTTTTCTGTTAGTTTGGAAATCTAATGAATCATCTAAACAATAGATTTCATTGAAGGCTCCTGCCCAGACTCACTATTTTTGGCTAGCAGATATCTTTCAATAGGGTTAGGCTAGGGCTGCAAATGGACTGGATTTTTATCTGGGTCCGATTCGTATGCAGTCCTCTTAAAGAGACTATGGATTCAAGTGGATTCCCTCTGATTGAACAATCGGTCTTTTTAGGATATATCTGATTATAATTGGACCAAATATGGATCTATATTGATCCATGCTGGCTAAATATCCAATTCTGTTTAGTATATATTACCTAATTGATGGTTATAGATTATTAAATATACTGTGATATAGTAATAAATCAGAAGTTGTTTGTGCAATCGGATATCCGTATCCGGAACAATAAATGGATACAAATATGGATCCTGTTTTAACATATCTGCCAGATATACACATGTTTGATTAATCTTAACGGATCAAATACAGTTCTGGGTATATTTACTTCATATATGGTCTGTTGACAGCCTCAGGTTAGGTTTTTATTATTATTATTATTTGTTTTTTAAGATTCAGGATTTTAGTTTTTATGAGCTAGATTACATAAGATCTCTTGCTCATCACTGACGCCGCAATTTTTTTCATACTTTTAAATCTATTTGGAGCATGTAGTATAATAATGCTCTTGCCATCAGACTCACTTTTCAGGCTAGCAGACACCCTTTTAATGTGTACTTTGTGAAAATGTCACATCTTAATCCATATATTTTTTAACACTACTGCTTCTTCATGATGGTAAATTCTGTAAGGCTGCTCACTCATCTGCATAACCAACAAAAGTTATTTCATTAGTGTTGTCAAAACATGTAGGTGCCAAGGCAATCACTCAGTGACTTGGACAGCTCTAGGTTTTCAGAATCTTAGACATTTGATTCGTTTCAATGCTAGTAAGAGCTAAAATTTGATAAGAAAATTGAACCATACATTGCTAATGACAAAAATTTCACTATTTTGATGATTTGAATTCAACAACAACAACAACAAAGCCTTATTCCCAGATCGGCACAAATCTTGTTCCACCATTCCACTCTGTCTAGGGTATATTTGTCGTTAAATCTCAATCACTCATGTCTTTCTTCACTACTTCAACTTTAGTCAATTTTGGTTTTCCCCTTTTTTTTTAACACCTTCAACTTGCACCATCTTACTCCTCATTAGAGTTAATTTATTTGAACTTCTTAGGTTTACAGTTTGAAGAGAAGAAAGAAGTAAGAAGAAAGAAGGGGGAGAAGAAGAAGAAGATTAAAATGTGAGAGAACTAAGTCTCTCTCATCATCACTAACATATATATATATATATATATATATATACCGTATAGGTGCACATACGGTATATATAGAATGATGGACTATTCTACATTCTATTGCCAGTATACCCATTGTACATAATATGTTGCACATGCCTACACTCCCCCCTCAAGCTGGTGAATAGATATCTCTCATTCCCAGCTTGCCCACTATATCGTCAAAACATATTTTCACTTAGACCCTTTGTCAAAACATCTACCACTTGGTCTTCCATCTTTACGAATGGAGTACAAATATATCTAGACTTTAGTTGTTCTTTAGTGAAATGGTGGTCAACCTCAATATGTTTAATCCCATCATGTTGAATCGGATTATGAGCAATATTTGTAGCAGTCTTATTATCACAATATAGTGCCATAGGATGTGATACTAGAAAACCCAACTCAATGAGAAACATCTTTCACCACAAAATTTTACATAGCCAATGAGCCATAGATTGAAATTTTGTTTCTACACTTAATCTGGAAACAACAGCCTGCTTCTTACTCCTCCATGTAACTAGATTGCCTCCTAGAAAAGTACAATAGTTTGAAGTAGAACACTTATCTATCAAATTTGCTTCTACTTTGAGGTGTCTATATGGTGCATACAAAATACCTTGGAAAACCATTTAACTATTTGAGAATCCAATAGGTGGCTTCTATATGAGCATGAATAGGTGCATACATGAACTGACTAATGACACTAAGAATGCAAGTAATGTCAAGTCTAGTCAAAGACAAATATATAAGATACTCAACTAGACGCTGGTACCTGCCTACGTCAATGAGCTGACCATCTTGATCGTCTTTAAGTTTATAACTTGGATCTATAGGAGTGGCGGATGGTTTGCACCCTAACAGACCGGTATCTTTCCATAGATCTAATACATACTTCCTTTGGAATAGGAAAATCCCTCTCTTTGACTATGCAACTTCTATTCCATGAAAGTATTTAAGCTATCCCAAATCTTTGATTTTGAATTCTCTTGTTTACTGTGCTTTCAGGCATCTCACTTCTACATCACCATTGCTTGTCACTACAATGCCAACAACATATACATTTAGAGCTGTCAACTTTGTCTTTTTGGTGCTTCACAAATATGGTGTACTATTTATAGCTATTCGTTTGCAAATCTAAACCTCTTGAATCAAGCTCTAGATGATGTTTTAGCTATACAAGGCCTTTTTAAGTTTCCATACTTTCTCTTTCTCTCCTGAGTACTGAAATCCAAGAGAAGGTTTCATATAAACCTCCTCTTCAAAATCACCATGCAAAAACGCACTCCTCCCATTAGATTGATACAAGGACCATCCTTTTGTAGCAACAAGTGAAATAAGTACTCTGATTGTATTCATCTTTCCACTAGTATAAATGCTTCCTAATAATCAATGCTATATATTTGTGTGTATCCCTTAGCCACCAAGCCAGCCATGGTACCTTTCAACAGTACCATTAGCTCAATACTTCAATATGTACACTCACATCCCAATTGGAATTGGTTCTTTACTGTAAGCACATGTGGTTTTTCTTTTCCTCAAGGGCCCTAATCTCTTCCTCTATTGTAGCTTTCTAATAAGGTTGTAAAAGGTCTCTGACACACTAGAAGGTATAGAGACAAAAGATAAAGACAAGGAGAAGTTGTGAAAGGATGGAGACAATACACTATATAATGGTATGATACAAAATTAGATATGGGATGTTGACTATGTGATCTAATACCTTTTCTAATAGCAATGGGAATATCTTAATCATCAATAGAAGAAACTAGAGAAGGAATACCTGAAGAAATACCTATTTTAGGAGATGGATTCAAATAAGCTTCTTGGCAAGGTTTATGAGATGTCTTCTCCTTTTGCTCTAGTACACCTTAACTCTTTCATTTTGTTTATCTACCCCTCGCCATCAACATTAAAATTAGAAGTGCCACCACCATCAAAGAAATAAGATGGGATAGGAATAAAAAAAGGAGAAACAAAAGACAACTCTTCTCTCCCAAAGTTCTCTCCCTAAAGAGAAGTCTTTTCTATAGAAAAGAAAGGAATGGATTAAAAAATGTCACATCCCTGCACATAAAATGCCTCCTAGTATTAGGATGATAACATTTATATCATTTCTAATTTGCAGCATAACCAATAAATATGCACTTAAGTGCTATAGGATCTGGTTTAGTGTGATCATATTTGGATATATGAACAAAAAAAATATACACAAAGGTTTTTGGGAGAAGAGAAAAAGATTGGAATGAAAGGAAAGAAGCTCAAGAGGTATCTTAAATCTAAGCACATAAGAGAGCATTATGTTCATAAGATAGACAATAGTTTGTAAAGCCTTCGACTTGAAAGTTTTAGGAACATTCATGGTGAACATAAGAGCCCCAACAATTTCAAGCAAGTGATGCTTTTTCTGTTTAGTAACACTATTTTGCTCTAGTGTGCCAAGAAGTGTGTTCTGGTGAATGATACCCAGCTCAGTAAAAATGAAGCAAGATCACCTGCTAAGTACTTCTCCCTTCCCTCCCATTATCAAGATGAAGGATACGAACCTTGGCATCAAACTAAGTAGAAAACATGTGGAGAAAAGATTTAGAGGTAGAAAATACATCACTTTTAGCTTTCAATAAGTAAACCCATGTTGCTCTAGTAAAATCATCATTAATAGTAACAAAATAGCGATTTCCAAATAAAGAGACAACTAGGGTAAGCCCCTATACATTTGAATGCACAATAGAAAATGATAGTAAGATTTTGTTATTACTAGTTGAATAAACATACCGATAGTGTTTCCAAGCTCACAAGGTTCACAATGTAAACTTAAAGAAGAAGACAAACAATTGGGAAAATATTTTACTTTATTTTATTTATTTTTGATAGGTAATTATAGGTGAAGACGGGTTTTGAACCTAGGTCTATGGTACAACACTCACAGACTTTACCAACTTAGCAAGCTGGCATCTTCATTTATAATAAAGTAAAGGAGGGGTGGCCTAATCTGTTATGCCATTGCAATAATTCTTCAGAAGAGCTTTTATTGATGCTTCTCTGAACATAGAAATTTGTTGAACAAGAGAGGTTATTGGTGTTGTATTGTCCAACAAGAAAAGTTCGTGTTTCTCAAGCCATTGCCAATCATCCTCATCATCTTTAATTCTTCAAAAACATTGTAGGAAGGGAAGAAAATTACATTACAATTAAACAATTTAGTGATATGATTGATGGATAGGAGGTTCAAAGAGAAATTAGAAACATGGAAATAGAAGATAAATACATGAAGAGACTAGAAACAATATCTATTTAACCAGCTATAGAGGAATAAAATCCATCAACTATCCCGACTTTTTCTGATGGACGAAGAGGCTCTGATCCATTTCTTGAATAGATAATCTATTGCGAAAAAGAAAATAACATAAAAAGAAAAAGAGTAAGAGAGAAAAATATCAATAGAGTCTCACTTAGGGTTAAAAGTATTATATCTTCAAGATTCTGTAGTCACACCAGAGAAAAAAACAACTATAGCCTTGAATTCATCAATAAACATTATTTGTTATTAAAATTCTGGGTTACAAGCATATATATATATAGACTTTACATTCCAAACTTTCCAAATCCTGCTCTAACTAGACTTTCTAAAAAAAAATAAAGCTCTAAAATTACTAAATCCCGTGACAAAGTGATACCTTGCCAGTATTTTAGCTATAACTTTCCCAAATCACATCAAACTCTCAAGATCTTGGTCTCGTTGGAAATGTGACTTTATAACCTTCCAAATGACACTAAAATCAGCTCAAACCGGTAAGTTTTGACCTTATAAAATAAGGCCTAAAGGAAAGTGATGGAAATAGTTCTTCCACTTTCTTTAAAATTAAAACCTAGTCTATTAGGAAATAAATAAAAACCATTAAACTAACTAACAAGAAACTACCTTATATTAGCCTAAAATTGACAAAATCAAAAAATAATACTAGACAAAAATGTTAAACCCAAAATTCCCAAAATACCCTTACATAACCCATCAAATCTGAATATGGGTTGTTTCTTGTTCCACATAGAGCACACATGATAAGAAGAAAATAAAGATAACATACTGGTTATGTGGTGAACGCTCTTGAATCAATAGTCCAGGAGTTGGAAGGAATAGAAACAGATGCATTGTGGATGCGAATGTATTTGAGTGTGCAAAGGTAGAGTTAGAGTCTATATTAGGAGGCTCTAAATGAGCCATAAAATGATAGAAGGCCTCAATTTCCTTAAGAGAGAAGGATTCATCTGATGTAGTAGTAGTGTGACGAATTGGACCTAGCTCAAATGGAGTGGAAGTCACTGAGTGAGCACTAGAACGGCTACCACCAAACTGACCACCATCTGTATCTCTCTAGAAGGATCATGTCTAGGGCATTTGAGGACATCCTTGAAGGTCCCAACAAGTGTGCTTTGTATTTCGTGTATGACCACAATGCTTGCATTTCAGTTTATCTCTCATTAGGATCACTACCAAAATGACCTCCACCTTGGCCTTGCATACCACTACCTCCCTGACCTCCTCTCTGGGATGAGGAAACTAAGTAGATCTCTCCAATAAAGTAGATTGGACTATAGTACTACGCCTCTTTTCATCATGGTGTAGGTAGGCATGGACTTCTTTTAGTGATGGAAATGGCTATTTCGAAGAATCTGTACCCTCACCTATTCGAATTCAGGATTTAATCCTACCAGTAGTGCATAAATTCTGGTTTCTTTAACATGTCTTTTATATACAATAGAATCCTCCTTACACTTGGGTTGATATGTGAGATAATGGTCCAATTCTTGAAAACAAGGGCAGGTAACCCTCTTTCAACTGAGAGATATTCTGTCTCAATTTTTGCACCTTGGCTGTATCCCCAATCTCAGAATAGGTTTTTGCAACAAAGTTGCAAATTTGTTTGTCAGTTTTGAGAAAGAGATCATGGCTACTGATTTCAGGATCCATAGAATATAAGAGCCAAGGCATTATGGCCACATTTTTATTTTTCCACTTGTGATAGGTAGGATCATTAGGAATGGGACTAGCCGTCTCTTTAGTCAAGTACTCTTTATCCCTACCACTGATATAAAGTACGATAGATTGGAACCAAGCCAGGTAATTGGTACTATCAAACTTAACTGTGGTAATCTGAGTATTGGAAAACTCATGAAAATTGATTCTCACACCACTGTCTGTGCTCCCAGAGGGGTTAGAAGTCTGACTCACTTTAGACATCATAAACCATCACATTGTAAGGAAAAAACATTGCTGGCACAGTCTAATATCAATGCACAAAGTGCACTACTTAGAAAAAAACCATACAGCATGCATGATCATAGAGGGATATGACCCTATTTTCTTCACAAAAAAAAGTTCTTTTATTGGAATGCCCTGATTATACTTTAAACAGAAAGGAGAACCCATGAATGCACATTTCTCACATTCAACAAACCAATTCATCTATCTTAAACTTGTCGACTGTCGGGCAAAATATAATGTCCAGCGAATGACCGTCGCCATGATGGTCTTGAAATCTTAAGCAGTGCTTGGGTTGATATAGCTTAGGTGGTCTATTGCATGGTTTTGGAGGTCCATATAGTTGCCTAGGCCCCAAATTAACCACCTTTGACAACAGTACCTTTCCCTTTTATCATTTTCTACTGGACTTTTTTTAGTTATAGAATGTAGTTCATTTCATGAAATTTCTTGTGAGAAATAAAAAGTTTTTAATGTGTTGAGATTTTTAATGTTTGATTTTCTTTTTCTTTTCCCCTCGTTCTTATTCTTTCCCTTCTCCATCAAACCAGGTTGAACTTGCAGACAAGCTCCCTCATGTGCAGTCACTCTGTATACATGAAATGATTGTTCGAGCTTACAAGCACATACTACAAGCAGTTGTTGCAGCAGTTGTTGATGTAGGTGAATTGGCGGGGTCAGTAGCTTCATGCTTGAATATCTTGCTTGGAACACCTTCCATTGGAATCGTTGATGCAGACATAGCTAGTGATAATAACCTCAAATGGAAGTGGGTAGAAACCTTCCTTTTAAAGAGGTTTGGGTGGCAATGGAATCACGAATGTTTCCTGGATTTGAGAAAGTTTTCCATTCTTCGTGGGCTTTGCCACAAGGTACACTACCTTGATCTCCAAATTTCCCGAAGAGTTCTTACTTAAGTCAAAATTCTCTTTATCCCTATTTTTGTTGAATGAGATGGTCTTTTATCAGGTTGGTCTTGAGCTTGTTCCTAGGGATTATGATATGGGCACTCCATTTCCTTTTATGAAGTCAGATATTGTTAGCATGGTCCCTGTATATAAGGTAGCATAAATGATTTCCGTACATTAGAAACTGAGTTGACATTGATAAGGATCTTTTGGAAGCTTTAACACTGGTGATTCTATAATACAGCATGTAGCATGCTCATCTGCAGATGGGCGTACACTGTTGGAATCATCCAAGACTTCATTGGATAAAGGAAAGCTGGAGGATGCTGTTAACTATGGTACTAAGGTATTGAAACTATTTTCTTGGAATTATCTGTTGGTTTACTAACAAATTGCATTGGTTTTCTAGTAGTTAAAACCCTAATATTTTCATATTGAATTTTGAAGGCATTGTCTAAACTAATGGCAGTATGTGGTCCTTACCATCGAATGACAGCAGGAGCATATAGCCTTTTGGCTGTAGTGCTCTACCACACTGGGGATTTTAACCAGGTATATGCTTCGACATACACAATTATTTGTGTGTATACATGGACATATGTTGCAACTATCAATATAGGTTGAAAGTATAGAAATATTTCAAGCACTTCATAATTTAATTGAGCATAATAAATGAAGTGTTGAACATGTGGTTTCCTGCATGTATGAACTTCTATGCCATGGTGAATAGTTTTTTCATTAGCACTAGTGTAGTTTAATTACATGAATTTTTTTTTTATGAATAAATGATTTTATTAAGAGAGAAAATATATAAAGTACAACAAATATAATGTTGAGGAACAAACTCTAATTATAAAGAGAGAAAGAATAAGAATAAAGACATGAAGGCCAATCCCTAATAAGATCATTGATTGAGAAGTGTTGGAAGACGGATGATACTGATTCCCAATATCTACTTGAGTATAAGAGAAGAAAACTCTCTCTCTCATTTTGAGTTCTACAAGAAAGAAGAATTATATAGAAAATACCAATTTTTGAAATTTGTCTCACATTTTTCAAAATAAAAAATTTTAAAATTTCTCCAAGTTTCATTAAAAATCAAGGGAATATAAATATTCATGATTTTCAGTAAAAAATTGATAATATATGATCAGAGTAATGAAAATATCAAAATATTGGTGATATTTTGATGCAATTCTTCACAAAAATACTATTTATTCATGGGTTAAATCATGAAATTTCAGAAACTTGAAGGTGCTTTAATGGAGGTTTAAAAAGAGGAGAAAAAAGAAGGAAGAATAATGATAGAAAGAAGGAGAAGAGAGTGGTATAGAAAGAAAGAGAAAGTTAAGAAAAAAATAAGAGAGAGAAAGAGAAAAAATAGAGATATACCTTGAAGGAGAGAGGGAACTTGCGGATGCACTTAAGGAAGAAGAAGAGAGAGGGGAACCATGAGTGACATCAACCCTTGGAAAAGAAGAACATGACCACAGCCACAGCCACAGCCACACCTTGGGAACACCCAAATATTCAAAAACTTATTTATTCTTCACTATAAAATTATGGGGGAGGGGTTGCCTTTAAATAAGCTTACAACATTAAACAATTAGAAACTTACAAAAATTAAAAACTTTCCAAAAATCCTAAACTTGCTAGCGAAGCTTTTTAAAACAAAAAACTTTCCTAAAATTTAAAACTATTCAAACTTAAGACTTTTAAAAAAAACACATTTCCGTTTTTACTGACACTCTCTTAGTAATTTGATCACAACTTTCCCAAATCATCTCAGATTTGCGTAATCTTGGTCTCGTTTAACTGACTAACCTATCTAACGACACCAAAATCAAGCAAAAAAAATCAAGTTTTGGCCATAAAAAAATTTAAATTGACCTAAACTAATCATGATATTATTGGCCTTATTACAAAATTATCCACCCCTTACAAAATTTGAATTGACCCCATAACATGTAAATTTAAATCGTGCCCTCTTATATGGGGGTACATACATAAGTCATACGATGTTGTCCGCATCAGGGTGTCACTTATATAAATTGGAACTCTCTTGTTTTGAATTATTGTTGATCGAATAAAGAAAATTTGCTTTACTGATCATGGCTGGAGTTCTAAAACCTGGATTGAGTTTCCCTAGTAGAGAGATTCCTACGGTTTGATATCTCTTGGTGAGAGGCCAAGAACCTGTTCTTGTGGTGAGAGGCTACAACAGGTACTTACTTCTTCTTCTTTCTTTGGTGTTTCCTTGTTTTGGGGTGGTTAAGCTTTGGAAATCCAATGTTAAAATCCTTCTTGATCTTTTACTGTTTGTTCCTGATGTCTTTCCAAGAATTCTTAAAGACCTAAGTAACTACCTCTGATTTGATTCAAGCTGAAGTTTTCTGGTGAAACCTGAGCAGTCGTGGGTTTCTTGAACACAAGATTCATATGTTTTGACTTCAACCTTTTTGAACCCATTAAAGGAACACTCATCAGAATTTCTAAACTCAATCCCAACCTTGCATTCTGCAGATCTTTTTTCTTCACAGATTAGGCTTTATGGGCAGATTTTTATCTACTGGGTTAAGAGATGCAAACCCTAGACTTAAAACCCTCAACCTGCAGATATATTTCACTTCTTTATTTCTATTGCATACCTCTGCCTTTATAAACCCTACCTTGCAGCATTAATGAATTAACCCATATCTGCCTTTGTTAACCCAGGATTGCGACCCTTTAACAGCTCCTCAATAGCTTTGCATTCTGTGATAAAATATCTTTATTTTCACTCCAGCGGATCTGGATTATTGGAACATATATGCTAACTGAATAAAGCCTGGGTATTTTTCTGGTTAGGTACTGCTAGATATCCTTTGTAACTTCTTGTTTTTCCTTTGGTATGTGAATACCTACTGCTGGTTATTCTACCTGAGCTTTAATTTTCCTTCTAAAACTGCTATTCTTGCCTACATAACAGTATGCCTACCACTTGTTTGAGAAAAGTCCAAGTGGGAATCTGTCCTAGTACTATTGTGGGCGCAGAACCTGCAGGTTAGCAGCCAGCACTAAGCTGTCTTACGTTAAATTAGTATTAGAGCAAAACCCTGGAAGGGCTACTATGGTTCTTGAGATTAGGAATAGTTTATTTTTCCCTTCCGAAAATACCATCAAGGTATTAATTAGTAATAAATTTGAAGAGAATTTGATTTCTCCCCATTTGGATGAGAAGCTTTTACAAGATCTGGTAGCATGAGCATTTAGTCGTTATCATGATGAAAATTTTACCATTTAGTTCAAAAAAGGAGGAAGATGCCAGCTTGCTAAGTTGGTAAAGTCTGTAGGCGTCGTACCACAGACCTGGGTTCAAAACCTGTCTTCACCTACTATTAAAAATTAACCACTAGCGTTTACCAATAAAAAAAAAAGGGGAAACTTCGATACTGTTGTGTGCAAAGTTGTCCCTTTGTCAGGTTCTTTGGTAGTACTGGGAAAGAAATGGATTGAGGATAGGAAAGCTGTTTTTAATGAGTAGACTCATATCTTACGAGTCCAAACCAATGATACGTGGTATCTCCTTAGAATCTTGCCACAACAGCTTCCTACAGTTTCATCAGCTTCGGCAGACAAGAAGGCCGAAGAGATCCCCAATGCAGTTGATGAAGAGCGGAAGGAAGATGTCAAGGAGTCTCATGGTGAACCCTTATTTGAGCTAGAGAAGTCCAACAAGGAAGACCTAACTATAGCCAAAGTTGGAAATGAAGTTTTGGATGTGGGAGACATTAAACCGAGCAATGCAAACATTCCGAGCTTTTCAGATGAATCAAAGGTGCTTGTGGATATATGTCAATTGCTGCCCCAGATTTCGAAGAGCCAGGAGCTGAAGAAAGGTCCAGCTCTGTGCAGAACCACTGCCCCTCGTGGTAGCCATACGACTTCCACTACGGGACACTTGCAAGAAGACAGGTTTACATTGGAGATTTCTTTCTGGAAGATAGGCTATATGGTAATGCCTATGGAGCTTCCCAATGTTGCTGATCCTTCTTCAATACAAAACTTGTGGATGATGTTTTTCGAACAAGCGGAGTTTGATGAAAACATCGATTCCCATGTGGGGCCCACATGTGCTTTGGTGGGGTCGACATGTGGACAACCATGGAGACCACCTTTGGACATTTTAGAATTCCTATTTTGAATTGTTTTAGGACTTAGTTTAGTGTTTTATGTTATTTCATTTCTTATTTTCTGTCTTGAAAGACATAGGATATAAAGTCTTTTATTTTATTGTTTTGGGGTATTTTGATCAAATCAAGGTTAATTAGCTTATGGTGTCACTTATATAGGTTGGAACTCTCTTGTTTTGAATTATTATTGATCGAATAAAAAATAATTAGCTTTCTTGATCATGGATGGAGCTCCAAAACCTGGATTGGGTTTCCCTAGTAGAGAGATTCCTAGGGTTTGATATCACTTGGTAAGAGGCCAAGAACCTGTTCTTGTGGTGAGAGGTTGCAATAGGTACTTTATTCTTCATCATCTTTCTTTGGTGTTTCCTTGTTTTGTGGTGGTTAAGCTTTGGAAATCCAATATTGAAACCCTTCTTGATCTTTTATTGTTTGTCCCTGATTTCTTTCCAAGAATTCTTAAAGACCTAAGTGACTACCTTTGATTTGATTCAAGCTGAAGTTTTCTGGTGAAACCTGAGCAATCATGGGTTTCTTGAACCCAAGATTCATATGTTTTAACTTCAACCTGTTTGATCCCATTAAAGGAACTCTCTGCAGGGTTTCTAAACTCAATCCCAACCCTGCGGCTGCCCATATATCACATACTGATTCGTTTCCAACCTTTAAAACCAGAAACCTCTTCTCCTTAAGTCTTCGTGTGTTGCTGCAAACCCTTTTCCTGGGTTCTAACCTAGCTGTGAGGTCAGGAATCACTGGAGCAGTTTCTGCAGTCCTTCATCTGTAACCCATATCAAATTCATTTATAAACTAAACCTGCAGACCTTTGTAGACCACAATCTAGTACATATGATTATTCATCCAAAAAAAAAAAAAAAATTCTTTTACTTCTCAAAGTTCTGCAGATCTTTTTTGCTTCACAGATTAGGCTTTGCAGGCAGATTTTTATCTACTGGGTTAAGAGCTGCAGGCCATAGACTTAAAGCTCTCAACCTGCAGATATATTTAACTTCTTTATTTCTACTGCATACCTCTGCCCTTATAAACCCTACCTTGCAGCATCTAGGTATGAACCCATATATGCCTTTGTTAACCCAGGCTTGTAACCCTTTAACAGCTCCTCAATGGCTTTTCTTTGTGTGATAAAAATCATGCAGGTATATATAGGGGATCTGGATTATTGGAACATACCTGCTGTTTAGCTAACTGAGTAAAGCCTGGGTATTTTTCTGGTTTTGGGTACTGCTAGATACCCTTTTGCAACTTGTGTTATTCCTTTGATATGTGAATACCTAATGCTGATTGTTCTTTCAGAGTTTTAAGGCTCCTTCTAAAACTGATGTTCTTGCCTACACAATAGTATGCCTACCACTTTTTTGAGAAAATTCCAAGTGGGAATCTGTCCTAGTACTTTTGTGGCCCCATGACCCGCAGGTTAGTAGCCAACAGTAGGCTGTCCTGCATCATTATCACTCACAATTTGACCAGCACTTCTTCACTTTGTCAACCCCACTCTAATTTTATGAGCAACATCTTCTTCATAAGGTGGATTACCATCTTTATTAATTCAATCTACTTATATGGATGCAATGGAAAATTGGACTTCTTTGCTCACTGTGTTGATGCCTAATGTGTTCAGTGTTGACCCGGAACCACGTTAATTCCATATAACATAGAATGAACCTGATATGGATTTCATAATGTTAGCTCTCACAGTTTCAATCTTGACAGATATCATTATTGCTTTCACATGAATGATCACTGTTTGTAAATTGATGCATTTTCTTAGCAGTTCCATCAGTTTGAGATAGAAGCTCTTTGAATTTTTTTTACCATGAGAGTATTTATATGTTTTAGTACATTGATGTTATGTATTTTTAAGCAGGCAACAATCTATCAGCAAAAGGCTTTGGATATCAATGAGAGAGAACTTGGTCTTGATCATCCAGATACAATGAAAAGTTATGGGGATCTTGCTGTCTTTTACTATCGGCTTCAATATACAGAATTGGCCTTGAAGTAAGCGTCTTTGTTTTAATCAATTTCCTTAATGGCAGATCAATGTGTTTACTCCCAAACCAATTGATCTCTCATTTGTCAGTTAATTGCATAAATAACTAATTTTGTAATTTTCAGAACTTTTTTTTGGATAAATAATGAAGTTTTCAATTTTTTTAATTGTTAGAGGAAATCACTTAATCAGCTAATGAGTCATTCTCTCAACTGAAAGCACTGTCTGGTGGCGAAATGAAAATGTGGGAAAAACGGATCTTGGTGTCGTTTTAGGGGAATGGCTGATCAGTAACAGGATTGTTCAATCCTTGTCCTCTATGCATGCTGACCTGACCCTAATGATCATATCAGACAACCATTCTCAAATCTGATCAGGCGATCCAAATGAGGATCAGCCAATCCTTGATTCCATGATCCTCATTCCTGCACTTAAGCGCACCCCTCTTTAGCTAGTGATCAGATGATTAAGGTTATGCATAAGGTGGTTGTATCATAACTGATCCTGGCTGGTGTATAGTTTGAGTATGTTTACAATGTGATGCCATTCCTAGAGAAGATGATGGAACCAGCTTCATCATATATATTTGAATGGTAATATTGAACAGGCTTCATCATATGTACTTGAATGGTGATATCATTTTGCATCTTGGGGAGGAAGAGAGAAGAAGATGAGCTTCATTCAGTTTTCGCTCTTTTTTATTTGGGGGGGGGGTGTGATGAGAAGAAGATGTCTTACATTGCAACAGAAAATCAGATTCGAGCCTTTAGCTAAAATGGTTGATATACTGTCACATATTCAAGTCTAGATTACCCACAAATAAAAATTAAAGATTAAAAACGGTTAGGAGCATCCTTGAATAATATTTATTGGGTTTTTCTTTCAATATTTTTTTCCTGAGAATATCTGGGCATAAAATACAGGACCCATAGGCACCATAGTTGGACATGTGTCTCATGTACAGGGATATAGGACCCCAATGAATGGGTCTCATATAAAAAATTACCCAGGTCAAAAGTTAATATGGTCTGGAGATTAAAAAAAAAAAAAAAAAACTGATCTATGGATTGTGTATTGAGTTCTGATAAAAAATTTCTCACCATCTAAACTAATAGTCAAAATTATAAAGGGTTGTGATCACCTATAATGCTATTATTTGGTGTACCTGTTTAGTAGTGGGTCCTGATCTGAGCATAAGATGTGTCCCAAATATGGCGTCCCACACCAATGTACAGTTTTTGTGACCAATCTATGATTTCTCTTTAGTTATTTACTAAATTTCTTCTTTTTAAAAGAGAGAGGGACTACTTTATGGGACACAATGGAATAGACTTAGAGTCTACAGTTAAGGCTGTAGAGGGTGCAAGAGCCATTGGATTGGAATATTAGCTTTGGGATGGATACATAAATATAAACTCTGCAACCAAGATTATGGACCTTGTGCACCAACACAAAGATAAAAGATTATGATTACAGTTTCTGAATAAGGATTACTATACTGATTGTAGAACAGCATCCTATGTTGTGAATCCTCAAGAAAATTATTACCGTGTAATGGCTTTTGCGCAGGCTGTATCCTGGTCTGTTCCACCATGCCTCTACATTTTTAGAGAGATGGCGGTGAAGTTTAGAGCTAGTAATTAAAGCTAAGTTAATTGTAAATGTTGATATCAAGAATTATAGGTGAGCTCAAGAGTATGGGGGTTAGGGATTGCATTGTAGAAGGGGAATCTGCTGTAGTCATTGGATAGAGGCAGGGGAAAGTGATCAGGCCTTGACAGATGGCATAGTTTTCCTATGAGATTCGTGATTTAGTTCTCTCGTTGGGTTCCACTCTTGTTCATGTTTCGAGGGATCAAAATTCCTTGGCTGACAAGCTTGCAAATTGGGATGTCAGGTTAACTTCTATGTTTACTGGCAGCTCCATCCCTAGTAGTTGTGTTTATTGGTCTCCCCTTGTTGTATTAATATTATGTATCTCTTTCTTCTTCTTGAATAAAATTTAATCATTGCTTATAAAAAAATGTATTGTATAGTTTAGAGGTTGTTGTATGTCAAACTTGTGTATTGAAGCTTATAGAACCAAAAAGGAGAGGAGAGAGATTTTGGAGAGTGTCGTATGTAAGAGTACTCCTCTCTATACGACCATATATTTATATATTTGTGTATAAAGGACAAATATACCCATACATCCCATAGACATATATACCCTTGTGTATATACCCTTTATTACAATAATACCCTTATTGCTAGCACTCCCCCTCAAGCTGGCATGTATACATCATGCATGCCAAGCTTGGATACAATAGATCTAAATTGAGGTGATGATAATCCCTTAGTGAAAACATCAGCAAGCTGGTCTCCTTTTCATACATAAGGAGTGGATGAGTTCAGACTAAATCTTTGCCTTGCTGAAGTGATGATCAACTTCAATATGTTTGGTACGATCATGTTGTACCGAATTTTAAGCAATGCTAATGGCTACCTTGTTGTCACAATATAGCTTCATAGGTACCCGAATGTGGAATCCCAAATCTAGTAGCATGCCTCATATCCACAACAACTCACAAATACCATCAGCCATTGAGCGAAATTCCGTCAGTACTAGAACGAGCAACCACTTTGGTTGTTTTTTACTCCTCCATGTTACCAAATTCCCACCAGTAATCGTGCAATACCCGGAAGTTGAACTTCGATCAGTTACTAATCCGGCCCAGCTTGCATTATTATATCCCTCTACTCGTAGTGTATCATCAGTATAGGCCTTAACTCGGGTCACATCACTTTTCTTATAAAGTAGGCCCATGCTTGGATTTCTCTTCAGATATCTGAGAATCCTGTAAGTTGCCTCCAAATGAACTATGGTAGGTGCATGCATAAATTGGCTCACAAGTCTAATTGCATATGATATGTCAGGTCAGGTAACTGACAAATAAATCAGTCCATTAACCATTGGTATCTTCCAACATCGATTAGTCTTTCACCCTCATCTTCTTGTAACTTACAATTAGGATCAACTGGAGTATCACATTACCTACAACACAACATTCCAGTTTCTTCAAGAATATCTAATACATACTTTTTCTGAGAGAGAAAAAATCCTTTCTTTGAGCGGAGCATTACAATTCCAAGAAAGTAATGTAATGGGCCTAGATCTTTAATCTCAAACTGTTGACTGAGATACTTCTTCAATTGTTCCATCTCACCCATATCATCTTCTGTCATAATAATATCATCAACATACACTATAAGAGTTGTTAACCCGCTTCCCTGACGTTTGATAAAGAGTGTATGGTCAGCTTGACTCTGCGAGTATCCCATTTTTCTCATAACATTGTTAAACCTCTCAAACCATGCTCTGGGTGATTGTTTTAATCCATAAAGTACTATCTTCAGTCTACATACCTTGCCTTTAGCAATTGGATGCTAAAATTCAGGAGTTATTTTCATGTAAACTTCTTCTTGTAGATCACCATGGAGAAACGCATTTAATAATATCCACCTATAATAATGACCACCCTTTATTAACTACCACAAAGATCAAAATTCACACTGAATTCATCTTGGCAACTAGTGCGAAGGTTTCTTGGTAATCTATACCATAAGTTTGAGTATATCTCTTAGCAACTAGGCATGCTTTGTACCTGTCAACTGTGCCATCTGGTTTTAACTCCATAGTAAAATCCCATTTGCATCCAACTGTAGACTTTCCCCTTGGAAGCTCAACAAATTCTTAGGTACCTTTTTTTTTCTAGTGCGTTCATCTCTTCAATCATAACATATTTTTAAGGTTGTTGTGATAATGCTTTAGACACATTGGGAGGGATAAACTTAGAGGACAAAGATGGAACAAGAGTTTTCTTTTAAGAGAGATGATCATAAGATACAAAATTAGAAATAGGATGTTGAGTACATGTGCATACACCTTTTTTATGGGAAATAGGTAGGTGGAAATCAAATGGGACTGAAAAATTACCTTGATCAGGTAGTGATGAGGAACAATGTGGCTGAGATACATGAGGAGTGTAGACTTTCCCTTTCCTTCATTCATAAACTTGTATATCTTTTGATGTGCCTCCTCTTTTCTCCCTCTAAGCTGTAACTTGGTCTGAGACATCTAAGTTATCGCAATCATTCTCCCCCTAATTATTATGTCCATCTGTCTTGCTTCCTTCACTAGTATAGCCACTAAAATCAAACATAAGGTGAGACCGAACATGGAGACTCATCATCACTACCATTGTTGCCCCCTGAGGATGAGTCCGACTAGGAGAAAATAACAAGATAGATTCAAAGAAGGTAACATCAAGGTTGACAAAAACCTTTTGAATGGTTAGGCATAACACTCAATCCCTTTTTGATCTGTAGCATAACCTAGGAATACACATTGTAAGGATTTAAGATCTAATTTAGACCTGTCTGCCTGAAAAACATGGACAAAGCACACACATCCAAACACCTTGAGTGGAATGGGAAATGGAGTGGAGGTAGGCAAGAGAACTTGAAAGGGACATTGGAAATCAAGAACACGAGTGGAGAGATGATTAATGAGGTAGGTGGTAGTAAGGAGAGTATTTACCCAACAAACCTTGGGAACTTCCATTTATAAGAGAAGAGCATGGGTGACTTCCAGAAAGTGGCGGTTTTTTCTTTCATTTATACCGTTCTGATCCGGAATATAGGGACATGTAATGTGATGTATAATACCATGAGAGGATAAATAAGAGGAGAATGCATGAGAAACATACTCTCCACCATTATTAAAGTAAAGTATTTTGAATTTGGTATCCAACTATGTTTCAACCATTTTATGGAAAAGTTGAAATACAGAAAATTCCTCATTTTTTGACTTTAGTAAGTACATCCATGTAGCGTGAGAAAAATTATCAACAAATGTAATGAAATGCCAAAGCCAAACAAAGAAGTAACTAGGGTAAGTCCCCACACATCCGAATGAACTACAGAAAATGGAGAAATACTTTTATTATTACTCGAATGGTAAGAATTCCGACAATGTTTTGCAAGTTCATAAACATCACAAGACAAATCCATAAATGAAAATGATAAAAATAAAGGAAAAAGTTTCTTCGAGGTAAACAAGGAGGGATGCCCAAGTCGATGATGCCACTGCAGTAGTTGGATGCTTTCGCCACAAACTAAAGCAAAAACAAGTAACTACAGCTGTAGAGTAAGAAAAGCTATGGTTGAATCCATGTCAAGTTAATATATCCTCTTTCCTTATGTCCTCTACCAATAATATTCTTCATCACCAAGTCCTGAAACATGCAAAAGGAAGGAAAAAATGTGACATTGCAGTTAAGAGAGTTGGTAAGATGATTGACGAACATCAAATTAAAAGTAAGGTTAAGAACATGAAGAATAGATGCTAAGATCATGGATGGAGTAACAGAGATGGACCATTTTCCTACGATAGAGGATAAAGAACCATCAATTGTACGCACTTTTTGTTGACATGAACATAACTATATGATGAAAACAAGGAGGAATTACCTGTCATGTGGTCTGAAGCACCTGAATCAATGATCCAAGAGAGGGCTAGATGAAGAGATAGACGCACTAAAAGTAGATGCATGTGTACCTAATTGAGAAATTGAGCTTGTGGGTGTGGTAGATGTAGGTGGTGCTAGGTTAGTCATAAAGCGATGAAGAGATTCAACATGATCATGAGTAAAACCAGTGTTGTTTAAAGCTAATGTGGAGGTGGAGACGGACTTTGTAGACAAGGTAACTGAGTTTGCACTGGATTTAGTTGAAGGAAAAAAGCCACCTCTACTACCAGTGAAACCACCACGCTATGGTTGACTTTAGGCCTTTTGTTGGGGACGACTATGGAGATCCCTACAGGTTTCTTTAGTGTGTCAAAAGCGATCACAATGTTCACACTTTAACTTATCTCTATCCTCTTGTGAGGCTTCACCACAGCTTCCTCCACCACACCCACGAAAAAGCTCATGTCCTTCACATTGGTAAGTGGTCACTAACACAGAACGATCTACTATAGACTGCTGGGGCTAACCCATGAGATGACGTTTAGTCTCCTCATGGGATAGATAAACAAAAACCTCATCTAAGGATGAGAAATGATCCTTACCTAAGATTAGAACATGAATGGGTTTATAGTCCAAATGTAGGCCTACCAGAAACTTAAAGATCTTGGTTTCTTTAACCTCTTGATTATAAAATGCTGCATGCTCAATACACTGGGCCTTAAAGTTCTTGGAAAAATCGATTCCTCTCATATACTTCGTAAAGTAGAGTAGTAATCAACAAGGGATTAATCACCTTGTCTTAGTTTGGAGACCCTTTGATGTAAATCGTACATGCGGGCTTTTTTCCCTCTCTTAGAATAAGTCTTAGTCATAGAGTCCTAGATAGCCTTAGTAGTAGGTAAAAATGAATAATTGTTAAAAGTATTGGGCTGCATTGTGTGAAGAGGCCAGGACATCATCATAGCATTCTCTGCTTCCCACTTTGCAAAATGTTGGCTCCGTTGGTCTAGGCATCTTAGCCTCACCTGTTAAATATGCTACATTGTCTTTGCTAGTGATGTAGAGTTTGGCTGATTAAGACCATCCGAGAAAATTTGTACCATCAAGACTTACTGTAGTGATAAGGGAATTTGGGGATTCATTCACGACCCCACCCAGGTTATTAACCTCATTGCTTGGAGATGGAGCTGTGGTGTGACTTACTTCTGACATGGTATTGCGAACCACAATTATAATAGACGGGCACTAGTATAAGAAAAACCAAAAAATATCCACAGACCTTGGTTACGACACAATACGAGGCTACATAATCTTTCCCACATTCAAAAATAGTACGTGCATTCCTATTCTCCAAGAAGGTTACTTCCACGAGACTTCACAGGCTTAACAATGGGTTTGGCACCTCTGGAAGCATTCACCAACATTAGATCTAGAAATAATGGTGCATATCTCAGCTTCATCCATCCTACAATTACTGTCTAATATTGTTGGGAATGGCTAGTTCGAAAAAAAACGAACCCTATTTGAGAAACCCCAAATCAACGGCAAGGAGAGACAAAATCATTCACCGCTCTCCTAAAACTCAACCAAAAGCAAATCGGTCACTTGCTCTTGATTTCCTGTAAAAAAACGACCCATCCATAAGAATCAAACCTCCTCCAACAGTTCTTGATCAATTATATTGAATAGATCTAAGAATTTTTTGGGGTTTTTTGTTTCCAACACAAATCCACTGGAAAAACACCTTTAGAGTGATAAAAAACAAAAAAAGGAAAAAATGATCACAATTATCAACAGACCATCACAATTCAAACCATGGGTTTCCCAGCATTTGACACTTGTACGGGCATGCTGACGTTAGCCCTAGTTTTCGCTCCTCGTTGTGAGTTCTTCAACCCTGATCGATCCCGATGCTCTAATATCAAGTTGTTGTTTATGCCAAACTTGTGTATTGAAGCTTATATAACCAAAAAGAAGAAGAAAAGAAGAGAGATTTTAGAGAGTGTCATATATGAGAGTACTCTTCTCTATACAACCATATGTTTATATATTTGTGTATAAAGGACAAAAATACTCATACATCCCACAGGCATATATACCCTTTATTACAAAAATACCCTCATTGCTAAGATTAGAACCATTGATCAAAAACTTATTATATATATTAAATGATGTAGTGTATGGGTATATGGGATCATACATGTAAGGGTACATATGTCTAGTATTGTATGGGGCTATACT
>JAOXJP010000017.1:6423840-6451335 GCA_025762735.1 Platanus orientalis
TATTTGTAAGGATTTTGGAGATAATCTTGTAGAAAGCATTACACAAACTGATTGGTCTGAAATCAGAGATAGATTCAGGGATTTTGAGTTTGGGGATAAGGGCAATAAAGGTCTAATTTATAGAATTCAAGGGAGAGCACTGATTTAAAAATTCTTTAACTGCTTCCGTAATATCCTCCCCTACGACCTCCTAGAATTCTTGAAAAAAACCAGCTTGAAAACCATCAGGTTCAAGGGCTTTAAGCTTTCCCATATGAAAAACAGCTTTTTTGATTTTATCATCACTAAAGTCTCTATTTAAGAAATCTTTGGAATCTTCCAAAAAGAGGAGATAGGCATTCTTTGTCACCTTAAGAATCTGATTAGTATCAGGATTATCATATTTATATAGATTGGAGAAAAAACCCTCTACAATTCTATGAATCCCATTCTGCCCTTGGATCCACTCTCCTTTATCATTCTTAATGGCCGAGATTCTATTTCTAGCCCTTTTAGCCATAGTTGAGAGATGGAAGAACTTGGAATTTTTATCTCCCCATCTTAACCAATTTATCCTCGATTTTTTGGGCCCATCTAATTTCACTTTTTCTCAGCCAATCATCTAAGTTCAATTCCTCATCATTAATAGCCTTCAAAACCTCTTCATTAGGGACTTAATTGTAAAGTTTTTCTAGATTCACCCTAGCCTCCTCAATATTTCTATCAATATTGCCAAAAACCCATCTATTCCATTAACGAAGGGCTTGGGGGAGAGCATCTAACCTGTTTTTAACCCTTCCAAGACCAATGTGACCTTTAGAACCAGACCAAATCGATTCAATATGCTTTCTACACTTTGGGTGACTAGTCTAGGCCCACTCAAATCTAAAGGGCCTATGAAGGAATTTAAAGACTGGTTGGGAATCTAAGATAATACAACTATGGTCAGACCCATGAAAGATCATATTTTCTAACCTCGCCTAAGGATATAGAGTGTTCCAATATATCTTGCTCGCAGCCCTATCTAGTCTTTCTTTTATATAACGTGCCCCACCCTGTTTATTGACCCAAGTGAAATAAAGCCTATAATGCCTCATATCAATCAAATTACCCTCATCCAAAATATGATGAGCTTTTCTAATACAAGTACCAGGAATAACCCTACCCCCCACCTTGTCATGTCTATCCCAGATACAGTTCCAGTCACCAATACACACCAAAGGACCGGATACTTGTTTTATTTTACAGATGATTTGATCAATGAATACATTTCTAAGATCTTTTTTGGGCTCCCCATAGACAAATAACACTCTCCATAAGGTATTAACCTCCTTGTCTTGGATCCTCACACTGATAAAATGGGTATTCATCTTAGTAACTTTCAACTCAATCTCTTTCCTCCAACTAAACCACCTGACAGACCAACTGAATCAACTGCCTTCAAATTCCAATCATTTGAGATACCCGCTTTTAGATAGAAAAACAACCTGCTGGTTTTTGGACTTAATCATCGCCTGTAATGTTCTAGTTGTCAGGGATTTCCCGATTTCCTAGCAGTTCCAAGCGGAGATCTTCATGGACAACTGAGATGATGTTCTAGGATAGACACAGAAACCCTTTCAGTCAGTTGTAAAATGGGGAAGCAACTCTTAAGGGAAGAGAAGGGAAAAACATTGATAAGAGGGATGCTAAAACACGAACACCTCAAGCTTACCTTACTTTCTTCTAAAGAAACCCTAGGGACTATGGATAGAAGGTCCATAACGGGAACATAACAATGCAGAAAAACCCTCGTGCCATAGGGATCCATCCTGCTAGACCAAACAAACCCCATTAAGGGGATTAAACTCAGGCTCCTACATAAGAGGTCAAATTGTGGGTTTTGAGGAGTTACACTTCCCGAATCTTGGGGAGTTTTGTACATCATATCAAAACAACTGTAAGGATGGGGGTTTGTACGCCTTCAATGAAAATTTTGAAGCTAAGGCCCCCAAAAGTTATAGTATGACCGAGATAAGTATGGATACAAATTTAAACAGTTGAAAACCCCTATCTTAACTCTATGATTACTCAAATTTCTCATGGAGTCATTAGTTAGAAATGAGAGATGGGGCAATCTAGATAATTGATAGATACAATCATGCCTTAGATGAATATTGACCCCGCTTTCCCTATTCCACATCACACTCATGCAACGATTAATTATTATATCTAGCCCATATGAGATTCAAAAATTTAACCAAATCACTATCATACAAAACAAAACTCTAGCACATGGCCTAAATGGATTCAAAAAATACAAATCACACACTTGATCATTGATGAAGAAACAGTTTTTTCTAATTAATTCCAGTAAAAAATAGATAATAAAAATAAAAATATTCTTGAACTAGGAATGAGGGAAAATTGAGAGATGAATGTCATACCTGTGGATCAATTAAAGGATGAATATAGGCACAAACATAAGATGAAAATACATCTACACCCCTGTTGGAAGGGGGGTTTGTGTGGCTCTTCTTTGTTGCAGGAAGCTCCTCATCAATTTCATGGTTTCTCTTACCAATTGATTCAGGAGCATGAGAAACAAATTGTCCCCCCAAAGTTGGCTCTAATTCCTTAGTGATATGCTTATCTCAATTGCTTATATTTGGATCCAGTTCTTTAAGGTGGTAGAAATTGGTTTGAGAGTGCTTGACAAAATCAAGAGTGAGGACTTTGTGAACCGGTTCAAGAACAAGGAATTGGTCCTTTGACAGTCCAGTTGGTTGGTTAGTAACTTGAGTAAGACCCAAAAATTGCGATTCAACCATAGGACAAACCAATGGCTAAGTCCAAAGGGATCATACTCTTTAGAGAGTTTTTTAATTATTTTAACAGCCAAGTCCAATAGGCTATCAGCTAGGAGCCTCTTGTTAATAGTGACATAGGATCTGCACAACCCCTCTTTTGGTGCTAACACCAACATGATAGGTCTGGGGCTTAGCAAAGTAACCATTGGATCAGAGCCTTTCAATGCCACATCGTTAGGTACCTTACATTGCAGCAAGAGTTCCTTGTCTCGAAGAACAACTAATTGTTGAGTGTAGCTGAAGTCTCTTGCCATATTGACCATTAAAGCTAACTCCATCACTGAACCAAGAGGCAACTCTTGTTTCATTCCGATGCATCATGATCACCCTTTAGCAATTGGACCATTGCGAAGTGACTTGTTCGGTACTTTCTTGCCACCGAGTTAAGCGGTCTCATAAATGAACTAGAACCTGAGTCAGGAATGACTTGTTCATCTTCAGCCTCCAGCCAAGAAATTGGAGTATTCTCTTATTAAAAGTAGCATTAAAAGACTCCCAATGGTAGACATGATGGTGCGTGAAAGGCCTTCCTAAGACATTTCCCATACCCGGACTTCTTTGTGAATCAACGCTCATACTATTACCGTAAACTTCTATTTGTAAACAACTTTCCCCTATAAAGAGTTGTTGAATTACATGATTTTCCACCTGCCGAAAAGTACCCAAAACTACCTTAATCTCAGCCTCGATGCAGGAACTTTTAGGAGATTAGATCGCATACCAAGGGAGAGAAAAACTTAGACCAAGCATCTCACAGGGAGAGCTAGAAAGCACATCATACATCATAAGACGTAGACAATCAACAACAAAGCAACTTGGAAGAAAGCTAGAAAACACATCATATATCATAAGATGCAGCCGATCAACTGAGCATCTTAGAGAGAGCTCAACAGAGCATACCATTCCTGGTTAGATTGTTAGAGCTCAACAAAGCATCACTCCAACCTCAGATCGGTTGGGAGTGACAAGTCAGTGGAAGGAGTTGTAGGGTGAAGCAAGAAGGTGTGGCCATCACAACCCCTAATTCTTATTGGAGTTCATTTTCTTCTTGTGCATCCATTGACGCCGACATCTAAGTAATGGATTCAATATCTCTCTTGAATGGTTGAATATACAGTTTTTTTTTTTTGTAGGACCACTTGAGCCAGCAGATGGTCACATAATATAGCAGGGCCTGCATTGCTGGTGGAAGAGGTAGCCCAATGCCACATATAATCGTGGAATGCTACTGGGGGTTGAACCCCCAAACCTCGGCCTAGGATTTGGTGTCCCCTCCTAAAGTAACCCTAACCTGTCAGATGCACGAGGACACATCACTTCGAAAAGTGATCTACACTTTTTGGGTGAAGGGGTAAATCACTTTTTGATGTAATGTGTGCCCTCTGCATGTACGAGGGGGAGCAGGCTAAGAGCACTTAAAGAGGGGACACCAAATCTTAGGGCCCGACCACTCTATTTAGAGGCGATGGCCACCACCACTTTTGATAGGGTGTGATGAAGCCGGAATCTGGTCAGACTCGAGATTTATGAGATAAGTGTATGACAGCCTTCAAATCCGATGAACCTACAAGGGAAAAGTCCAAGGGGTGCCAGCCGAGTGTCGGCCGATCATTCTTTGATGGTTAAGTCAGTCGATCGTTTATCAAAAGGAAAATGATTTTTGCTACCGAATCTTATGCTTACCTTCATCGGGGTGTTGCCTCCCTCTTGTAGCCCTCGCTGTCATGAATGATATCCGGCTAGTCACCGTCTACCTAGGAAATGCTCACAGGCGGGATTGTAGGAGCCTGCCTCGGCTAGGATTCTCGAGCTATGATGGCATTCTTATTCGGGAAACTCTTTTTCGAGCTTTCTCGTATACAACTATGACCAAGTTCTTTTATAGTACTTCCCTATTTGACTTATGTGATGTTCCTTCCGATGATATATCTGGTTAGGAATCCCTAAGAGGATTACTCTCAGTCTATTTTAGCTCGAGCTTGACCTCCCCAAGAGGTTTACTCTTGGTCCATTTTTGGCTTGGGCCCAACCAATTCTGGGTATTATATCCATCAGCTGCCTGCCCAATTCCCGAGAGTCCTCTCGACACTTGAGGAAATTTATTCCATCACATGCTTTTGATTTATGTGTTTTGGCAGTTACTTTGAATTTAAGCGGTGGTCATTTTGGGAATCGCAACAGATGTCTTAGGAGTCAAAGTGTTGCACTCATTGCGATGTCGCGTCACCATTAATGTGGGACGTCTTTTCACCATACCCGTCCGCATGCATGGGACATGTGAAAGGCCTAGATGGCAATCGAGTCAATCGGATGGCCGAGTTCGGATTTGTCTTCCTATAAAATAGTTTGGGCTCCCTCATTTTTACTTGTTTGCTTTTTCCTGCCTCTGCGTCCCCGACTGTGCTTCTTCCTTGTTGAGGCGTTCCCCGGTGTGGTCTTTTCAACACTCTCCCGATACACCTCCTTCTTCTGTTCTTTACACTTCTCCTTTAGTAGTGCACTCTTGGCCTTTTGGCCATTTTTTCTTTCTTTTTTTGCTTTCCACCGTCGGTTCTTCCCCTTTTTATATTGGATGTCACCGGAACTCCCTTGGGTTTTCACTTTGTCCAGCTCTATGGCTTTTTGCCAGCCTAGAGGCGTTTTCCCGATTTAAGTTTTGTGGGTGGAAACCGTTTGTTCTTAGACTTTATTTTTACTAAGTTATGTCCATTCTTAGTCCTTCGGTAGAGGTTATTTTTGCTTTTGGTAGGATGGTCGGATCCACGGTCTCTTAGTCTTCTGATTCTGATGACACCCTTATCTTAGATTTAGGCTAACCTGAGTTGCATGTCGTTCACCCTGACAATTCGAGGTAGGCCTTGGACTCTTCCCGTCCATCTCATCCTATCCCTCCCATGACTAAGATCTTTTCCTCATCCCTCAGCATGGATGGTCTAGTTAAGTTTAGGAAGTTATATAATATCCCCAGGGATACTGTCTTATGTCCTCCTAAGGCCGCCAAAAGGGCATGTGATCCCCACGATGTGGAGATATCTGCCTTTATGAGCAGGCTTTAGTGAGCGGTCTCTGATTCCCTATTTCTCTTTTTAATAGGGATCTGCTCCTTTGCATCGGGCTTACTCTAGCCCAACTCATGCCCAATTCATGGAGAATAGTGATAGCCTGTATGATCCTTTATGTAGCCTGCTACGATAGGCAACACCTTATATTGGTATCAGAGTTCCTTTTTTATTACTAGCTGGTTGAGAAAAAACCGGGTTGGTGGTATTTCACTTCCCAAGATAACTTTCAAAACCTTATTACCGACCTTTCAACCTCTCACTAGGGGTGGAAGAGTAAGTTATTTCTTTCAGACAACAACTGCAAAGCTTGCGCTTGAGATTGCGAGGTCGAGAAGCTAGTCCATTTTAGTCGGGCGTGGGGCACCCCTGACTCCTCGGGGGAGCTCTCCTCCACCTCTCTTTTTTTCTTTCTTTTCTTTTTAGAGAAAAATTATTTCTTACCTCCTGCTTTGTGACTCGTCTCAATTCTAGCCAAGCCCTCACTGCCCACAGCTTCTTTTAATCGTGTGCTCAGGGCCATTTCGCACCCGGTGCACGACTTCTTGGCCTTTGTCACTCCCAAGGTCCTATCATATTTTCCTTTCCAACCTTGTTCCGTCGAAGACAAGGCTTTGGCGGGTTCGAGTATGTCTCTTGTCTTAGGTCTTATGGAAGGGACGAACGAGGGTATCTTCCTTCCCCCCTTTTTCTCTCTTTTTTTTGAAATTTTCCTTTATCTTTCTTTTTTGCAGACATGACTAAGTCTGTTATGAAACTGATCTTGAAGAGGGCCAAGGAGGCTTGTTTAGAGGTCGCGGCTATTTCGCAGGCCCTAGCCGTCGGGGAAGGCTTGACCGTGGTAGAGGCTCGAGGGTTCGTTAGCTCCCCCTTCGAAGTGTTAGAAAACTTGAGTTGATGCCCAAGAGAACCATGAGGGTGGGTCTTCTCTTTGACCCACTGCTTCTGAGAGAGGTCAAACTTCTTCTGTTGCCCCCCCCATTTTGCCTCCTTCTTTTACCCTCGTGTCCCAAGGTCCGGAGGAAGCCGAGCCTATTGGGGCCTCGTCTGCTCCTCGACGAGATTATTTCCTGAACAATCCTGATTAAGCCTTCAAGAGGCTGAGTGGGGTTGTCCCAAAGGGGGATGTTGATACCTTGCTAAAGTTCTCCTCTGGCTCCATCTATTAGCGGATCATGGTGGACCTTGCTGAGATAATCTTTTTTTTATCTTTTACCTTTATTCAACGGTTTCTCATTTTCTCCTTACGTTTTGTAGATGGAAGCGCTTGTAATGGCTGGCATTCAATTTCAACTGGGTGTGAAGACTGGCATCAAGGCACAGAAGAAGAAAGTAGCTGACCTACGGGCTGAGAATTTGGGCTTACAAGCCCAGCTAGCCGACTCTACTAAGAAGGAATCGAAGCTTCATTCTAACCTCGGGATAGCTTTGACCGAGAAAGATGACTTGGTTGCCAAACTTCAAGTGGTCAAGGATGGGAAGATGACTTTAGTTGCCAAGCTGGCCGAGGCTAAAGAGCAGGCCGCTCAAGCGAGAGAGACTGTTGCTTAGGAAAGGGTTACGACTGAGGTGATATTGGTTGATCACCTAAAGTAAGAAAAGGCCACTGCGTTGGTGGAAATCTAAGCATCCACCGAATACACCCTAGAAGTCTCAAACTGCTTCAATGACGGTTTTGAGGCCTTTTGTCGTCGTGCTTCTCGAGCCTACCCAGAGGTTGACTTCTTAGGGTTTCACTATGATGATGATTTAGGCTCTCCTCTTAGGCCTAAAGTTGTTGAGATCAAAGTGGAGGAGATGTCTAAAGGGGCTGAAGTTGTCTCAGGTTTCAAGACCCCCTTTTTTTATTTTTTAGCAGGTCAACATTTATGTTACCGATTGTACAGACCTTTTTGTTTAATGAAGGTATCTTTCTATCTTTCTTTTGTTTTGCATGCTTCTCGTGCTGATTGTTTTCCTTAGTAGAATCCTTAGAGTTATGTGGTGATCCTTGGCCACTCGAGGCCTGATGCTTTACCTTAGAAAACTTTTAGATTACCTGACAATTGTCCAACCACTTGGGGCCCATCAATTGCCTTTGTTGTAATTTGGAGTCATTTTGTGACCCTTAGGCTATATGGGACCTGTCGAATGTCTTAGTAAAAATTTTGGGGTCATCTTTTGTGACCTTTGGCCACTTCGGGCCTGTCGTTCGCCTTAGTAGAAATTTTGGGGTCATCTTTGTAACCCTGGGCTGCTTGGGATCCGTCAAATGCCTTAGTAGAAATTTAGGGTCGTCTTACGACCCTCGGCCACTCTGGGCTTGTCAAATGCCTTAGTGGAAATTTAGGGTCGTCTTGCAATCCTCGTCCACTTGGGGCCTATTGAATGCCTTAGTAAAAATTTAAGGTCGTCTTGTGACCCTCGACCACTCGTGGCCTGTCAAATGCCTTAGTAGAAATTTAGGGTTAAACCTATCTTTTGAAAATGCGACCTCTTATTGATGCTAATTTACAATCAGCTTAAGGGTAATACTTCCTCAAGTGTTCCGCATTCTAGGGTCGAGGCAACTACTTGCCTCTCCAGTCCTCTAGATAATAAGCTCCTAGCCTATTTAATTTTATCACACGGTATGGTCCTTCCCAGTTCGGACCTAACTTCCCATCCACGGGATCCTTGGTGGCCAGTGTGGTCTCTCGGAGGACTAGATCTCCTACCTTAAACTTTCTTTCTTTGACTTTTTTGTTGTAGTATCTGACCATAGCATTCTAGTAGGCTACCATCCAGGTGGTTATTTCTTATCTCCTTTCTTCCAAGGCATTCATATTTAGGCGAAGGCTCTCCTCATTATGCTCAGGGTTGACTTGTGTGAATCGATAGCTGGCGAGGCTCACTTCTACTGGAGTCACAACCTCAGACCCGAACACTAATAGAAAAGAGGTTTCGTTAGTCAGTGTTCTAATTGTGGTTTTATACGCCCACAAGGTTCCTAGAAGCTCTTCGGGCCATCCTCAATTATACGCCTTCAGTCGAGTCTTTATAATCTTCAAGAGGGTTTGGTTGGTCACTTCCACTTGCCCGTTGGCTTGGGGATGTCCCAAGGAGGAGATGTGGTTCCTGATTATGAGATTTTCACAAAACTCCCTAAACTGGGGATTGTTGAACTGTTTCTCATTACTTGAGACCAGAACCTCTGGGACGTCAAAGTGGAAAACTAAGGATCTCCATATGAAGTTATGGACATTGTTTTCAGTTATTTTTTCCATTGCCTCAGCCTTAACCCACTTGGTGAAGTAGTCGATAGCTACGATGATGAACCGAGCTTGCCTTTTTCATCTAGGAAGGGGACCAACTATATATATCCCTCATTGTGAGAACGGCCAGGGGTTGGGGATTGGATGACCCTCCGACGGCTATCTGAGCCTGCTAGCGAACCTCTGTCATCAGTCACACTTTCGTGCGAAGTGCGTTGTATCGGCATGCATCGTTAGCTAATAATATCCTGCTCGATGAGTCGATGTGCCAAGGACCTTCCTCCGAAGTGGTTGTCGCACACTCCCTTGTCGCGTAGTCGAATTCAAAAGGGGTCAGGCACCCGAGATAGGGCAAGGTGAGACTCCTTTTGTAGAGTACCCCATTCAGTAGGGTGTATCGAGAGGCTCACAGCTTAAGCCTTCTAGCTTTCGTCTTATCGTCATGAATTTTCCCCTCCTTTAGGTATTCCCTGATTGGTGTCATCCAAGATGTCCCTTCTCTAATGACCCAATCATTACTAACGTTGGATTCGCCGTACCTAACATCAACAAGTGCTCGATCATCATGTCTTCATCATCCTCGAGGGCTGAAGCCAGCCGAGCAAAACAGTCGGCTCGGTCATTGTTTTCTCAAGCTATATGCTTAATGATGAACACCTCGAACCTGTTTGCCAATGCTTGGACCGCTTTCAGATATTCTGCCATTCGGTCCTTGCTTACCTTATACTCTCATAAAACCTAGTCCACTACTAGCTTGGAGTCACTTCTCACTATTACACACTTGGCACTGAGCTCGTGGGCTATCCTGAGGCCACTCATGGGCGCTTCGTACTTTGCTTCATTACTGTTTCCTTGAAGCCAAATCTTTTGGCGTACTCCAGCTCCACCCCTTCCGGGGTCACTAGTATTATCCCTGCCCCACTAGCTTGACTCATGGCCAAGCCATCGACATTGAGCACCCAGCCGGCTTCATGCGAGGGGAACAAACTCTTTGGAATCTTGAGGTCTCCCGAGGGGGTTAATTCCACCAAAAAATTTGTGACGGCCTAACCCTTTACTGCCCCCTCGGCTTATACTTGATGTCAAATTCTCCTAATTCGACTAACCATTTGATAAGTCAGCCTGAGGTATTTGGCTGCTGCAAGGCAGACCTTAAGGGAAAATTCGTGAGAACGGTGACGGTATGGGCCTAGAAGTAGGGTCTTAGTTTTCGTGCTATAATCACTATAGTGAATGCTACCTTTTCGATCCTTGAGTTGTTCTTTTCTGCCCCATTCAAAGCCTAGTTGACATAATACATGGGCCTTTACTTTCCCTCTTTCTCCTTGATCAACACCGAACTCATGGCCGAGTCTGAGACTGCCACATAGAGGAGTAGAGGGTCATTGGGTTCTGTTCGACATAGAAGAGGTAGGCCTCGAGGTGCTCTTTAAGTCTTTGGAACGCTGTTTCGCATTCTTTCGTCCATTCGAATGCCTTTCGAAGTAGATGAATAAAGGGAATACATTTGCCTGTGGACTTAGAGATGAATCGGTTTAGTGCCATTATTCTCCCGCTAACCTTCGAATCTCCTTTGTGTTGCGTGGCGATTTCATGTCTACGATAACTCTCACTTTCTTCGGGTTTGCTTCAATCCCTCTTTACGAGACCATGAACCCTAGGAACTTTCCAACCGAGACCCCAAAGGCACACTTTGCCACGTTCAATCTTATTCGGTAATTTCTCAGTGTCTCAAAAGTCTCTTCAAGGTCCTTGAAGTGTTTGTCAGTTTTTGGACTCTTGACGAGCATGTCATCCATATATACCTTAATATTTCTCCCAATATGGTCTTTAAACATTGCATTAACCAATCTCCAATACGTAGGCCCTACGTTTTTTAGTTAGAACAACATCACTTGGTAAGAGTACAATCCTCAGTCAGTAATGAAGGATGTCTTCTCTTGGTTTGGTACGTACATCCTGATTTGGTTATAGCCCAAGAAGGCGCCCACGAAGCTGAGTAGCTCGTGTCCAGCCATAGAGTCGACCAAGGTGTCAATTTTGGGCAAGGGAAAACTATCCTTTGGGCAAATCTTATTAAGGTTGGTGAAATCTACGCATGCCCTCCACTTCCCGTTAGCTTTCTTGATAAGTACCATATTGGATAACCATTCAAGGTAGTGTACCTCTAATATGAAATTTGCCTCTATGAGCTTGCCTACTTCTTCGGCAATTGCCTGGTTCTGATCTACTGCGAAATTCCTCATCTTCTTTCATACGAGCTTGGCTGTCCAGCTGACATTCAACCTGTGTACCATAATCTTAGGGTTAATCTCCGGCATGTCTTCATTAGTCCATGCGAAGACATCTTTATGTTGGGTTAGCAACTAGAGCGGTTGTTTTCACCGTCCTACCTCAAGCGTACTGTTCACTCAAACCCTTTGTTCGGGAGCAGAGTCGTCTAGCGGGAATTCTAGCAAGTCTTTCATAGGTTTGGCTGTCGAGCCTTTTCTCTTCTCTTCCATTTCATTTTCGTTGATCAACAGGGCCTCCCTTTGTGGCCCATCAGCCAACGAGGCATTGTAGCATTCTCGTGCGATGGTTCAGTCATCCCTGATTTCTTCAACCCCGTGATCGGTAAGGAATCTCGTCATCAAATGGTGTGTGGATGTTATTGTCCTCATTTGATTTAGGGAGGGTCAGCCAAGGATTGCATTATAAGATGTCCACAAGCCCCTGCTATCTATTAGTACTCTCCTCGTTTTGTACTCGGCGATCATGACAGTGACAATGAGTGTGTCGGTGTGCGAGTGTTGCAGTCATGAAGAGTCTTTCTTAGTGAAGGTAATTAGGTAGTCAGGTCTTCAGGCTTGCTTCGCCAGCCTTCCTGTCATGTAAATGCTCTTCTCCTCTACATG
The DNA here is from genome assembly GCA_025762735.1 of Platanus orientalis. Taxonomy (NCBI): domain Eukaryota; kingdom Viridiplantae; phylum Streptophyta; class Magnoliopsida; order Proteales; family Platanaceae; genus Platanus; species Platanus orientalis. Next base: position 6,435,858 of record JAOXJP010000017.1, read on the forward strand.
TTGGGGCTTCCTTGCATGGGCCTTTCTGGCCGAGGTGGACTAGCCGCCACTAGGTCCTTCGGTTATGACTCAAATTTCACCCAAAGGTTGAGGTCCTTCCACTTCTTTTTGGGTTGGACAATCTGATTCCTTATCTTATCTCTCCGTCTTTCTCAAGGCAGCAAATTGTTGTAACCTACCTTTCCGGATCAGCTCCTCTATCTCCTCTTTGAGGTTAAAACAATCATTTGTGTCATTGTAATACCTTATATTTCATTCAAAGGAAAAAATGGTAATTTTTCCTATAAGGGTAAAATTATCATTTCACATATGTTAAATAAACCTTAGAGTGACTTAGGAACCATTTAGATCTGTAAAACCCAAGTTGGGCCTCAAACTTGTCAAGTTTAAAAGTTATCTTTATTACGTATTTGGGGTAACTTCATGGGCCCACTGAAACCAATCCCGAGTGAACTAGAGTATGATCCATACCTTGTTGGAAAGATCTTCGAGTCTTCTTTTCAACATGATAAATGATACTCAATTTAGTTTTTTTTTATAGAAAGTTATGGGGTTTTCTCACGAAGTGTTTATGCTAAAGAATTTTGAAAAACGGGGCACAACTCATGTTTCAAATTGGTTACAAACATGCGTATCTGGGAACTTTTTAAATCGATTACAAATCATACAATCGATTTTAATATTTGTAATCGATTTAAAGTGTAATCGATTGGGGGTTTTGTAATTGATTATAGAAACATTGAAATTACTAACAAGTTTTGAAAATTATATATATTTTTACCATTTTTATCTGACTTTCAGCCATTGGATGCTCACACATGTGGGATTTTGTCTAAGATGACTTAAAATCCTAATAAGACCCCATCTAGGTCATTTTCCTCATTATAACAAAGAGTGAAAGACTTAAAGAGGATTATGGAAGTTTTTGAGCAAGGAGGATGAGTTTTTTCCCCAATTGGGTAAGTTTCACTCCCAACTTTGAAAATATGCTAGATTATGTCTAAATGAGCATGGGTTCCTATTTTTCTACCTTGAAAAATGGTTTCTAACCATAGATTTTATTTGTTTACTCATAGAAGAAGGAAGGTTGGACCAAGGCAAAGGGGTTTTGAAGGAGGATCCTCTTATGCATTAAAGGCTTGAGTATTTTGGTGAGTAGATATGTTGTTAATATTGTACTTTTCCTTCCTAAGTTCACAGAAATATGATTTCATTCTATGTGTGCTAAGATTTTTGGATTTTAATCTCTATGAGAATGGTTTGTGAGTTAGATATGTTTTTTATGCACACTTTCCTTTCTTAGGATCTTAGATTTGATGTTTGTGAGTTATATTTTTGTGGATTCATCTCTATTTCCTTTCGAAAATGTTGATTTCTTAGAGATTGATTATGATTCCTTGATATGAGCATATTGGTTAGTGTTTCATTGTTAGTTTCCATGATGTTCTTGGATTAAGGATTTGTGATATTGTGAATGGAGCTTTGTAGGATGATTAAAATGGTCTCTATTCTATGTGATAAAGTTTGAGAGTTTGATTTATTTGTGATGTAGAGTGTGGAAGGTTTTTTATGGTGATGATTAGATTTTCTTTTTGGTTTCCTTTGAATTCCTTCAATCTTGCACTCTACGTGTTTGATAAAATGCCTCTTACAGATGTTCCATACTATACACGTGTTTCTTAGATGTCTTTTAATTCCTTGCATAAACCTAATGTCTCTTATGATAGATTCTTTCAAATATATATTGGTTTATGGCAATTTTTGTTGCTCTATTGACTTTCTATGTTAGTCCATTAGTCTCTTTAGTATGTTTCATTTGATTTATATTATACCATGATGAATTATGCTAATTCTATTAATCCTTATGTGGCCACATTACTATTTACATTATGTGATATATTTTAGTAGCATATGCATGTTATCATAGCCATAGTTTACTTTGGAATTTTCATGTGGCTCTTTATACGGGATTTCTAGGTGAGTTTTTTAAAAGGATTTGAGACACTTGGTTTTTAACCTACATAAACTTTGTCTTAAAATGATTTTACATCCATGAGCATTCCTTATACCCTTAATTATGTGTTAAGCACCTTTAGTTGAATATTAGCATTTGACCCATTCCACCATGTGATCTTCAAGTATTTCCTTGGACTCTTCGTGGAATAGAACATGTAGATATTTCAAATGGTATGTTTATGTCTACCTTATTTTATAAAACATAGTTTTTGAATGTAATTTTGGATGTGAGGTTTTGATATGATACCTCTATGCGAGAATATGCCCTATTGAGCCCAAAGACCCCTAAGTGGGTTGGTCTTTGTGACATTCATATATGTGTATGGTCTTTATGACCCCGGAGACCCTTATATGGGTTTGCTAGACATAGCCTTGTAGACCCCTATGTGGGTTGCCTCTCCTAAGCCAAAGACCCTTTGTGGACCCGTAGACCCCTTTATGGGTTAGCCTTTATGGTTCCAGGTACCCAATCATCAGGTTACATTAATAGGTGAAGATGACCATCATGCCCATAGGTCTTATGACCCCAGAGACCCCTTTATAGATTAGCCTTCATGGCTTCAGGTACCCAATCACTGGGTCATATTAATAGGTGAAGACAGTCTTAGTGGCCCAACATATGTGATGTGACGTACTATGTCGAAGACCCTTATTCAGGTTACGTGATTCACTTTATCGGTGACCTTTTATGGTTTATATATATGATATGCATTGTTGGAGGCCTTATATGGTTTATGTGATTTGTTTTGTTGGAGACTTTTCATGGTTGATTTAAACATGTGATGGGACACTATTGTGATTTGCATGTGTCATATACACTACTAGGCATGTTCACATAATATTTAACATGTGGCATATAGCATGTAGCATATGTATAATTCAACCTGGTCTACTTTAGATATTCTTGTGATTATCTTGTGACATGTGTGTACTCAAATCATAGTAAGGATACATGTTTAGTAGACTTGATGTACTCTTATTCTTGCTTTGATTCCTTAGTTATCTTGATTACTCTTATTTGCTATTGTGATTATCTTCGATTTCTTTTAGTGTCGTATAAACTGCATACCCTCCCGTTAAGCCTATCAAACTTACCCCAATTGGCACCACCCGTAAATCTGTAGGCATACAGGTCAGACTACACTTTGGGACAGATAAGAGATGATAAGAAGCTAGGCGGCTGGGCCTGTTATTTAGTTTTCATTTTGGTTATGTCCTTTGGACTTTATTTTACTGAGATGAGAGGTGTACTTATGATACTTGTTATGCCCTTTAAGTCATGGGATGACTGTACTCTTAGAGGCATGTTTGACCTTGTTACTTTTGGGTGACTATGAGATGTTTCTACTTTTAGACTGATCATATATATATTCCGCTATACTTAGTAGATTGTGTCATTGATTTTACTATTCTGCTACGATGTGATATGTTGGAAATAGATATGAAAGGGTAATGAATCAAATTTATATGGGAACTGATGTGATTAGGTGAAAGGGTTAATGACACGTTTTGAGCTCCTTGGTCTCTCCATTATGAGAAACGGGTTCGGGGCGAGTCATTCTCATGTCACGGATCTGAACCCAGCCCACTTCATGATCTACGAACTTGGGACGTGATAGTCATGACCGTGTTCATAAAGGAAACGACAGTACTTGCCCTCTGCGCAGGAGGAGATTTCAGCTTTCCCGGCCACCTAAGGGTAGGGTTATCTCGGATCTCCATGAGGACATGCTCTAGCTTAGTGTTGAGAGGGGTATACTTCGGGAACCGAGATGTTAAGGCATTTGCTCTCTGCTTGGGCCTGCGTGATGAATCTCTATGTCTATGACCTTGGTTTGACCTAATTGGTCCATTCATCTTTCTTTTTTTCTTCTATGGTTTAGACTCTTTATCTCGACTTCGTCGGGCAATCATTGCGTCATCAACATTCATGTGCTTTTGCATCTTTACCATAAACTCTTCCAACGTATTTTAAGGCGACTTCGACAAGGAAAACAAGAACTTGGTGGGTTGCAATTCACCCATAAGGGCGATCAACACCACCTTGTCGTCAGTATCGTCTACTTGCAGTGCCTCCCTATTGAATCAAGTGATGTAGTCCTTTAGGGATTCCTCTCGTTCCTATTTGATATTTAAGAGGTAAGTCACAGGCTTTCGACATCTCTGGGCGTTAATGAAGTGGCTTACAAATTGTTTGTTGAGGTCCATGAAGCTGTTGAGTGACCCTTGCTTTAGCCTTCTGAACCAAGTGCAGGCTGGTCTTTTCAATGTCAATGGGAAGGCATGACACATGATCTCATCTGGTAGTGCCTAGAGATGTATGAGGGTTTTGTAAGTTTCCAGATGGTCGAGAGGGTCCTTCATTCCTTCGAACACCTCCATCTGAGGTGCTTGAAACTTGTGGGGAAGAGGACAATTCATTACTCGAGCTGAGAAGGACAATTTTGTCCTCCGGACCAAATCTTCCATAGTGAAGGGGCCCTTTCCCTTTACTGCCTATATGACATCCTTCATCTAGTCCTGGACCTCCTTTAGTTGCTCGCCCATCAGGGGGTTATGGGGCTCCCCACCATTCACCCGACTTTGGTAACTATGCTCGCCGTCATAGGGCCTCTCTGATCTATCGCCTTTTGTCCCCTCCATCCTTTCTTCACATGGGTTTCTAGATTGTGCGGGGCTCTCGCCTTGAGACCCTTACCAGTTTTCGCTTTTGTTATGAAATAGTGGCATTTGAAGGAGCTGTTGGTTTTGTTGTGCGATTTCTTGCATAATTCTCGCGAGATCCTGCATCGTCTGTTCTAGATTAGATATGTCGGCCTCTCCTTTCAGTCAATCATGCTGGTTGTTATTTTTCATAGCGTTTCTGGGGTTGTTTCTTCAGGTGACCATGGATTTGGTTTCCACCATACGCTCTTGATTTGGAAGGACCGTATTAGCTACATTCCTACAGACAGTGCCAATTGATGAAGCTAGAATCTGGTCAAACCTGAGAATTATCAAATGAGCGTACGACAACTTTTAGATCTAATGAACTTACAAGGGAAAAGTCCAGGGGGTGCTAGCCGAGCATCGACCGATCGTTCTTGGAGGATCAAGTCAGTCGATCGCTTATCAAAAGGAAAATGATTTTTGCTATTGAATCTTGTGCTTACCTTTGTCGGGGTGTTGCCTCCCTCTTATAGCCCTCGCTGCCCTGGATATCCCTGATCTCCAACTAGTCACGACTCGCTTGGGCGATGCTCATGGGGGGGATCGTAGGAGCTTGCCTTGGTTGGGATTCCCGAGCTATGATGGCATTCTTATTCGAGAAACTCTTCTTTGAGATTCGTATACAGCTATGACCCGGGTCTTTTGTGGTACTTTCCTGTTTGACTTACGTGACATTCCTTTAGATGATATTTTTGGTCGGGGGTCCCCGAGAGGATCACTCTCGGTCTGTTTTGGCTCAAGCCTGACCTCCTTGAGAGGTTTACTCTTGGTTTGTTTTTTGGCTTGGGCCCAACTGATTCTGGGTTTTATACCCATCAGGGTGTAATTGTCATTATGCAGTTTTTGTACATCTTAGTATATTATTATTCAACGAGACAAGCCTCATATGAGATTGCTTATGATGGATGAAACCAAAACAATGGATTCAATATCCTCTTAAAGCAATTTCACTTGAGGTCGGCCTCATGGAATCATCACTCCATGCATAATTCTTATCAAAGGTTGTATTGGTTTGGTCCAACTTTTCTATTTAATTTTTAGGTGCAAAAAGCACACTCGGTAGCAATCTTCCAAATTGGTATCAAACCTCTATTAATCACAATGTTGGCTTTATAGAATTTTAAGGAGTTTTTATATGGTACATAAATGCACATTTTCTATATAACACCATATGCTGTCTTAGGTTGCACATTATGCTCTTCCATGGTATACCTTTTATATATATATATATATATATATATATATATATATATATATATAGATAGTAAAATTCCATTTTTTTAGTACTGTAAAGGGGGAAATACAGAATTTGTAGAATTTTCTTTGATTAAAAGTTATCATCTAAACAAAGGAAGAATTATTTTACCCCTTCCCCCTCCCTCTCAAAAAAAAAAAAAAAAAAAATGCAACCGAAACTTTTTAAATTGAGAAAAAAATCATCCGGTCTAATTGGTGAAGGAAACTTCCCTAATGTGCTTTTTTTTGTTGCGGTGTGCCAACGAAGCCATCATAACTTAAATTCATATGGCCCAGTTTCTGTGTACACAAAATCTGTGTATGATGCATGTACACAGATGTGAGAACGCTCACATCAACACCGAAAAGTGATTTACATTTTTTGGGGGACATGCTTATCACTTTTCGGTGTTAATACGAGCGTTTCCAGGTTTGTGCACATGCATTGCATGTACAGAATCCAGAGTGAAACCCATAAGATCATGTATTTTTTTGTTTTTTCGAAAGAACAAAAGAATCAGTTTTCTTAGGGATAATTTGGTAAATTGAACATGAAATTGATGAATTAAATCATGCGCATTTACCAAAATAGCCTTGCCAATTGTTTTGTCTCATGCTGCTGTGGAGTCGATATGCTCTCCTGCCCACAAATTGTCCACAAATAATCTTTTGGCTTCAGGAGACATTCACCTACGCTCTAGAAAGTGAATCACTTTTTTGAGGTAGTCTCCTGAATCCAATCCACAAGATTACTTGTGGGCAGGAGAGGATCCTCTTGGCAGCAATTACCAAATCAACAATAACGACTAACGCCTTCTCCCCCTCAAACAGGTCCGAGGCGCTAGGCTGAAAGACTCGGTGGACATTGTCTCCCTCAAGCCTTGTCTCCTATCCATAGTTGAAGGTAAAAAGGGTCCCACATTCCTCCCAAATTTAAAGCAATCTGTGCTTCCTGGCCGTTGGATTAGGACCTCATTGCATGTAAAACAATCATGGTCCTTCAATCTGGCGATCTGGAAGCTGGTGAATATGCGATTAAACTTCATAGTAAAAGCTTAAAAGCTGAAGCACTCCCGCTTGCAGAGGACTACACAGAAGAACTCGCCGTCGCCCATGTCCGACGCCTTCTCGACATCGTCTCCTGCACCACCTTCTTTGGCTCTTCTTCTTCTTCTCCGAAAAATGGCGTGCGAGAAAACCCCAAAGAGCTTGGTTCAAAAGAACCCGGTTCAAACGGTGGCGAAGCTTCTCTCGACGCCGCCAAGGAGGCAATGGAGAAGGGGGACATCGCTTCGCTGTGCCCACCGCCGAAACTCGGCCATTTCTACGATTTCTTCTCGTTTTCGCACCTTACTCCGCCGGTGCAGTGTGGGTTTCTTTCTCTTTTCACTATACTGTTTACAAAAAATTGTTCTGTTTATTTGATTTTTAATCTACGTGGGTTTATGTTGCTTCCCTTTTATTGTTTAAGAAAAACTAAAATTTGAATTTTGTTTGTTTGATTGTGTTATGGGTTCTCTTGTAGACATTAGGAGATCATCTCGTCCTTTCCTCGATAATAAAACCGAAGACGATTTCTTTCAAATTGATGTGAGTGTTTTTTTTTTTTGGTTTCTAATTCTGTTATTATGGTATAATTCCTGGATGATTTACTTCATTTTTTGTTCCCTGAAATGGAATGGTATACGCGCAGGTTCGGGTTTGTAATGGGAAGCCGGTGACGATCGTCGCTTCTGGAAAAGGGTTTTATCCTGCCGGAAAACAGCTTCTCAGGAATCACTCTCTGGCTTGTTTGCTGCAGCAGATAAGCCGGGCTTTCAATGCTGTAAGTTTCAAACTGATTCTCTTGTATTGTTCTTGGCGGTTTAACTTCCCAGTAATTTTCAAGTTGATTTTGCTTGTAGGCTTACAAATCCCTCATTAAAGCTTTCACAGAACATAATAAGGTGCGTAAATTTCACTTTATAGTTTGAGATATTATGTAGACTTGAGAGTCTAGAATAACATTGGTTTAATTTCAGTTTGGGAACCTTCCTTATGGTTTCCGTGCAAACACATGGGTTGTTCCTCCTATTGTTGCTGATAACCCATCTACTTTTCCCCCTCTTCCTGCGGAGGATGAAACTTGGGGAGGAAATGGTGGTGGTCAAGGAAGAGATGGGAAGCACGATCACAGGCGGTGGGCAAGAGAATTTTCAGTTCTTGCCTCTATGCCTTGTAAGACGGCAGAGCAGAGACAAGTCCGAGATCGAAAAGCCTTCTTACTTCACAATCTATTTATTGACATTTCAATCTTTAAAGCTGTTGCAGCAATACAGCATCTTATTGACAGTAAAAGGTCTCCAAATTGTCCTGCCACTGTGCATGAGGAACAAGTTGGGGATCTAAGGATTACAGTAACGAGAGATGTGCCTGATGCAAGCATGAAGTTGGATTGTAAGAACGATGGAAGTCAGGCTCCAGGGATGACAACCAATGAGCTTACCCAGAGAAATTTACTTAAAGGGATAACTGCAGACGAGAGTGCGACAGTTCATGTAAGTAAAATATTCAATTCCTTTGTTCTGGAAAGTTGATGTTTAATCTTTCTTAGGATGCTTCTTGTTTCATTTGTTGAAGCATTTAGTGATAAACCTTGAAGTAGCGTAGTGCTCTTGCAGGATACTGCTACTTTAGGTGTTGTGGTAGTTAGATTTTGCGGATACACGGCTGTTGTCAAGGTTCCAGTTGAGGTCAATTGGGAAGGGTGTCCTATTCCCCAGGACATTGACATTGAGGATCAACCAGATGGAGGTGGCAATGCCTTGAATGTCAATAGGTAAGTCTTTGGGACACCTTAGGTTTTGTTAGAGATTGTGAACCTGGTTGGATATCTGTTCATGGCTTACATTTTCACATGCAAGTCAGTTTCACACTAGCAGAAACTAGTGGTGTAGATAGAAACACTTCTACAGGAAACCCCAGGTGCTCTGTACACAAAATGTATTAGATTTGCAGTAATTTTCTTTGTGTATTTGGTCATGGTTTATTTTCCAATTTACTTTTCAGCTTGAGAAGGATACTACACAAAGCATCTGCAACTCAATCATTAAGTGGAGTTCAACGGTCACAAAATGCAGATTTTGAAGATTTACAGTCTGCCAGGTCATTAGTAAGGAAAGTGGTAGGGGATAGTTTGGTGAAGTTGCAAGGAGAAGCCACTGAACAGAGGAGGTCCATCAGATGGGAGCTAGGAGCATGTTGGGTGCAACATTTGCAAAATCAGGCTTCAGGGAAAACAGACTCTAAGAAAACTGAAGAAAATGATGTTGAGCCAACTGTCAAGGGTCTTGGTAAACAAGGAGGACTGCTAATGGAAATTAGGAAGAAGACAGATGAAAAGAGTCGCAAAAGTGAGCAGGGAAAGGAAAGCAGTACCTGCCATGGATTTGATATGAGCAAGAAGTCAGTCACCACTGATCAGAAGGAACTACAGAAAAAAGAATTGGAAAAGGAAATGTTGTTGAGAAAGCTACTTCCTGGACAAGCATTTATGCGTTTGAAGGAATCGGAAACTGGTCTTCATCTTAAGGTTTGCTCTTCCATTTCCTCTAAACCTGAGCATATTCTCTGTACACTTCAATATTGTTTCTTTTCCTTCAGTGCTCATGTACATAATTCATTCCTCTGGGGAATGAGATATGGAATTGTAAATTACTGAGTCTATTGTTATGAGATTACTTGACAAAAGTTCCTTGCTTGATCCTGCGTTGCTGCTTGGTATTGTAATACCGTATTTGGTCTGATTTCATGCATTGTGGCAGTCACCCGATGAATTGATTGACATGGCACACAAGTATTATGTTGATATTGCACTTCCCAAACTGGTAAGAATAGCTCTTCTTGAAGATAAGAATTTTCTTGCCCTAAGTTTTTATGTGGGACCTTGTGTTTTTAATTGGTGTTTCTTCAATTTCTATTAGGTAGCAGATTTTGGCTCCCTGGAGCTTTCTCCGGTTGATGGGAGGACATTAACTGATTTTATGCATACCAGAGGTTTGCAAATGTGTTCCTTGGGGAGAGTGGTTAGTGCTTTAATACCTTCCTCTAATAGTAGCATGCTTTTCTTTATTAATAGTCTAATTCTAATAGAGGAAGATCTGATGGTCTCAAAGACTGGCAACTGCTCTTGTGAACCTTATTCTGTTTTGAAAATGTCAAAACTTTGAAGAGGTTAGGAATTTATATTTAAAAATTTTAAGTTGTCACACTTTACACTTGCGTGCATGGTTCAAAATTTCAGCGAAATTTCTCGAAATTTTGTCGAAAATTCCCCACTTCAAGTGGTAGTAAAATGAAAAACAAGGGGAATACAAAAATTCCAAAATTTCTCCGAAATGTCACCAAAACTATGTCGATATTAGCGAAACATTGACGAAATTTTGGCAAAGTTTCGTTGATATCAATACTTTCTATAGGATTTATTATGCATAAGCTATACCCATCTTAAATCTATTGTTTGTTATGATTTTTGATTTGTTGATTCTATACCAAAAATAATAACTCCACTTAAAACCTTTTTATTAACAATTTTGTTTACAAAATAATTAAAATGATTTTTTAAAATGAAAAAACATATATTTATATAATTGATTTTTTTTAGTATGTATGCATAGATTAGATATGTGCTACGAAAACTATTGTATTACTTTGTTATATAAAGTTTATTTACAAAATTACTAATTTAAGATGAAGAGTTAGGTAAAGAAATCACGCAATTCGACATGTTTGGTAGTCATTTGTCTATAAGAATGACTAGTAGTCATTTGTTTATTTATATGATGTATTTGTATATAAATTAAATGCTTTATATAGTTATTTGAGTTGTGTTGTGAGTGTGTAATCATGCTCAACATAAATTGAAATTTTCATAGTAGTTTACATCGAAATTTTCCAATATTTCAAAACATTCTAGTGAAATTTCCATAAATCTTTATGGTGAAAAATCCATCAAAATCGAAATTTTGAACCTTGCTTGCGTGCATGCATTCATCAGAACTGCGTTTATTGTTAAGCTTCTTTCAAAGACTTTTTGATGATCCTCAAACTATTGGCTATTTCTGGTAACTCAATGAACATGTATTTTCCAAGGGGAAACATTAAGGCTGAGTTTGGTAACTCTCCCGAATTTCATCTCCCAATTCTTGATTCCACCAAGAATGCATTCTTTGGAGTGAATTCCAGAATGAGAAAGATGTTTGGTTTGGTAGAGATGAGAAATTTTAAAAATATTGAAATCTTGATGAAAATAATAAAAATGATGAAAATGTTTAGAGATGATGATAAAGATGTAATAGGATGAGTGAAAAAAAAAAAAAAAAAGAGAATTGGGAGTCGGAATTAGAGAAGCTACTTTTTTCATCTTCCAAAATTCTACTCCCAAACCAATTTTGGGAGTGGAATCCGGGAAGAGAAAGCGAAGTTACCAAACGCTGTTTTCACTTATTTTGGAATCTTGGGAATGAAAGCAACGAGAATCACTTCTCGGGAGAGTTACCAAACGCAGTCTAAGTAACTTTTGATCACTTTGTTAAAGTGGTGTGTATGGTTCCAACACCATGACATTCCTCAATGTTAATCTCATAGTTACTAGAGTGAGAAGCAAAAGGAGGAAGAAATGCAAAAGCAAAAAGCAGGAAGCGAGGCTCAATAAATCCTTGAGAAACAAGAGGCAAGAAACAATTAAAAAGAATTTAGAGAGAGTAGGAAGTGATTGAGAAAGCAGTCAGAAAGCGAGTAAAGTGCAATTTGGAAGTAACTTCAAACATTAGAAAAATATTATGGAATGCTAGGAAATGAAATGAAATTAATAGGTAAAAAAAAGTGATTACTAATATGAAGTAAATAACAAAAAGTCTACAACCAACAAGTACAACTACAATATTTGATTACTATGAGGAAGTAAATAACAAACCTAAAAATTATCTATGTAGAGTAAGAAAGAATCATGACATGTTCAATATGCAAACCACTTTTGTAATTAGTATGGCCAACCATACTTTAGATTTTACCTTACATAATATTTTTTGTAGATAACTGGGCATCTTAGAGTCAGATTATAAAAAACCTTGAATTAATAAATCATCAATTTAAATCTTTTTTATTGGATTGGAATAAAATAATATAAATAATAAAATCAGTATTGAATCTTTTTTTTTTTTTTTCTGGCTAAAAAATCAATATTAAATCTCATAGGAAATATCATATTCAATGCCATAGCATAGGTGTTACATTAAATAAAATACAATTTCACTTCTTAGATCACTTCTAGATGATTCTCCAAATGTTTTCACTCACTTCTCCAAAGGCTTTCACTCGTTTCCCTAATTGCTTAACTGTGCTTCCCCAATCGCTTCACCGCGATTCCCAAAATGCAGGAAACACTATTTGGAAAACTAAATTGAATTGGCTTCCCAAACGAGCTTCTCACCTTGTAGAAAGCTTCTCTACTGACCTTCATTAATGTGAGCAGCCTAGAAGTGGGTTTTTTTCTTCTTCATATTCTTCTCTATTATTGCAAGGCTCATGAAGTTTGAATAGGTTTGACATAAGTAACAAACGAGTGAAAGAAGAACTAGACTTTAATATAAATACTCATTTCTAAAATAGAAAAAAGTATCTAAAATCCCTGTAGAAGTTCATTAAACCTGATTTGTGCATAAAAATGATATTCAGAAACCAAAAAGAAGAGGAGGAATGAGTTTCTAGTTATGTGGGTTAGCTGATGAAGGTAATTGAAGGCCCCTGCTGCAGTTGGATAGCAGATATCTCTTAATGGCTTAGCGGCTTATTAAAGATTCAAGTTTTAAGCCTTTTTTTCTTCATATTTTTTAATGAGATTTGAAAATTGTTGGTTTTCATAGTTCTATTTATGCAAGTCACTTGTTCATCAGATTCCTTTTGATGCTGTTAAAGAGTTTCTGAAAACTTCAGAGCTTAATACACATCATTTGTAAAATTTTAACACTATTGTTTCTTCATGGCGGTAGCTTCTTTATGACTGCTTGCTCATCTTCATAACCAACACAACAAGATATTTTATCAGTGTTGTCAAAACACATTGGTGCCAAGGCAATCATCCAGTCCCTTGGGCAGCTCTGGGTTTCAGAAATTTGGACAATTGGCTTGTTTCAATGTTAATTAGGTTTAATATTCAAGAAGAAAATTTTAGTTAAAGTTAAGTGCTGCTAATAGTATAATTTTCGCTTTTTTTTTTGTGCTAAATTTAATATATGAATATCATTATTAGATCAAATTTATAACATTTATGTAAATGCATATAAACATAAATATTGACGTTATCTTTTTTATAAAATATCAAGCTTGTCAATTGCCTGAGAAAAAAAATAATGCTTAGCCAATGCTTTCTACCTAAGCGGTCACATGACACATTAGGCAAGTGCCTAAGCTGATGTAGCCTTGGCCATCTATTGCTATCCCTGGGGACCCATCCAATTGCCAAGGCACCAAGATTATTCACCTTTGATAACAATGTTCTTCATCTTCCCTTTTAATCATTTACTACTAGACTATTCTTAGTCAGAGAATTTAGTCCACTTCATAGTGAAATTTTCTGTGAGAATGAAAGCTTGCAATATGTTGAGTCTTTTATTCTCGAATTTATTTTATTCTTTTTCATTTTTATCTTTTTCCTCTTTCTTATTCTCCCATTTTTTCCCACATCACTGCAGGTTGAACTTGCAGACAAGCTTCCTCATGTGCAGTCACTCTGTATACATGAGATGGTTATTCGAGCTTATAAGCACATAATGCAAGCTGTTGTTGCAGCGGTTGATGATGTAGGTGATTTGGCTGGGTCGGTGGCCTCATGTTTAAATATCTTACTGGGAACACCTTCTGTTGGAAATGTAGATGCAGACATAAATATTGATGATGACCTGAAATGGAAGTGGGTAGAAACCTTCCTTTTGAAGAGGTTTGGGTGGCGATGGAGACATGAAATTCGCCAGGATTTGAGAAAGTTTTCCATTCTTCGTGGGCTTTGCCACAAGGTACACTACCTTATAACCTTATTTCCAGTAGAGGTCTTTCTCAGGTTTTCATTTTCTCCCCCTTTTTTTGAATAAGCTCGTCTTTACCAGGTTGGATTTGAGCTTGTTTCTAGGGATTATGATATGGACTCTCCATATCCTTTTAGGAAGTCAGATATTATTAGCATGGTTCCTTTATATAAGGTAACATACATGATCTGCTTACAAGTTGACATTGATAAGTATCTTTTGGAAGCTTTAACACCGCTGATTCTGTCATACAGCATGTAGCATGCTCATCTGCAGATGGGCGGACACTCTTGGAATCATCCAAGGCTTCATTGGATAAAGGAAAGCTGGAGGATGCTGTAAACTATGGTACTAAGGTATTAAAACCATTTTCTTGGAATTATCTGTTGGTTTCCTGACAGATTTCATCTGTTTTCTGGCAGTCAAAACCCTAATTTTTCATATTTAATTTTAAAGGCACTCTCTAAGCTTGTGGCAGTATGTGGTCCTTACCATCGAATGACAGCTGGGGCGTATAGCCTTTTGGCTGTTGTACTCTACCACACTGGGGATTTTAACCAGGTATAAGCTTTGACATACACATTTATTTGTAGGTTAGCATGTGCGTACTAGCAACTATCAATACGGGCTGAAAATATACTGTATATTTAAGCACTTCAAAATTTAATACAGCATAATATATGTAGTGTTTAACATGCAGTTTCCTTCATGTATCAACTTCCTTGCCGTGGTGAACAGTTTTCACCAATATTGATCTGGTCCAGTTACATAATTTTGGTAACCACTTCATTTTATAAAAAGAAAACTATCCTTCTCATTTTACATCCTACAAGAAAAAGAAAATAAATAGCAAAGAAACCATTTTACAAACTGTTGTCTCAGATGTGTGTGTATTTACTAGGCAACAAGGACGTTGATACATGTGTCAGTATCTGATACAGATACGGGCTTTCTGGCTAGGCACCTGTTATGACATTATATAGTTTTATGTATGTTGATATCAGTTTTTGACATGGGTAATAACATATATATATATATATATATA
Organism: Platanus orientalis; assembly: GCA_025762735.1. Taxonomy (NCBI): domain Eukaryota; kingdom Viridiplantae; phylum Streptophyta; class Magnoliopsida; order Proteales; family Platanaceae; genus Platanus; species Platanus orientalis. The sequence goes on from JAOXJP010000017.1 coordinate 6,450,924, forward strand.
TATACACACACACACACAACAACAACAACAACAAACAGCTTTATCCCAATTATTTGGGGTCAGCTACATGAATCCTGTTCTGCCATTCTACTCTATTTAGGGCCATATCTGCCGTTAAATTACAAGTTGCCATGTCTCTCCCTACTAGTTCAACCTTGGTCAATTTTGACCTTCCTTCGAGCCCCTTCAACTTGCATTGTTTCACTCCTTACTGTCACATTCATTGGTCTTTGTTGCACATGACCAAACCCTCTCAGTCGACTTTCCTTCATTTTATCACCTATTGGTGCTACACCTAAGCTCCCGTGAATGGAATCCTTCCTAATTCTATCCTCTCTAATCTTGCCACTCATCCATCTCAACATCCTCATTTCAGCCACACTCATTTTATGTACATGTTGTTTGTTGGCTG
>JAOXJP010000017.1:6451435-6471411 GCA_025762735.1 Platanus orientalis
GGACAAATTCTCAACATCGCAATGCTCACCCACTTAGAATATCTCTCTTTATCAGATTAATCTTTAAACCCGATACTGCCTCAAAACATCTCAGAATGCATCTAAGATATCCCAATTGATGTGCATCCGCATCACAGAATATCAATATCATCAGCAAATTGGAGATGAGAAATGGCAACTTCCCCAGAACCCACTCTAAATCCAGAAATAAACCCCGTTTCTACCTTTTTAATCATTCTACTCAACACCTCTGAAACCATGATGAAAATGAAGGGGGATATGGGATCCCCCTGTTTGAGACCTCTAGACGCAATAAAAAAACCCGTAAGACATCCATTGATCAAAATTGAAAGAGGCTGAACACAGTAGAATATCCAACTTCTCCATTTAGCCGCAAAACTCATCCTAAGAAGTAAATAGTCCATAAATCTTTAATTAACATGATCATAGGCCTTCTCCAAATCCAATTTACAGATCACCCCACTCATACCCGACATTCACATATCCTCAATACATTCATTCACAATGAGTACTTCATCCAAAATCTGTCTATCGCCTATAAATGCCCCTTGCGGAGGAGAAATGATACTTTTCAATACTATCTTCAAGCTCATGGAGAGCATCTTAGCAATGATCTTGTACACGCTACTCAATAAACTAATAGGCCGAAAATCCTTTAATTATTTTGCAACCTTCTTTTTGGGAATTAGAGCAATGAAAGTATTATATAGGTGCTCATAGAACTCCGAATAAAAAAATTCATCCATCACCTGCATAAGATCTCCTTTAACGATATCCCAACAACTTTGATAGAAAGCAATGGAGAAACCATCCGGGCCTGGAGACTTATCATTCTTCATACTTTTGATAGTATTGAATACCTCATCCTCTGAAAACTTTCTCTCAACCCAAGTTTTTTCCAAATCCAATATTCGATCAAACTCCATACTCTCCAGAAGGGGTTTGTTTAGACAATCATCTTTGAATAAATTAGTGTAAAGTTTCCACCTCATTTTTAATCTCCGCTTGATTTTGAGACCACTCCAAATTAATCCAAAGACATTGGATAAAGTTTAAACACTTATTTTGAAATGCCACTTTATGAAAGAATTTTGTGTTATGGTCCTCTGCTTTCAACCATTTAATTTTAGATCTTTGTCTTCAATACACTTCTTTAGGAGCCAATATCTTAAATTTTTTGTGGCAAGTCTCTCTCAAACTGTTCCTCACACGACAATATCCTCTTCTTCAAGTAGATCAAATTCTCCAATTTTCATCAGACATCTTTTAATCTCCTCTTTAAAATGGCCCAAAGATGTTTTACTCCATCCTTTCAGTCTAAATTTAAGAGTCTTAAGCTTAAGAGCAAAGATGTGACTTGCATTACCTGAGAAAGAGGATCGGGACCATACTTGCAACACTAAATCCATGAAATCTAGCTCCAAAAATCAAGACTCCTCAAACTTAAATGGTGAAGGCCCACCAGATATCCAACCAGATTCAAGTATAATAGGACTATGGTCTAAGATTGTTCTTGGAAGTGCCACCTGTGATCTCTTAGGGAATAAATCCTCACACTCATTATAATAAAGAAATCAATCAATTCTGTTGAGGGAAGGACATTCCCTAAAATTAAACCAAGTAAATTTACGCATTTTAGTGCAATATCAATTAAATTCACCTATCAATGAACTCACAAAATTTGGCCATTCAAAAATCCCTTCTGGAGTCGTCCTTTCTTTCATGCAAAAATCTGATTAAATTGAAATCACCACCCAAACACCAGTGAAGACACCATCGAGCCTTAATATTGTCTAACTCCCCCAAGAATGCCTCTACCTCCCATGCCAGTACTGGACCACAAACCCCCATAAAGACCCACTCATCCATCATATTAGTCATTTTACAACAAACCAATATCGAGAAGGCCCCCACCTCGTGATCCAATACTTCCACTCTATCTTCATTCCAAATTACGAGGATCCCACCCGAAGCCCCTCATGAAGGGAGATCCAACCAATGCTTTGATGACTTACCCCAGATTTCTTTTACAATTTGATCATTCAGAATCACCCTTTTTGTTTCATGTATCATAAGAATATCCGAATGCTTACACCTAATATCTTTGCTAATAGCCACCCTCTTATCTCTATTACCCAGACCTCTAACATTCCAAGATAAGAGTTGTAGATCCATAGATTCACTTAATGTTAAACCCTTTTTCCTCTTCTACTCCCCCCATGACTTTGCCCCCCATCCTTTCGATCATAGTTCACATTACTTTCCAATTTTTTAAGTTCATTAATGAGCCTTTCGTCTCCCCCCAATACCTGATCAGCCTCTCTAACCACTTCCCTTCTTCGTTCAATAGCCCTGAACAATTCTAAGGTTTAGACAAACCTAGGAAAGAACCAAATTCCTCCAATTATGGAGAACCCACTCTAAAATGCACTCCCCATCTCTCTCTATCACTCCTTTCAAAAGCAACTATCATAGTATTCAACTCCTTTAGTAGGAGTAGACCAAACCTGCTCACCCACTCTATCCATCGAGCACCTCCCCACCTGAAAACCAATCGGGTCTACAGCTCCTAACGGAACCACAGACAAAACATTACAGCCCACCCCTTTATCACAAATTTTACTCTCCATTACCACCAATTGATTGGAATCTTCATTCAAAGCATTTGAAAGGTTCTTCCTTTGTATATATTCCTAAATAAAATTATTATCCCCATCTAGCCATACAGACACATTGTCTCTGCATAAATCCAGAGCATCTAACAAAAAAGATGAATGAAAATTCGAAAATAAAGGGTACTAACTTGTTAAATGGTGGAGGAACTTCGATTTAGTCTTCCTCATAGCATCCCCTTACACACGATGTGTTGCCCTTTCCTAGCCCACCTTCGAAATCTCCCAAGATTTTTCCAAATTTCTCTCATTCGCCTTATTCAGCAAAGGATTTTCAGGCCCAAACAGACATCCTCTAGATGACACACCGTGACTCGATGGCAACTTCTGGAGAGGGATATCCTCTTATTGAACTTCCTCAATAGACGACATGAATTCGGCTAAATACCCCATAGACTGCATAGTGTTGGCTTGAACAATCCTGCCCCCTTCCAATTATATCTTTATCGCCAGTTCCAGCAACCTCATCCACAGCCATCTTCGATCGCTCAACCATTACCAAGCCAATATCAGCATCCTTTGATGTCAAAACAATAAGATTGTCGTTATCAATAGGCTCCTGCGAAAAAGATCTCGAAAAACTTAATGAGTTTGAAACCCACAACGAACAAGCATCATCCTGGCCTAAAGGACACCTAGATGGCCCTTTCTCCGTGAATCGATAAGAGGCAGCATCATCCAATGAACATTTAGATGAAGAAATCTTGTGAATCTTATCAATTAGGGTATACGACCAATTCGTCTGAAATGAACTATCCTTATCCTTCAAATCTCGCCTACCATGGATGGATTTCCCCACCTCCAACGACCAACATGGGCTCTCCCGAGCCTGCACCTTCCTGTTATCCTAGTTCGATGACGACTGATCCAACAAAATACCCTTAGTTTGAGCCCTACTTTTATTCAACTCACCCAATGTAAAATGGCTCGGATCATATTGTTGTGTAAACCCTTCAGCTTGAGTTGCTAAACCAACTTCAAAAGGCACTAACCCAATATTAGTGGTTGTCTTGTGAAAAGACTAAAAAACCCTTTGTTTCTCCCACATAGATCGATTATCATACCCATCCAAACTAGAGTGAAATTCCAAACAACCCCTATGCCCTACCTCTTGACATTGGTCTTCCAAAATCTCAAGCCAACTCAACAAACTTGTTTTTGTCGTAACCCAAGGAGAAATCACTTCACATATCATGTTTCCCCCATCCTCCGAACGGCACACAATAGGTGTCAGACCCTTCTTCCCTAACCAACCTTTCTTCCTCCCATTGCTAGTTACAAAAACCTACATTGCAAGGCAAGGTAGCAACCATGCTCTTGTACGATGCCACCTGATTGGCCATCCTTGCATTTTCGAAATTTGAAACTTGCACCCGTGAATTAGGTCAAAAATTAAAGGCGAGAGAAGCCTGTTTCAACCATAGTTATTAAACCCGAACCGAACATTGACTTGGCCAAAAGGCTGGGTCACCAGGTCACTGGTTCAATTAGTGGGTCATTGGTCAAACCGCGGGGTCAATTAAAATTTTAAATATATAATAAAATAAATTTAAAAAATTCTATTACAATTTTATATCACATATTCTTAAAAATATAATGTAAATAGACAATAAGGCATGTATAAATATTTATGATAAAAAAGAAAGTTTGTTTAACTTATTATTTTTTGGTGATAGAAATAAAACAAAATATGATTAGTGGTCTAGTGGTTAGGACAATAGGCTTTATTTCTAGCAACCAGAGTTCAAATCTTCATAAAACTTATTTTTCATCATTTACTAATTTTGAAAACCGGATTCAAAAGATGGTCCAACCGACCGGGTTGGACGGTTCAACAAAAACCTTACCAGATTTATATGGGTTTCATTGGGTTATAACAAAACGATCCAAATTGAAACTCAGACTGGTTTGAGGCGCCGAGTCACCGGTTTTCTGGTCCAATCGGCCGGTTCGGTCCGGGTTTAATAGCTATGGGTTCAACACGTCAGCCTGCTCCGACGAGTTTCCGGCCACACCCAAGACTGTCGCTTGACCCCTTTCCGTCAAAATAACCTGAGACGACTACCTTTCCATTGATATTTCACCTTCAATAGTGAGTCACCAAAAAGTATCTATTCTGATCGATTACAGCAATCAGACAAGGGAATTGAATGCAGGTCCCCAAACACCAGTTCCAGGCAAACCCAACGAAGTTCTTCACAATTCAAAGTGTCCTTATCCACCGACTGTAACCCCCCACATATTTTACCGATGGCCTCAAAAACTTCTTGTGTCCAGAGAATTAAAGGGAGGCCCCACACCCTAATCCACCTTCACTTAAACAGGATTTCATAGTCAATATCGATTAAGTTCGGATTCCACAACTAAAATTAAATCACCCCATGTCCAAGGATTGTAATCATCCTATCACGTAATTCATTTGATTCAAGCACAGATGAGCATACAAAAATAGCCTATATGAATCAATACCAATCCCATTCACCTCCTCTACCGCATTAAGATTCTCGCACATATATTCAGCAATAATCTCCTAGAACATCTCAATCTCCAAACGAATAAATATCAGAGTTCTGTCCCAGACTTCCTCAACATCTCCGGTAGATGGTCTGGATACCCTAATCGCCCAGTCCCTCTCTTGATGAGAAACCTCCACAGCATCGATGAATCCACAGTTGGTGTCCCAACAGGGAAAGCCGGCGTAGCTGTGTGCAGTAAAGGTGGAAGTTGTGGCCATTAATCTGAGGTAATGGACTAATAGAAGGCATTTCACCTCCAAAGGATCGATGGAAACATTAACCCACCCGGAAACCCCTCACCCCCCGGGATAAACACCATAAATTCCTTACCATTCCTTAAATTTTCAGAAATTTTGAGGTAACGGCCTTGGTCATTAGAGCGTCCTTTCACCATAGTCACCTTATTCCCATCATCCCTTGAACAAATAAGGTTAGTTGTCTGATTTCCTGCATGCCTGATCCAACAATGAACACAGCCAAGATACAAAGCTAATTCTGAAACAAACTGAGGAAACGTAGCCCTTTCTTCTTTCAGTAATCCTCGATAATCTTGTATTCCCCACATATAGAACATCGAAATCGAAGGTCTTATGTTCGATAACAATGGATTGTTTCATCTTGTCTGTTGCCATACTGGTTCCAACACCTACAAGCACCCCAAATTCCACCCTTGAAAAGATTTCGTAGTTGCCTGAAACTCATCATAGTCACCTGATCCGATAAACATGGTCGCCGGAACCATTTCACGGACGCCTGAAGCTACTTACTCTTCTCTTTTCTTTCTTCTCCTATATTTGCTTCTTCTTCTTCTTCTATCTTCTTCTTCTCACCTTACTATTCTATCTCCTTCATTCTACTTTTCAAATGCCATAACAGTCCCACTCCTTGGGACTGAAATTCATCTAAACCTGACAAGTTGAAGATGCCAGCTTGTTAGGTTGGTAAAGGCTGTGGGCATTCATACCATAGACCTGGGTTCTAAACCCATCTTCACCTATTAATTACTAACCACCGACCCACTTGCTTATCAAAATAAAAAAACTTGACAAGTTGGGGCTACTAAAATCAGAAGTCTGCAGAATTAGACTCACAGCTGGGATTCTGGATCATCTAAGGGGCCAAATTGCATCCCTTTATTCAGCCCTATGTTTCAGCAGGTTCTTTCCTTCAGTCTTTTCTTTTTTTTGGTTCTTTCCTTCAGTCTTTTCTTTTTTTTGGTAACAAGGTTCTTTTCTTCAGTCTAATCCTCACTTAATTCTTTGAAATCCTTTAAATTTATTTTGCTGAATTCTCTGTTCTTGATATGTCTTTGATTCCCATTATTTTTTCTTTTTAAATTTTCTGGGTTCCTTCCCTAGAAAAATCGCTTCACCCTAGAGTAACCTTTTGGCTGCTCTTTTTGTAGAGTTTTCTTCCTCAACCTATCCCTCAAACTCCTTTATGATCTCTCTCTGTTTTGCTAAGTTCCTGAACAAGAAACCTATCCTATTTAGGTACAAGTAACACTGCAAATTGTTCTTTTAAGTGTTTCATATACTTTTATTTATTAGAATACTATGAAATTTTGCATGGAGACCCCCTAGAGGCATATTTAACTACCCGTAAAATTTCATAAATTTATGACGCATGTGCAGGGATATTTGGGTAATTTTACCAATCTGCCCATATTTTCCAGAAATTTAGAGTCCACTTCTCCTCTATTTCTTCTTATCTTTTTCTTGTCTAATTCTTCCCAAAATTCTGTATTCTCATCCTTCAGTTTTCTCTCAAGCTCTTTTCTAAAGATAAAGTACTTTGGGTGTTCTCATATTCAGTTCTTGGTTTCTTTATTTCTGTCCTTGCTTCCGCATTATTATTTTGGGCCTACAATAGTAGGATAATACAGCACTAGGCTGCCTACATCGTATTTTGTGTCAAAGCTTATCACCCTGCATCATTTTTTACATAAAAAAATGAAAAAGAGCCTTGTGCCTTAAAGGCCCTCACATCTTAGCCTTTTAAAAGACCAGTCATAATTCAATGGAATTGATCTTAGAAGCCATGAGTACTTGCCACCCAAGGAAGTTTACTGGCAGTAACCACCTCCCACCACAGTTGAGAAGTAGGTGTCGGATAATAAATTGATGCAGCATGCATGTAGGATAGTGAGTGTGTGCACAGGAGATAGGAATAAAATTACTCAAGTAATGAAAAAAAATAAACAAGATTCCTACTTGCAAGTCCACATGCTAATTCAAATAATTCTTAAATTAGGTTCAACATGCAATAAAGGAGTTAGAGCTTACAAAATTCAAATTCAAAAACAAAATATGATGTTTGGCCAGATAGACGACGAACGTGCCAAACCACGTCTTTCCCGCCTGGTAGATGATGTGGATCTCGTGAAGGGGACTGTTGACACGAATAACGACCGACTAGGCAGGCCTACGAAGGGGGGAGTAATGGAGAAGAAGGGAACGAATATGACAACTGTTTCAACGAAGGAGTGGGTTAAAAAGACTTTCCCTACCCTCGGTGGGGTACTAGGGTGGAGGGGCAAAGTAGTAAATCTGAGGTCTCCAGGGGCCCAATTGAGGTTATGGCTGGGGCTGAGAAGAATTTTGAAAATCGGAAGGGCCTTCATGGAGATTGTGTAGGGATGGGAGGGGGTACTTGTGAAAATATTGTGAAGGGGGGGCTTGATGTTATGGCGGAGGGGGTGGTCGTAAGTTCCGAAAATCAGCAGGCCCTAAGTGAGAAATGTGATGAGGCGGAGGGTCCTATGTATAATATCACAAAGGATAAAAGGGTTTCAATCAATTTCGAGCATCAAGACAGAGTGTTTCTATCTTCCGAACTGAGCCGAACCACCTACGACGTATTAGAGATCGAAGAAGAAATCCCATCGGTGCTGAGCGAGAACAACCTCCCGTTTCAACCGTATCAACCTCTTACACAGGAGCCCGGAGACCCCCTGGCAGAGGCTGATCCAAGCAATCTTCTGGGGCTGATCGAGAAGCGGATTGCTTCGATGGTAAATCCACTACCTCAAGGCACGCTAAGTCGCTAAATCAATCTCCTCTTCCTCCGGAATCTCTAGCGGTGGTGGACTTGGGTACGCATAAGTTGTCGATTCCACCTCACACACCTGGCAATAGACTGATTGTCCTTAACCAAAACCGATGGAGAATAAACTCTCTAATGGATGAGTACTCTACAAGGGTTTACGACTTCATGCCTCTGAATGGCAATTTCTATGTTAGAGATTGTGTAATAAATTTGAGGAAACATTAGAAGGGTGACTTAGATCGTTGTTGTATCTTCCCTAAGAGGTATGGTCTGCATGACCCTGGCATGTCTAGGAATGAATTAGTCCAACTTGGAGGAGTGGATTACTCTCTAAACGTTTTTCAGACAGATATGGGAGAAAAGGTGGTAAGTGGTCTTCTATCAGGAGATAGCGATGGAGGATATAAACGTAGGGAGAGTAGGGGAGGAGATCAATGACAAGAAGTGGGGTATCACTGGTCAGTGGGTGAAGCCGTTAAAATTGCACATGACAAGGATTTGGCTATAGTTCCTTTGTCAGATCATGTGATGGATGAAACTCCAATTCTAGCTGTATCTGATTGGGTCCTTAATGTGGTGGTGCAGGTAAGTGAAGTTTTGGGCTTGTCATTTGAAGGGCTGGAGCAACAGGCCTAGAAGTTATTTGCAGAACTTGAAAAGAGGGCCAAAATAGTTCAGGAAAGGGGCAAAGGCTGAGGTAAAGGAGATAAGACTAAACTGGCCAGGGAGTTGAAAAACTTGAAATGGAGTCTATCGTATAGCAAGGGTATGCCCAGCATTGTGAAGGGGTCTGGGAGGAGAGCCAAAGGGCCTAAACAAGGTGTGTGATGAATTACAAAATTTTGTCTTGGAATATTAGGGGCCTAAGCAGCTTGGATAGGAGGAGATTGGTGCGGGAGTTGGTGAGTAGACATGAGCCGGATATTGTAATCCTCCAAGAGACAAAGCTAGAGAGAGTGTGCAGGGATATTGTGAGAAGCTTGTGCCACTTCTCTAGCATGGGATGGATTTCCTTACCATCTATCAGGGCTACTGGTGGGATTATGATGTTTTGGAATCAAGATGTGGTGGAGCAGATAGATACTTGGGTCGACTCTTACTCAGTTTCGCTAGTGGATGCTATTGCTAGCAAAAATCAGCGTTGGGTTTTAACAGGAGTGTATGGTCCTTCAGGTGACTATTTAGAGAATTTCTTGACTGAATTGCAATCAATCAGGAACAGGTAGGATCTTCCGTGGTGTGTGGGAGGAGACTTTAATGAAGTATTGTATTTGGAGGAGAGAAATCAGCCGGTCAAGAGGACAAGGGGAATGGATGAGTTCTGTGAATTCGTGGATGGGAATGATCTCCTTAATGTTCCAATTTCAGGGGTTCACATGGTCTAACATGCAGGAGAGGACTTCTATGAGCAAATTGGATAGATTCCTTATTTCTGCTGATTGGGAGGAGTGTTTCTCTCAAGTGTGTTCTAACGTTACCAAGAGTGGGGTTAGACCATACCCCATTATTGTTAAAAGGGGGGAAAGCTCGAACTCAGCTGGGACCTCGTCCTTTCAAGTTCCACAATATGTGGCTTATCCATCTTGGTTTTGTTGATCTAGTAAAGGGTTGGTGGGATGGTTTCGAGGTGGATGGCCCTCCGGATCAGAGATTCAGACTAAAATTAAAGGAGTTGAGGGAGCTGTTGAGGGTTTGGAATAAGGAGGTTTTTTTGTGACATTGAGAGGAAAAAAAATAATCTGATAGACGAGATTTCTAGCTGGGATAGAAAAGAAGAGGAGGAAGGCCTAGGCTTGAGTGAGATGGCTATTCGAAAGGAGACTCAGCGAGAGCTTCAGAGGGTTTTGGAGATGGAAGAGATTATGTGGCGTCAAGAATCCAAAGTCCAATGACTTAAGGAAGGAGATCGAAATACCAAAATTTTTCCACGGGATGGCATCATCTAGGAGATCCACGAATCATATCCACAATCTTCATATTAGGGGTGATCCGGTTGACAATCTTGAAGATATGCAGAGCCACATGGAGGAATATTTCAAAACTTTGTTCTGGGAGGATAAGCTGAGGAGACTAAAAATGGATGGTATGCACTTTCCTCTTCTAGGAGATGAACAATCGGAGTGGCTAGAAAGGCCTTTTGAGGAGGAAAAAGTTAAGAAGACAGTTTGACTACTAAATGGAGACAAGACGCCGGGGCCGGACGGCTTCACCATTGCTTTCTATAAATCCTGTTGGGAAGTCATCAAAGAGGACTTATTGCTGGTCTTCAAGGATTTCTATGATAAATGCTTCTTGGATAAGGGCAGTAATGCTACGTACATTTCATTGATTCCGAAAAAGGAGGGAACGGATCACCTATCGAAGTTTAGGCCTATAAGTTTGATAGGGAGTACCTATAAAATAATCTCTAAGTGTTTGGCGGTGAGGCTTAGAGAAGTGCTCCCAAGTATCGTTCTAAGGGAACAAGGGGCTTTCCTTCAGGGGAGATCCATGGGGGATGGTGTTTTGTGTGCGAATGAACTTATTGATGCTTGGATTCGTCAAGGCAGACCTGGAATTGTGCAAATTGGATCTGAAAAAAGCTTATAACCATGTGAATATGGATTTCTTTATGTATATCTTGCGGAGATGTGGCTTTGGGGTGAAGTGGAGGCTCTGGATTTGGAGGTACATTAGCCTGGCATCTTACTCAGTTCTCTTGAATGGGATTTGGAAAGGTTATTTTGGATGTAGCAGGGGCATTCGGCAAGGAGATCCTATATCTCCCATTTTGTTCCTCTTGGTAGCAGGAGTGTTGGGGGTATGTTAGAAAGGGCGACGGCAGTGGGCATGTTTAAGGGATTTAGTACAGGAAATGATGGATTGATGGTTTCCCATTTACAATTTGTAGATGACACCATTATTTTCTCTGACAACTCTCAGAGGCAAATTATACTGCTGAGATGCGTGTTGCGTTGTTTTGAGGTGGTCTTTGGCCTAAAGCTAAATTTGGGCTAGAGTACTTTGTTTCCTATTGGTGAGGTACCTAACTTGGATCAGCTGGCGGCTTACCCGGAATGTAAACAAGGTAGCTTCTCATCTTCTTGCCTAGTACTTCCCCTTGGGGCGAAATATAAATAGAAGGAGGTGTGGTATCCCTTGGTGGAAAGGATGAAGAAGAGGTTGAGCGGTTGGAAGGCGAGATATCTATCAAAAGGAGGTAGGCTCACTCTAATAAAAGCTTCTTTAGCTAGTATTCCGCTTCATTATCTCTTTGTTCTGGTAATGCCCAAAATAATATGTGCTTCTTTGGAAAAGAGTCAAAGAGATTTCCTTTGGAAGAAAGGGGAAGATGGAAGTGAGTTGCATTTGATGGCTTGGAAGAAAGTCTGCACTCCAAAAGAGAAAGGTGGAGTAGGTTTAAGGTGGTTGGAATCTATGACCAAAGCGCTCATTAGCAAATGGTTTTGGAGATTTGGATCTGAAAGGGGGAGCTTGTGGAGGCAAGTGGTGGCTGAAAAGTTTGTCATTGTTGATGATTGGGACTTACCGATTTTGAAAGGACCTTTTGAGCGGAGCCCTTGGAGGGACATTATGCAGTTCGCTCCCCATTTTATAAAAGACTTGACTTTCGACGTGGGAATGGGAGGAGAGTGCTGTTCTAGGAAGATATTTGGTGTGGGGATAGGACTCTCAAGCAAGACTTTCCGAACTTGTTTAATCTGGCGACAGATCCGAGATCCCTAGTGGCGGGAAACTATTTTTTAAGAGGAAGAGAGTTTATTTGGAACCCGGTTCTTAGAAGAAATTTGCATGATTGGGAAATCCCTAGAGTGATTGATCTGTTAGCACGTCCGCAATTGACAAAGGTGGAGATTGACCTGGAGGATAGGAGGGTGTGGAAGACAACATCGGGGGGGAGTTTTCGGTAAAGTCTTGCTACGGTCATTTTGATATATCTAATCAACTAGTCGGACCTTGGAGGGATGTTTGGAACAATGGAATCCCTCCCAAGATTCAGTTCTTTATGTGGACGGCGGTTTTGGGAAAGATCTCTACCATGGATATGTTGTGGAAAAAAGGATTTTCTTTGCCTAGCGTCTGCATGCTATGTTACCAAGATGCGGAGTCAGTCAATCATCTCCTTATACACTGCCCTTTTGCTTGGGAGATTTGGTCTGGAGTTGCAAGGGATTTCGGAACAACTTTTGTTGCTCCTTTGAACCTAATAGACCTTATTTCGAGGTAGAGGGCGGTGGTTTATAATACATTTGGAAAACAACTTTGGAAGATGGTCCCTACGGCGGTTTGTTGGACTATATGGTTGGAAATGAACAATCGTTTATTTAAAGAACATTTTGAACCAGCTTGGTAGGTATATCGGAGAGCCAAGGACCTTATTTTGTTTTGGGCTAAGAGGTGTAAGGGTTATGACGGCATTCCTAATGGGGACATTCATAGGCATTGGGAGAGAATCATTGGGCTAACCAAATTTTAATAAGCTGGTTCCTTTGTTGTTTTGTTGAGAGTTCTCCCTTCTTTTCTTTTTTCCTTTCTTGTTTGGGATGACTCGTCCATTTTTGTCTTACTTTTCTAATAAAATTTTCTCTCATTAAAAAGAATAAACAATTAAAGATCTAACTAATATGCTTTGGATTATCAGTAAGATATTAAAATTTAGTAATGGGACTAGTGCAGGCTAATCCAGAAAAGTGCCTAAATAATGTCACGATCAAAGAAACAAGCCAAATAATTCCAAGAGTAACTAAAAAAGGTTCAGATCAGGTTTGTTATATATTTAGGTCTAGGAAATTATTATAATGATGGTTGGTTTAGGCCAGAACTCAGTTTCAGACCATAGGCCACAACATGCCAAAAGTCCCTAAATTTTGGGGATTCGAAAAGAAAGTCAAAAGTAAATAACTAGTACATGAATCTGATGTAGAATAACTCCTTAATACTTTTAAGGTTGATTGCGTTCTATTTCCCAGGCCCCTGGAATTTTATTTTTTTTCTAAGGTGTGTCCCACCTATTAGGATCGCCCCAGGGTTATGAACCTCCTGGGAGAATCCAACCCCCAAAATATCCAGACGTTGGGTTTCAGGAGCTATTTTCATGAGATACCTCTTTTGAACCTATTTCACGCTTGGGTAGAGTTTGATGTGCAGCAACTTCTTCAAAAACTCAAAAGACAATGTAATAAAGGCACAGTTAGGATCGTCTAGGAGTTCCTCACACCTAAGAACAATCGCCTCGACCAAAACTAGAAGGGAATGCTGATGGTGCTCATTCTTGAACAATGACTCCAGGGGTTGTTTTCACGCCTGTTTTGGAGCACATGGAATATAACTTGATGTTGGCTGATTCTTTTAGATGAGGGTTCAGTTCCCTAGGATCATCCAAGGGGGTGGAATGACCCGAAGAAAGTCATTCGATCAAAGCCCTAACAGCTGGAGAGTGGTGATTAATCTCGTGCTAGCAATTACACAGGTTATATTCACGCCTGGCAATATTTGACTCCCTGGAACACTTTCAAATCAGCAGGCAGATGAAGGAAGAATGCACAAGGTGTGTTGTTCAACAATGTTGAAGCTTCAATAGATGGTATCTCTGGCAAAACTTCGGAATCCAGGAGGTGTTAGGTAATCTCTTGTAAAAACTCCACTTTCAGCACAATGAAAAATCTGTAAAAAAAAATAAGAAGAAGAAGAACCTTTGACCCAATGGGAGGAAGTGACCTCTACCACTAATGTTAAACTAGGTGGTGGCCTAGACCCATTCCATGGTTTTGGGGTTCTTCAACCTATGAAAAGAGGAAGAAGAAGTAGCAACATTGGAAACCATTCAAAACTTTCATTCCATATTTCATGAGTTTAAAAAAGGCAGCGGTGGGGTTATAAATAACTCCCCTGCGGCTAGGTCATTACAAGATAGTATGGGGTAGACCAAAATACCCCTAAGTCCACACTCATGTGTCTAAAGTACCCTTAATCTAAAATAAAAAGACAAAACTCCTGATTAAGCAAATAAATACTAAATACCCTCAAAATTATGTGTCCCCCTTACAAGAGACACCAATAAGAACAAAAATAAATAAAAACACTTGAAGAGATGCCCAACATAAATCCATGTCACTCTTGGCCATGATGTCCTAATCATATAGGACCTTCAAATCTTATAAATGTTGAATTTATAATCAAAATGAGAAATATCAATGATAAGGTAACTATATGATAGAAAGTTCAAGCTACTCCTTGACTATCATCATTTGTTATCACAAGTTCACTGTTTGACAAGAAATCTGCAGGTGTTTTAAGTGTTGATTTTTAGGTAGGTGCTAAATGACTATTATCCATATTTATAAACTCAAAATTCGACTTTCGTTTGCTGATAGACCCAAAGCTTGTGAACATGAGTTCAGATCAGCTAGTCTAAGTGGTAAAACATTTGTGGCTCATCTGTAACCCAGACAGAACAAACCCACTATAATAGCAAGGCCATTTTGGTAAATTCAAATGAAATAAGTGCCTGTGGATATTTACCAAAAATAGGTGCACTGCTCATGTCACCTTTTGATGTGTTGTGCACTGGTATATAGACAAGCAATGAACGCTAGACCAATTTGACTAGATGATCTGATATCTATGAACACAGTTGGACATGCTCTGTTGCAAATGTGAATTAGACCAGGAGCAAATATTATTCTCGGAATTGCTGGCTCCCATCACTCATCAGTATATACACACACATACGTATTCTTCCAAGAAACAGCTTCAAGAACATGGGTTGATATCTATTAGGAAAGTTATTACCTATATTAGTGATGTGATTGTTCACAGCTCCCTCTAAAAAGCCAACCTTTCTTATTTTTGGTTACAGAGGTATTTGTTCTGGTGACAGCTGTGGGATTTCACAACAAAGCAGAAAGGCTTAAACTTTCATTTCTAGCCCAACAGTTGCAAATTATGCTTTCTTGACACTTAGACTTGACTGGTGATGCTTATTATTTGTTCTTTGAATGATTTGGCTGCTTAGCTATTTTCTCTTTATGGCAGTTTTGGCCTCCATGCATCAAAAGATTTTTATTTTATTTATTTTTATTGATTGGTAATGAGAATATTTTACTGATATGAGAAAGGAAAGAGATACAAGAGGGAAAGAATATAAGCAAAATATACAAGATTCTAGGTTATGATGAATGAAATACAAGATCCATCGTGCATAGAAAGAGCTAGCATGGAGACTGTCCTTCCCCTTGAACTAGGTAGTACCACCCTGCATTCAGAATCAAGGAAACCCTAAGGCTTTCTTCTGCTTCCATAGCATACTCATCATGACATAGAAGAAGCTGTTTCTTGGAAGGCTGTAGGCTAAACTTCAGGAAACCTGGAATCTGTTATCCTCTTTATGATAAGCAATTCATGCAGCCAGAGAGGTTAAGGCTGTAGGCTAATGTATGTAAGCAAAGAAAGTTTCTATCACTATAGAAGATTTAGAGAAAATGGCACGTGATGCACATAAAGTTGGTTACCTAATTATCAAAGATGTATAATTCATAAAAAAAAAAAAAAAAAAAAGATGTATAGCTTACTTTTGCTTTTCCCTGGTTTCAGGTATGTCAATCGGGCTCTGTATCTTTTACATTTAACCTGTGGACCCTCCCATCCAAATACCGCTGCCACATACATTAACGTGGCAATGATGGAAGAAGGCCTGGGGAACGTTCATGTTGCACTAAGATACCTGCACGAGGCTCTTAAGTGTAACCAAAGATTGCTTGGAGCTGATCATATACAGGTCGGTTTGTGTGTGTGTGTGTGTTATGATAAAATTTATCTGGATAGCCTATATCTATGGACAATGTTAATCCGTACTACTGGATTCTATTTTACAGACTGCTGCCAGTTATCATGCCATTGCGATTGCTCTATCCTTGATGGAAGCATACCCATTAAGTGTTCAGCATGAGCAGACCACCCTACAGATACTGCAGGCCAAGCTTGGATCGGAAGATCTTCGTACACAGGTAAGATCATGTTCAACAGCGATGATCGGATCTCATGTTTTATGATCCCCACCTCTTAGATTTATATAAAGCTTTCACTATCTGGGTTTTCAGGATGCTGCAGCATGGCTCGAGTACTTTGAATCCAAGGCCCTTGAGCAGCAAGAAGCTGCACGCAACGGTACCCCAAAGCCAGATGCCTCTATCGCCAGCAAAGGTCACTTAAGGTGATGATTATAATACAGGAGTAGCTTGTTGTCCTTGAAAAAAGGCAAAAATTTGGTGTCCTAGACGGAATATATATTTATATTTTTCAATCAGTGGACATTTTGATGGGCCATAGCCCATAATTTTACCAATCAACTTATCTACATATGACTCATCCCAAAGCATTAACCATTGGTGTACAAGTTTCAACTCTTAGATAAACCTCTTTAATTGTTAGTTTAGTTTGCTTTCGGGGCCATCCACTGATTCAACAGTCTTATTTAGGCTAGATAAGACTTTGCTTTTAGTGGCTTTTACTCTTTTTATAGTATTCTATTATTATTATTATTATTTTAGCTTTCTGTTATTAATCGAAGAAAAGACGTTGATTACTTGATTTTAGGAATAGTTATATGGAAGTAACTGATAAATATTTCTAAACCTTGAAGATAATGCCAACTCTGTTCCAGGGACTTACGTTAAAATTGATTCTGATGGTTTTGCACCAGCCAATTCATCTCCAGCTTTTAAAGTTCTTTGGGATATGTCTGTCCGTGGGTATTTAAATCTCTAGCTTTCTTTTGAATCAGTGTATCGGACCTTTTGGATTATATAAACCCAGATGTGGAAGGGAGAGACTCCCAAAAGAAGCAAGCCCGTGCAAGGGTATGTGACCTCTCTTGAGAAGCTAATAGTGCCTACGTCATCTTAAGTTTCTTCTCTTCACCGTAATATTGCCATTGAATTTCTTGCTTTCCTCATTATGACAGATCAGAGGCAGACAATGTCAAAACCAATGGGAAACAATGACAGGTGAATATCGAAAGGACAAAACCTTGTCGCCAACTCACCTTGTGATGGAGACCTGTAGTCATGGGGAAAATAAAAGTGAAACTCAATCCGAGGAGTCTAAAAATGAGAAACCTAGTGTTAGTCTAGTTGATGGGACCACATTAAACCAGCATGATGACCCAGCATATGATGACACCTCCGATGAAGGATGGCAGGAAGCTGTTCCGAAGGGTCGGTCACCAGCTGGTGGTAAGTCTTCTGGTTCAAGGAGGCCAAGCCTAGCAAAACTGAATACAAACTCTATGAATGTCTCAGATTCTGCAAGATACAAAGGAAGGCCTGCCAACTTCCAGTCCCCAAAAACATTGCCAAATGGGAGTACTGCTGCCGCTACACCTGTTCCTCTTCCAAGGAAATTAGTCAAGAGTTTGAGCTTCAATCCTAAGCTCAATAACACTGCCGCTTCAGAGACTATGGCAGAAAAATCTGCTAACCCAAACTCAGCCCCAGGTAGCCCTGCTCCCACTGTTCAACCTGCAAAATCTGCTTCTCTGATAAGTCCAATCTGTGTACAGTCAGCTGGAAAGCTCTTATCCTACAAAGAGGTTGTGTTGGCTCCACCTGGGACCGTATTGAAAGCTGTAACAGAGCAGCTACTAAAGGGAAATAATCTTGATAAGCATAACCCTAAAGTGAATGAGGAGGTTGTTGTAACAGAACCAACTCAAATGAAGGAGACAGCAGCAAAGCATGGAGATGAGAAAAAGGTTCAGAATCCTATTGAAGGAGAACATCAGCCACTGCCTTCTACACAGCAAACAGAGAGTGCTGTCCCTGAAAAAAAAGAAACAAAAATGAATGACATTCATCTTGTGATTCAATCTCCACAAGAAATGAAGGGTGTTTCTGTTGAAGAAGAAAAAGTAGAAGCTGGGGAAGTTGCAGTGCTGGGTTCTGAGAACTCTGATTCTTTGACGGATTCAAATACAATTTTGTCTGAATCTGAAATGTTGAAAACAGGGGGTACTACGGAGGAGTGCCCAGCTGCTTGCCCAAATTTGGAACCTCAGTCTGTTTCAACAGAAGATATTACACTGATGCCGGGAAACAATGCCACCAGTGCCCAGAAAAAGGTGGAAGAGGGAGGTGAAATTTCACAATATCTATCAAATGGAAGTGGGAATGAGAAACCTTTATTAGGAGGAAAACAGGATGAAACAGAATCTGGGAAAGAGACAAGGAAACTTTCTGCAGCTGCACCTCCATTCAACCCATCCATGATACCTGTCTTTGGCTCAGTTCCTATGCCAGGATTCAAAGATCAAGGAGGAATTTTGCCTCCACCAGTGAATGTTAATAATGTCCATAAATCTCCTCATCAGTCTGCAAGAGCAAGGGTTCCTTATGGTCCCCGTCTATCAGGGAGCTATAACTGGTCTGGAGATCGGGTCCAACGTAGCAAGCCTGGTTTCCAGAACAGTGAACATGCCATGGATGGGAATCACTTCAGCCCTCCTAAAATAATGAACCCACATGCAGCTGAGTTCATACCAGGGCAACCATGGGTTCCAAATGGTTTTTCAGCTTTGCCACATGGTATTGTAGAGTCATCAAACGATTTTCCAGCATCCCTTAATGGTATTCCTGTTTCTCCAAACAGTTGTCCAGCATCTCCAAACAGTTCACTGGAATCTCCAATTGTTGAAATTGGTGAAAACAAAACTGAAGTCGGGGCAGAAGAAAACGCTGAAATGCCTTCAATGGTAGTGAAGGATGAGGATCAAAACCAGCAAAACGTGCAAAACAAGCAAGAGCATCAGTATAGAGATACTGAAATCACAGATCCTGAAGCAGTGCAAGATCCTACAGATACAGTTGTAGTTGCAGTTTCTGATGATCTTGTCATCACAAAAGGAACTCGCAACAATATGAAAGTTGAGGAAAAGCCAACTAAGTGTTGGGGAGATTACAGTGACAGTGAAGCTGAGGTTGTTGAGGTTAGTTAAGGGAGGATCATAACCTTATAGAGTAACAAGTATAATTTCACCTTCTTTGCAACTCAACAGATGTGATAAGTGACAGAGAAAGTTGATAGGCCATCTTTGCAGACAAAATTTCTAGTAAGTCAAGCTTAGTGATGAAAGTTCGTATTACCTTAAGATTTTGTAGTAGCAGTGAAGAAATGTCAGTAGGCAGGGTTTGAGTTATATGCTGCTACTTGAAAGAAATCTGCTGACAAACTGCTGAAGAAGCTGTTTTGTTGGTTATTCAATGAATTGGTTGTTGGTTGTTAAAGTAAGCAATAACAACCTTGATGTTAGGTACATGGAAGTTGTGCTACAATAAACTGGGCTTTTTTCGTGGTTTTAGCAAGGAATTAATGAATCATACCTGTCAAATACTTATAAAGTAATTATAATGCAGGAAAACATTGATTGCGGTATGCTTCTTTGTTAATCTGATAATTTTGACCATTCAATCACTTTTCTTGAACAGTACATGAGGTCCTGGCCAATGACCTACAAAATTTAGCAGGGTGACTCAGCAGGGGCAGCCCCTCATTTGATTGTTGCGAAGGTTTATGAATACATGGCACCTAAGTGCAGCCTTATATCCTCTGCGCCGCCCCCCCTTGTGCGACGTCGTGAGCCGAGACATAAGGGGGGTATCATTTCACTTTTCGGGGATATCACATCACCCCCCAAAAGTGAAATGATACCCCCCCTGTCTCGGCT
>JAOXJP010000017.1:6471511-6488254 GCA_025762735.1 Platanus orientalis
ACAATAGGACTATGTTTAGTTTTCAGGATCAAATCTGTTTACTAAGCTGAAATCTCCAAGCATGAGATGACTTCAAGCAATTACTTCAGAAAATCTCAATTTTTCTGTCAAATTCAATAGCACCTACTCTAGTCTCCATGAGTTGTAGCCACAAAATAGTAAACTTGGTGAATACTTTTCACTAACAAGACAGAAGAGAAGATGTACGTGAAGCCTTCTCATCAGAATGGAATGTCTAATTCATGTATGCACCAAAAACAGAATATAGATACCAAAAACAACTATTCCCGTTTTTTTGCTGACTGTTTCTTCTTTTGAGGTCCAACGAAACACTAGCCATCAGGGATTGTTTGGTGCTAATGTCCAATGCCAACTTTAACCAAATGATGCTGTACTTTTCAAGTATCGCTCCGATTGTTTGGTGCTAATGTGCACAAATTGCAAAACAGGAAACTCCTTTCTTATTCAGAGGTTGAACAACAAAAAGGGCCGCGGATTGTTATTATATTGTGCAACAAAGCTTTGAATCGATGGATGCCAAACATATGCAGAAAGCTTGGTAACCAGTCAATGGATATCTGCACAAAAAAATATATTTCTTAGTTCTTTTTCTACAAATAGCATATAGAATACAAGATGATGGTTCTAGTTCATACCATACACATGTAGCATTCACTCCTCAATCTCAACAGTTCATACCAACTACATGTAGCACTCACTCAATCTCAACTGTTCATACCATATACATGTATAGCACACACTGAATCTCAACAGGTCAATTGGTGAGAACCCTCTCTGGCATGTTCCAATATTCAGATTGAATGCACTTGCTGCCTAAGTATGAAAACTTTTCCCTGCCTGTAAACTACTTCCCAAATTTCCAAGTTCCAAGTTGTAATGGTGAAATTTGAAGTTTGGGCTGTTCTTTATTTAAGAGGTGATTCACAGATTGCCCAATTGAGTTTGATGAGTTCTAGGGTTAGGTATGTGGCATTAAGTAGGGTTTCATATACATAAGGGACATCTACTTCACCATTTATATTCCCTTCTTTGTAAATAGCAAGATATAAACAATTATAAGGGGTTGTTGCACACTTTACCTGTAATCCATCACGTACTTTGCTTTATCTACCCTTCCAAACTTCAGGATTGACTGCCTTCCATTCTCCTATAGATCAAATGCAAATTAGACTTCTGAAATCCAACATATTATTATTTATAGGTTATTGAGAGTTAATTCATCAAAGTTTGATTGATGTGCTTCATTTTTATTTTTGTCCATCCTTCAAGTGTTCCATATCATTATCCTATAGAACCTGATGGCTATGTTAACAAGGCCAATTTTCTGGAAATTTGGCTGTGTCAAACACCATATCAGATTGGAATTATATATATATATATATAGATAAAGAATATGTCATATTCAAATGTGTTAAACACGCGCCAACATTTTAGTTTAGACAAAATTTATCATCTCTTGTTTTCAACTACTAATTATATACAACTTATTTAAACTTTCCATGCACGTCAGTTTATTCTAACTGCATTCCCCAACACCAGCACAATTGCATGGACTAAATAATTTCTGTAACACATCCCTTTGTACATACCATTTAAACTCACTATTTTGGATTTTCTGAAGTTAGACATGTCAGTATCCTTGTTACAAATCTAAATAGTGTTCTGTTGTCCCTAAGAACAATTTGGGCTCACATTCTTGTCTGTTTGTTTTTCCAATTAAAGCAAAATTGCAAAATTTCAGTTCTACGTAGAGCACCTAGAGGACTTGTTAGGTCGTAAAAATTTCCTACCTCCATTGTCATCTGGAAGTTTTTTACTGAGCTTTGGATTCTAAGTGCTGCCCTTCCTCTCTCTCTGAAGTCTAATTCATATCGTCTTGAGATCTGAAGAAGCATCAGAAACCAACTAAATAAGAAAATTATCCAAAGGAAGTATCATAAACCAAACAAAGAAGAAAATCAGTCAAAGGAGATGTCCATCTCATAATTTATGAAAATAGTAAGAATTAAATATTTTGTGAGAAAATACACTCACATTATTGTAATGTGGAACCCTCGAGAACATCTGATCAACTTTGTTCATTTTTGCCTCCCAATCCTTGGGAAGTCCATTAATATGTTGAATCTACATAATACAATGTCAGTCTATGTAATTTAAGATTTATAAAGGAATATGGATAACACAACCCTATGAGGAAACCTTAAAAACACTCAATCATCCCAGATGGTTTCTGTATTAGGCAGCGTGAGGGACAGATCAGTGGTGGACATGCAGATCAATCAGCACCCACAATTCAACTGTCCCTTATGAAGATTTCCTAGCTCAAAATTCAGCCAATTTATACTTCGTTGGATCATTTACAATGTTAAATTTTTTATTTTTTTCTTTATTTCTATCACTTCTTTCTAATAGAATGTAATATCAGAATAATATGAAAATTGTTCCTACAGATTAATTTCTAAATAGAAAAATTTAGTTGGTATGACCCATTAAATGGTAATTCTGACTCCCCTGCATATGTGCAACACTCCCTCCAATTCGACAATCATGGCGCATTCTTGGGGTGAGTGAGTGTATCTAAGGTACCATCAAGTCTCTTTGAGTTCACCTGAGTTGTATTCTTTAATTGCATAGATTGATGCTTGGGTATCCATGCTCTCATGCTTCTGTAACTTCCTGTCCAAGTGGTTATAGTAGGGATGAATCTGTCAAAACCAAGGCCAGTATAAGAGAAAGCTCTTCGGATCAAGACTAATTAAAAGAAAGATCCTAAAATAAAAGAATGAGATTAGCTTACGATACAACTGCAAGAAGTTGCTTAGACTGTTTTGTTAGGGAATCAAGAGGCTTCCCCTGAAATCAAAGGGGTTATCTTGTAAATTAAGCACAAGGAATCTGCACTTGTTTAATTTTCCATCAAGAGATGATTTTTATTTTGAATTAGTCAACAGTAAATGAAGAATTGAACCTGGCCCCATATGTGGTATTTCGATCCCATGAGGTTAGCTGTTACAGTTCCCAAAAAGCTCTCATCTGAGCTACATGAAATCCCTTTGATATTCTGAGCTATGGTGAATTCAGAACGTCCATTACGCCGCCTATGATGAGCCACAGCTAGTTTCCTATCCCGTCGTCCATGACCCTCCTATTTTACGAGTTCATTAAAAAAACAAAAGCTACTAAAAATGAGATTCAAGAGTTAAATTACAGAACTTCTACTCCAAATTTGAAACCCAGAAAATATGAATAAAATAAATTAAATAAGCTTCAAGCTCAACAAAAAAAGATTTAAGAAACATTGAACAAATAAACAAACAAGCTCAGAGAACCCTTAAAGACAATAACTACAAAGATTTTAAGACAATAATTTTTCATTTCTTCGATAGCTAAACCAAGAAAGCCAGGAAATTTTTAGAAGTTGCAGAGACCTCACATTGGTGTATAGTGAATATAGAGTGCCCCCAGCCAATCCCTCTGATGATGCTTCCTTCACTATAACACAAGTACACCTCCCTATATCTAAAGGCAAAGGCCTACACAACAATGACCTGAAAGTAGCACCAAAACCATATTAATATACAATTGCACATAAGAAAATTAGTTATGTGTAGATGAAATTTATAGAAGTGTTACCAACCTATTAGGCAGAGTAGACCAAGAAGAGGCAGGTGCAGCTTCTGAATCCGAATAGTCCCAAACATTCGCTGGGTTCGAATTCAAGGACTCTATTGGGTCCCAAATCTTTGACCCAAAAATGGAATCGGGCTCGTTCAACTGTATACATAGCTGGAGGGAAGATGGCCTCAAGACCCTGTTATTGGGACCCACAGAAGAAGGGGATTTCCCATCTAGGAACTGTTTCTTCTTATTAGCTGAAGAGCCATTGTCGGGTACTGCATTTTCTTTGTTGTTGTTCGATTGAACTACATTTTCCTTGTTGGGGGTGGCATTTTCCTTCTTGTTAGAGAGGGAAATTGGATTCCGGCACAGAGTCCCGCCGTTACTGGGTTCGTCGTGTTTGAGTTCATTGAGGGGATTGACATAGAGGGAATTGTAGGAAGATTGGCGTAGAACTGAAGATTGCTTGTGACCCGTCATGGTGGAGATCTAGAGAGGGAAAGAGATTTGGGGGTTGTTGTATAGGATTATTCTATAGAGTGGATTGAATGCTTGGTTTTAGTTGTATTGGGAAAGAAAAAGGTTCCAAGGATGTGAGACAGTGAGAGTTTCAACTGTGGGGTCACTTGGTGGATTACCTGTTATCCTTCACTGAGCTTTCTCGCCAAAACATGAGAGAGAGAGAGAGAGAGAGATTCAAATTTGAATGGCATGGGGAACCGTCCTGGTTACGGGAGTTGGTGGGGCTAACGGTAACTATCCTTACTCCTCGTTTCTTACACTTGCCAAAGGTTGTCTTTTATGTCGGTTGACTCTTGATAAGCGAGCTCTTGGGCGGGAAGCAAGTTTGAATAAGTGGTCGGCCAGGTCTCCAGTTCAATGAGTTTGACCTCACATGAGGTGTTATTTTCTACCAATGACGTCAGAGGTAAAATCCTGCCCGCGGAACGGTTCCTCTCCTGCCGCTTATGGCCTGTTAAGGTCCTGTTGGTGGCATTACACCCTTGGAGGAAAAAAGTGAATTACAATTTTTAAAATGATGATTTTTACTTTTTCCCAACCCTTGTACCCGTTGAGCAATGAGCAGCCAACCCCCCTTATTGGTCTATTACATTCCCAAAGGAAACATATGGTTGGTCAAGGATTTTGTATGTCCTGGCGTGTTTTGGACACAAAGGCTATAGGGATGCAAATCAAACCAGGCCTAAGTCATCCCAAGCCTATCCTTGAATTTAATAGACTTGTCCAAACTCGGCCTGAGCCTAACCTAGGCCCAAAACTACTGTCTGAACTCGGCCCAATCTAAAAAATAGGCTTTGGGTTAAATTGGGCACAATTCGGGCATTCTCTATTTTTGACACATCTGCCCCTGCCTACCCTAATTTTTTTTATTAGGGAACCATCATCTTTTAACCCTAATTTTCTAATTACAAAGCACATTTTTTTAGGAAAAATAATCAATCCTTAATACTAGTTTTTTTGTGGTGAAAAGATGAAGAGGAACGAAATCAAAGTAGATGAGACAGGTGAGTGTGTGTGAGAGTGTAAGTGGTTTAGTGGAGAAGGAGAAAATGTAGGTCTTTGGTTCAGTGGAGAAGAAGAAAACTAATAAAAAAAAGGGTATCACATGAAGGAGAGAGAAAGAGAGACCTGATCCTCATCACTGATGATTAGCATCTGTGTGACTGTTTCATTGGTTTGTCGGAGAGAAAGAGAGGGAGAGGGAGAGAGAGAGGGAGAAAGTGTGATTTTCTTTTTTTTGGTTGTCAAAAGAGAACGAGAGAGGGGGGAAAGTAAAGAAATTAGGGTTTTAACATTAACTGTTAGATGAAAATCCATCAAACAATTGTGATTAAAAAATATATATTAATGTATCATATTCAGGCCGGGCTAAGTTCGGGTTTAGTAACCTCTGTCCAAAAATAAGTCAGGTCTTGTTATGTGAACCCAAACTCAACCTGAGATCAAATTCCGTTAGCCCAATTCGACCAAACTACGGGTCAGACAAGTCAAGTTTTGGGCTAGCTTGACCCAAATTTGCAATCTTTTTTTTATTATTTATAGGTAATTATAGGTGAAGACGGGTTTTGAACCCAAGTTTGTGGTACGACACCCACAGACTTGACCAACTTAACAAGCTGACATCTTCCAAATTTGCAATCTTAAAAGGCTGGCTGCATTAGGGTTAAAACTATAAATCTAATTTTCAAATGGAAAAATAGGTATCCATAAAAATGGAGATAGGATCTTCTCAAGAAGATGCTTATGAGAATCTCTCAAGCAGAGATAAGAGATAAGAGGGTGCCACCTTTCTTTTCTTTTCTTAACCAAACAAAAAACATTAATTTTTTTAGTAAATAGCCAAACTACCCTTCTTTCATCTTCTTCTTCTTCCACTTCTTGCAAAACTCTTCTACAACTCTATTTATCCGGATTTGGCATGATGGCGTTCCGGCGCTTCCTCAATTTTAGAACCGAGCTTCATGTTCGAAACATCATCTCTTGAACAACCTAAGCGCAACAACAAGTCAAAGTATAATCCGAAGCCTAAAGGTCATAATGGCTCAAAACTTCATCTTTGCTTGAGATCACAGATTTAAAAAGTATTGCAGTAAATATGTTGGATTGAAACCAACTACTTGGAGGAAACATGACAGAAAATCAATAGATAAGTGTGTTCTTGATGCCAACAAACATAGAAAAACAAAGCTAACTTGTTGTGTAGCTAATGGAGACTTGAAATTTCATTCCAATAACTTGAAAATGCCAAGATACAAAATAGTATTTATAGGCTACATCACAAAAACGAATTTGGACTCACACTAACTCTTTTAGTCTTTCTAAGTATCAAACAAACTTGTCTTCTTTGATTGAGTCTCGTGTGGAGTGATACTTGATCTGAATGTGCTTACTTTTGCTATGAAAAACAGGATTCATGGTGAAAGCAATGGCTGAACTATTATCACAGAATATCTTTGTACCTTCTTCTTGCAAATGCTTAAGTTCTTCAAGAACCATCTTTACCCAAAAGCTTGACAAGTTGTAAATGCCAATGAAATATATTCCACTTCAGCTGTTGAGAGAGCCACTACCGATTACTTCTTTGATACCTGTCAGACCCAAATTTTGACTTAGGTCTATAAATGGAGTCAGATGAGTTCATTACAGCATGAGATAGAACCAAAGTTTAGATATCCCTAAGCTTTAGATAGGTAGGCATTCTCAATAGACATTCTAGTTGCAAACACAATAAAAAACACTCTAATTTATCGTCGCCTTGAATTTTTCAACCTTCATAAGCCTTCCCACATCAAAGCATCGAAAGGCTAACAAATTACCATTCTACCCCCACACCTTCAGAAGCCCAAATCAAACCTTACTTTCTGACATCTCTTCTATAATAGAGACACCCTGAATTTGCCAACCTTCTTAAGCCTTCTCACATCGAAGCATCAAGGGCTGACAACTTATCATTCTATCCCCTACACCTTTAGAAGCCCAAATTAAACCCTATCAAACCCCACTTTTGACACACCTCTTCTATAACAAAGACACCTTGAATTTTTAAACTTTCATAAGCCTTCACACATCGAAGCATCGAAAGGTTGGCAAATTACCATTCTACCCCTGCACCCTTAGAAGTTTAAAACAAAGCTTGTTTAAACCCATTTCCTCCACAACCCTTCCAAAATATCCCCTACAACAAAAACACTTTGAAATTAACAACTCCCTAAGGCCTTCAACATCAAAATCCCTTAAGGGCTGACAAATGACTATTTTACCCCTACACCTCTAAAGACCTCAAACTACAGGCTATGAAACCCATTTTTTCTAGGATTCTCCAACCCTCATCAACATTTCCATATCAACATTTACCTATACACCCTCAAAATACACCATTTCTCCCCAAAATCGGACTCTCGAAAAAACCTTGAAGACCCGACACAAATCAGAAACTTAGTTGATCAATGGGCACACCCTGGTAATCCCTAAGCCTCTCCAAGAAAAACCCCAAAGGGCACAATGCCCCCAAATTTCTCCAATATGTACCCAAAATACAACAAATTCACCTATATCAGCTATGAACACTCAGTGAGCCCCTGAGAACTCTTTGGAAGTTTAAATCCATCAAGGCTAGGCTCATTTTTTCTGATTTTTCAAGATATTCGATAAATTCCTTAATGAATAAACCCTTGCGTAAACCAACACAGATCAATGACTCAATTCTTTGCCATTCTAGGGCACATTTTTCAACCAGGTGACCTCCCTTGGAAAATCTCTCAAAAATTCACTAAGACTTAGATTCTCTACCTGTCAAGCTCTATAGCATCGCAACTCCAAGACCTAAACACCCATGATTTCCATCACACCCCATTCAAACAAAAAAAAAACCAGTCATAGGTCCAAGCAGAGTTTGGTACAAGACAATTCAGGGTTTCAGGCATAACTTTCAACTCAGGCATTTGATTCATGAATAGTAAGAGCCTATGGCTCAGAAATCATGAGGAATATCTTTCATATGAAGATTTCAAAAACTAATTTTACCTTCTTACCCTTCTTTCATTGGTATAGGCCAGTTCGAGAATATTCAGAGTCAATTTTGACTCACTTGCCTAAATCCGATTATGATTCTGTCAGTTGCATTGTGACTAGAATGTCCAAGAGATGCAAAAAACCATAAAATTTGAAAATTTGGGAGCCATAGGACCCAAAAAGTAAGCCCAGACTATAAAGGGGAGAAATCCTGACAAAATATCTCATTTTTACCCAAAATACCCCTAGAAATTTTTTTAAACCCACACCCCTCATTTGAAATATTCCAAATAGGGGGTAGAGACCCAAGGACCACCATCCTAAACCCTACACCATCCTTATGGGTCCCACCACCCCTCTCACCTCGTCACCTCTACCACACACATGTCAAGTGGGCCCCACCATCCCTTCCACCACCCATTTGACATGGGCCTCACCACCTTATCCACCACCTCATCTCTCCCTTATCACTTCCCCCACCTCCTCATATAAACCACACACCTACTCCCTCACCTCACTCCCTTTTAGAAGCCAGCCACCTCACCCCCTTCCCCTTTACCCATTTCCACCTCCTCACCTCCTCACCTCCACCAACCACCTCACCCCCTTCTACCTCACCCTCTCCACCTCACCTCCTCTATCCCACCTGTGGGCATTGGAGGCCTACTTCGGTGAGAGGGTGCAGGGTGCCTGCCACTCCCTCACGGGTTGCTAACCCCCTTTGGTGCAAGGGTTAGGCTTTTGCTTGGAGTCGCCACCAACTCGGGGTTTAACTGATAGAGTTGAACATCGGTTCTCTTCTTCTCCAAAGAGAAGCCTAGACTCGAAAGTCTAGGGTGTAACTCCTAATACTAGTTTGAGTTCTTGAGATTTAGGGTAAGTTGCTTGATTGCACTTGGGGAAGGTGTTAAGCATCCTAAATACCCACCTTTTTAGGGCGGCTTCTCCCATTCATATGAGTTTTTAATTCTATGTTTATGTCTATGCTTTGTTAATTGTGAATTGAGGTGTTCAAACCTTACTTAAGGTTAATTCAAGATTTGTTAAATTTTTCTCAGGCCTAATGCTTATTTTCACTCTCAATGCCTATTTTTCTAAAGCTAGAATTTAATTCAGGATGAAAAACAGGCGTTGGCTTATGAACAGTTCTTAAATTGCTCTCAATTTTGTCCTATTCTATACATAGGAGACCCCTCATGGGTTAGGTATTTAGAGGGATGATTGACCCCTCTAAAAGGCCTGCTATTTGCACTTTTAGGGATAAAAGTTAACCCTAAAGAAAGGGGGTGAAAGAAAGAAAATGAATTTTTTGAGTTACAGGCCTAACACTTGTTTTTCACCTTAACGCCTGTTTTTCCATATGCCTGAATTTTAATTCAAGGTGAAAACTAGCATTGGGAAACCTGACCAAGTGAGCTCTTTAATGGCACTATTTAGGGTGTTTGGGTGGGTCCCAGCATAGTGGGTCCCTGAGATAGGGAAGGAGGAAGTCTTCTAGGGTTGCACTGTGGCATAGGCCATGTGGAGATATGATCTCCCAAAGTAGGCCAAATAGTCATCTATCGCAGGCCTAACGCCTATTTTTTGGTTTGACGTTTGTTTGTTCAACGCCCTAATTTAATTCAGGGGACAAACAGGTGTTGGGTATTAAATCAGCAACCAACTTGGGCATTTGGGCCACCATAGTGGGGCCTAGAAGGGTGGGATCTCTCCTGGGTCTTAACACTAGCCTTAGGGGGACTTACACTTAGCTAATTTTTGAAAAATGTGATTTTTAAGGCCTAAGCCTAATGCCTGAAAGTAACTCCAATGCCAGAATTCCCATCCAATGCCTGTTTGTTAAAAAAATAGGCATTGAGACATAAATAAGGGCTCACAGAGGTGTTGATGCACATGGGTGACTCACAAGGGTCAGAAATGCCATGGGACAGGTTTAGGGATAATCAGGGCTCCCTAGGGTGGGTCCCAGATCTCAACGCCTGATTGTATCCTTGACACATGTTTATTCAATGCCTATTTTTTAATTCACTAAAAAATGGGTATTAGTTACTTGGAAAAAATCTAGCATCTAGATTTCTCGATTTTGGAGCCCTTAGGGTTTTTCAAAAATTCTAAAATTAAGCATGCTTATAGAGGAGATACAAAGGAACAACATATAAAAACTTGAGCTCAAGATCATGCATAGAATATTCATAATAAATTCAGCAAATATTCCCCAAATTAGGTCTCAAAAGACCCAATTTTGGGGGTTTGTTTGGGGGCCCATCTTGAGGCCTTCCACAGCTCTAAAAATCATGAAATTAAATACAGAACACCCGACATATTTCTAAAATCATTAAATCCACATTGCCTTGGTGGATTGCTCATCTCCTAGGTTTTGCTTTTTTCTTACAGTTTTGTCTCTTTCTTCTAAAATGGCTTTAATAAATTATGTTTTCTCATCAGGAAAACAACGAGAGTAATATTTTCTACCTAAGAGAGAGAGAGCAACGATGAGAGAGATAGAGGGTAGCAATGTGGGAAATTGCATACCTGTTTTAGAACCTCAACGAGAGAGGGGGAAGACAAGCAAGTTATTGTAATCGTCTTGTATTACCTCAACGAGAGAGATGCCACTGTAATTGCACGAGACAGGGACGACTTAGAGAGCAAATGCCGATTTCATCAAAATCCAGTGAAATGTCGATGCTCCAAACCCTAGTACCTCCAGATGCTCCAACCCTAACGCCTCAAAACCAAAATAACCAAAGAGAAAACAAAGAGATAAACGGAGGATGAGAAGGATATGAGCAAACTAGATATATATAGATGTAAGGAGAATGAAATAGGAAGAACGAAATAGAAAGAACAAAAATTAGAATGAGAAGAAATTGGAAGATATGGACGGTCAGCAAAGCTCTCTCTCTCTCTCTCTCTCTCTCTCTCTCTCTCTTTCCTTTGGAGAAGAAATAGAAAGAGTCTATCTTTCCATGGAGAAGAAGTAGGAAGAGACGCAGAGGAGAACGAAATAGAAAGAAGAAAAATTAGAAGGTGGAAGAAATAGGAAGGGACGCAGAGACGGCTAGCAATGCTTTTTCCCTTTCTCTTTTTCCATTTTTTATTTTTATTAAGAATTATGAGTTTATTGTAATGTTTTAATTAGAACCGGTACTATAATTATTTTTACACAAACGGTCGTCAATAAAAGCACTGGTATAACTATTTTTTTTTGGGATTTATAACGATAGTCTTAAAGTGCGGCTATAACACATTTATTGTAATGGTTATGCTGACCGCTTCTAAAATAACCATTATAATAGCATGTTTTTCTTGTAGTATGCTATCGTAGTTATGTATATTATGCAAAATGGGTGAGAAGTATTCAAATGTAGATAAGAAGGTAAAATCCGGACCTAATTATCTAAAAAATAATTTGGACTAATTTTATAAAGTCGAACATGAATTCGTTGTTCCATTTTAATCAATCATGCAAGCAATCAATCAAAATCATTGCAAACAAACCTAAAGCTAGATTTCTAAGCTATTGAGTGTAACCTAAGTAACTCTAACCTGAAAATGACTAGATATGCATGTTTCTTTGAAATTCTATAAGATAGTGTGTACCAGTTGAAACACCTCCCCGAAAAAGATTGGATCATGGGATAGTAACTGGCTTGGGTAACTTGGAATGGTTGTGCTGATATAACAGCAACTACTCAAACGTTGTTCCCATCGTATGTGGTGATCCAATGTTGGTCCATTGATGGGAAATGACCTAGATAGGGTAAAATGTAGGTGATGTATTGGTGCAATGTCGTGTCCTAGGACTCATTTTGTGTAAAATAGAAAATAACAGAGATGTATTCATACAAGTTGTTCAAATGTGAGTTTAATCCTACTAACTAGTTCAAGCTGTCCTAAATCTAAAATGAGAATTTTTTCTAACCTAAGCATGACAATTTTGAACAAGTGTTAAAGATGAAGTGTTATCTTAACTAACTAATGGAGTGCCCTAAGTCTAATCCAAAGCATATAGACATGTGAGAAATGTAGGTATGTGAGTAATGTAGGCAAAGCATATAGACATGTAAGAAATATAGGCATGTGAATATGTATATAAACAATGGAAAGCATATGTTTAACATAATTTAAAATATGTATATGTAGAGATCAAACAGTCCCCAGTGGAGTCACCATTCTGGGGACATCGGCATTCTAGAGGGGTTCGAATTCCCCCCTCCGGCCCGTGGTTTCTAGGCCTACTCTTTGGCGTGTGATGCTAGTGCATAAAAGGTCGCTAACTCTCTTAAGGGAAGGTTAGGCTTTTCTGGGAGTTGCCACCAACGCGGGGTTAACCAATGAAGTTGGACATCGGTTCTCCTCTATAGGTAAAGATGAGAAGTCTAGACCCAAAGGTCTAGGGGTTTTACTCCTAATATTGGTCTACATTCCTGAGATAAATGCTAAGTTGTTTAGTTGTATTTGGGGAAGGTGTTAAGCACCCTAAATACCTGCCTTTTTAGGGTAGCTTTTCTCATTCATACATGTCTTGAATTATGCTAAAGTCCATGCTTGTTAAATATAAAGTTATTGGTCTTAAACCACCCCCGTGGTGTGATCATTGCAGTTGCACCTGAGATATTCAAGTTGCCTACATACCCGATCTTGTGGTTCAGGTGTTCCTAAGGTTTTGTCGGGATCAAACTGCATGTAGTTCTAGGGGTTTGTTATGTGTGCCAATCTCAATAGTCAAGTATGTCTGACTATGAGAGTGATTTAGGGTAGATTCATTTTAGATTATTTGTATACTTACAGAGTACTCCGCGCTGCTGCAAAATATAGACAAGTTAGCTAAATGGGGGTCGGGACTATATTGTACCAATGTGTATGGTTTTGATAACCTAATTGGGCTATAGCCAAGTCTTAGGATCTTTGGGTCATGAACTATTGTGACATGACCCTAACGAAAGGTGAAGATCATAAAAGGTCAAAATGGGTTGAAATATAGTGAATGGGTAGGTTGACTCAACTTGGTCGCACTAACATAGTAGCCACGAGTCAAGCGTTGTCTCCCAAGTAAAGTTTAGGCATCTGATACACTTGGATATCACAAGCGTATAATCAACCTTACTATGTTGTTGGGAAAGCTAAAAGAGGTATTTGTAATGAAGAGATTCCTAGATTATGTCTATGGAATGGATTGGTTTGAAGCTAGGTTTAATTTGACTTTTATAAGTCTAACACTTGAAATTCATCCTAACGCTTGAAAATAGGGCCCACAGAGGTGCCTAAGCACATAGATGAAATTTAGGATGTTAGTTGCATATGTGTAGGCTTTAGAAAAGGTCAGGATTCACTAAGGTGGGTCTTAGATCCCAACGCTTGAATTTCTCCAATATCTATATTTCATGTCAACGCCTGAATTTTAACTGATTAGAAATCATTCATTGGGTTTGGACAGTCTGTACTTTGGAGGGCATATTTCTCTCCACAAAATTCTAAATTAAGCATGGTCAGTTAATTTGGAAAGCTGAGAGAGATATCTTTCCAACCATATATGATAAGCTTATACTTGTCTAACTCCTATTTTTGAAACTGACGCTTGTTTGTGCTGTTAATGCTTATTTTTTAACTGATAAAAAAATAGGCATTGGGTTTGAACAGTCTGTACACCAGAGGACATATCTCTCTCCAAAAAATTCTAAATCGAGCGTAATCAGTCAATTTGGAAACCTAAGTGAGAGATCTTTCCAACCATATATGATAAGTCTATACTTGGCTAATGCTTGGTTTTTTAAACTGACGTCTGCTTGTGCTATTAATGCCTATTTTTTAATAAATTAAAAAATGGGCATTGGGTTTAGACAGTTTGTACTTTGAAGGGCATATCTCTTTCCATAAAATTCTAAATTGACCGTGGTCAATCAATTTAGAAAGCTGAGAGAGAAATTTCCAACCATGTATATGATAAGCCTATACTTGTCTAATGCCTATTTTTTAAACTGATGCCTATTTGTGCTGTCAACGCCTATTTTTTAATAGGTTAAAAATCAAGCGTTTGGGTTTGGATAGTCTGTACTCCAAAAGGCATATCTCTCTCCAAAAAAATTTAAATTAACCATGATTGGTCCATTTGGAAAGTTGAGAGAGAGAGAGATCTTTTCAACCATATATAATAAGCCTATATTTTTCTAACGCAAATTTTCAAACTAATGTCTATTTGTGGTGTCAACGTCTATTTTTTAACAGGTTAAAAATTAGGCATTGGGTTTGGATAGTCTGTACTCCGAAGGGCATATCTCTCTCCACAAAATTCTAAATTAACCGTGATTAGTCAATTTGAAAAGATGAGAGAGATATATTTCTAACCATATATAATAAGGCTATACTTTTTTAATACTTGTTTGTTCATACGCCTGTTTTAATTCCCTTAAAAAATAGGCGTTAGGCTTGGAACCAAAATCCAACAACCTAATTTCGGTCATTTAGACCCCTTAGAGGTATGGGAAAATTCTGAAATTATGCATGCT
Source organism: Platanus orientalis (assembly GCA_025762735.1). Classification (NCBI taxonomy): domain Eukaryota; kingdom Viridiplantae; phylum Streptophyta; class Magnoliopsida; order Proteales; family Platanaceae; genus Platanus; species Platanus orientalis. The sequence goes on from JAOXJP010000017.1 coordinate 6,486,193, forward strand.
AATAGGGAGTACATATATAAACAACATAGCAAAAACTAGGCTTTATATCATGAATACAAAATTTAAACAAAAATTGACAAATATTCATCAAAATTAAGTCTCAAAAAACCCAGTTTTTTGGTCTATTTAGGGGACCATCTCAAGGCCTTCCACAGCTCCTAAATTCATGAAATTAAATACATCATATCATGTATATGTCTAGTATAACATAGTCAAATTTAGGCTCAATTATACCTCTACAAAAATCATACGAAAATTGACATGGAAAGGGGTAAAAAAATGAGACCAAGTAGAGGTTGTTGAGCCTCTATTGTGTAACCCGAATTAGAGCAGTGCTCTAGCATAAATTGGCAACATAAAATCATACTAATTTGATATATGATGAAGGAAAAGTGAATTAAACACAGGTTTAGGCTTACCTTAGGCTAAAAATGACCTAGGGTTGATGAATCCTTGCTTTCTTCTTCTTTTTATTCTTCCTCTCTTCTTTAGATTTGGGTTTTTTTGTGGCCAACCCTAGGTATTATGAATTTGGGGCTATTTATAGCCCCAAATGTGATGTGGTGTAGGGATGAGATCAATCCTAGGGTTTGCTAGGTGTAGGGTGGAGATGTGTTTAGCTAGAGTGAGGTGAAGGGCTCACATTCAACATGACGTGCATGGGTGACATTTGTGCTAAGGGACTTAGACAAGTGTCTTGAAGAGATGGAGGGTTAGGATTGGTTTGGGCTAACTAAATAGAGGATGATGATGAGAGAGTGTTGGTTTACATGCATTGGTCAGGTGGAAAAAGGAGAGTAGGTTTAGATGTCATTTGAGAGGTGTAGGTAAGTTGCAAGTAACAGGGGTGGGGCATCAAGGTTCCATTTGGATGGTCATAAGTGGGACTTTAGGGATGTGAAATTCAGCTCCTAGATCTAAGGGTGAAGGGTGCGGGTGCACTAGAGAAGATGCTCTTCTAAGGGTTGGTAACCTAGCCTTAAAGTGTGAATGCCTTAATTTTATTAATGAGTTAGCATACCTTAAGGCTTTAGCTCACTAAGGTGTAATGATTACTTTCCATTTTTTCTATATCTTTACTCCATGACCCTTTTCTGTGGATCTTAAGCTTAGAATTAGGTGAACTCAGTGTCTGATTTTGAAGTCTTAGATGATCCGGTCACAACGAGCAAGAGGAAACCGAATTACAATAAGGGTAAGGGGTAAAATCGAGGTTTTTCTATCTTGAAAAGCTCACGAATACATTTTAGAAGGGGAAAGAGGTAAAATTGATCTTAGAAATTGTCTAGTGAAAGATCGCCCTTAGTTTAGGTGAAACATAGCCTTTGACTACACTGAATTCTAATAACTGAGTTAAAAACTGCGCCAAAAATACCCATTTAATTAAACGGGGATTTCTTGATGGGAATTGCTCCTGCATCTTATATGAATCTCTACTTTGAGCTGTGCTTGGAGGTTTTGAAGCCTGAAGAGTATTAAGACTATAGGAACTGATAGATTAAATATCGGATCCCCGGGCAGTTGCTAGAGGATTTACGAAGCAAGGTTATTTGCAAGGATCGGGTTTCCATAGTTACTTGAAGGTTGGGGGAATTTAGCTATCAGACCTCCTTCAATGCACAAGTTTGTGAAATGGTCTTTCGAAGATAGGGTAGAGACCGAACAAATGAGCCTGATCTTGCCCTATTTTGAGTTCGAGAGAATCTTCGAGGGCATTATGTGTGTCAAATACATACAAGGTGACTTATTCTGTCTTGAGTGGAAAGTGATGGTTTAGAACATACGGATCTCATAATCCAGTGAAAATTTGATACTTTAAAGGTATTAGAATTACGAAGATGTGGCCACTGATAGACTGAATTTTTGAGTTTGGGTGAAATCCTAAGAGTTGGTTGATCACCCGATTCCCAATATGAAATTGTTATTCCTTTTTAGTGAAATTGAGGGAATCGATTGAGATAAATTATATGAAAGCTTATGTCCCTTAGACAGTTTTTTGAAGGTTTCGTGATTCTAGAGAGATGGACACCAACTGATCATGATTCGGATGACTAGGGAACAC
>JAOXJP010000017.1:6502763-6513961 GCA_025762735.1 Platanus orientalis
GCACCCTATTACAACCCAAAATGCACCATTTTAGGACAAACCCTAATCTCTCATAAAAGCATCAACAGGGCTTTGAGGGTCCACATTTAAGAACCCCATCCATGTCAGCAGCAAGTTTCCACCTCCGATAAAACTTTCTCTAGCAAAGCATCACAGATGGTAAAATTACCATTTTGCCTTTTTCGCCTTCAAAAGCTCAATACTCATTATCTACCATCCAAATCACTGAATTTCTCCTGCCTACATAAGCCTTCCTACTATGAAGCATCATAGGTGAAGAATTCTCATTTTCACTTTTTTTAACCCGTAGGTAAAAAATTACCATTTTACCCTTTTCACCTTAGAGAATCTACCCCTTGACCCTCAAAGGATCCCCGAAGCCTGTCCCGTCTTCTGAATGATGTAATTTTAAATCCTATGCTCCCTGAGTCTCTCTACTCTAAAGAACTCATCATAGAACAGACATTGCTCGAGACTAGCAACAACCAATTTCTCAATATATGACAACCTGACCAAGAAATGACCCTTGTATAAGCTCTTAAAGATTCATCTGATCTCCAAATCCAGAAAAGTTAGTTGCCATATCTTAACCCCGATCTTAGCTTCAAATCTTCAGGTTTGAGAAGAGAACCTTGAAATCTCGAACCTCTATGAAACCTCAAATCTTCCCCAAGAGGTCAAAAGGCTATTTTACTACTTTTTGCTCTTATGTAGCCAAAATATTCTCCAAACCTCCAAATCAGGATCAGTAGGTGTCCTCTCCAGAATCGCGAGGCCTTCAAAAAGCTATCTAAGGAGCATGAACTTTCATAAAACTTATTTGACAAGATTCCCTCAAATACTCTGAAAAGTGCAACAAATCAGGTCTAAAAATCAGGTGCTCGACCGACTCTCGTGAGTTCTTCTAAATTAGAAATTCAATTAGTCAGTGGTCACACCACTGTAAATTCAGAGCCTCAAGCTATTAGATTCATACTAATTTACAGAAAATCCATGGCACAAGCAATCATTTCTACCCAAACCCAGGAAAAGCACTTTTTGCCTGTATTTGGCACGTAGAATGCCCTTGAAAGTTCTCCAGGACTTGGAATGCAGTAAAGTCTGGCTTATTTTCTCAGTTTAACCCCTATCCTCAAAAAAGCATTTCACAAACTCTTGATTCTGAGAATGTCCAGCAGTTAAATTTCATCCAGCTTTAGGTAGCTACAAAAACCCAATCTCTCCAAACGACCCTGCTTCGAAAAACTCTCGGCAATTACCCGAAAACCCAACAACCAATCCGTCAGCTCTTATAGGTCCAGGACTCCTCAAGCTTCAAATCCCCTAGATATGGCCTATGATGGCTTTTTCAAAAGAAAAAAAATAGCAACATTCCCTATCCAATATTGTCCAAACACGTAAAAAAAATGGTTTATGACCCAATTTTCTACTCAGGTATCGTAATCTTGTCACCTGGACCCAAGATCATCTATCCCTGGGTGATTTTTGGATCAATTTTACCATCTTGCCCTTTCAGAATACATATGAGAGATTTTTAGGTTAAAAAACTCTAATTTTACCCCCTTGTCCTTACCATTATTTGGTTCTAACTGGACCAACGTGATCGTAACATTTACAACCTTTGAGATTAACACTGACTAGGCCAACTTCCAAGCTCAATAGCTCATGAGGCGTGATGGCAAAGAAAGGGTTCAAAAAAACCCTAAAAATAATCAATATCATTAATGAGATAAGACTTTTCAACTTAGCTCATTAATGGAATTTAATGCATTAAGGCTTCATAAAAGCCCTAGGATTGAAATCTCTTACCATGCACCCTTATCCCTCACCCTTGGATCAATGGGCTGAGATTCAAATCCCTAGGGTACCCCTCACATCCCCTCATTTTCTTGTGATTTTTGTAGAAGGCTATTGAAGCCAAAATTTGACTATGTTAGACTAGACATACATGCTAGCTACTATATTTAATTTCATGATTTTAGGAGTTGTGGAAGGCCTCAAGATGGCCACCCAAATAGACCCCAAAATTTGGGTCTTTTAAGTCCCATTTAAGTTGAATTTTTTAGAATTTTTGTTTGAATTCTATATGCATAATCTTAAGCCCAATTTTTTATATGATGTTCTTATATATGTTGCCTGTTAACATGCATAATTTCATAATTTTTTCAAACCCTAAAGGCTCTAAAATCGAGAAATCCAGCTGTTGGATTTTCTTTCAATAACTAACTCCTAATTTTTAAAGAATTAAAATCAGGCGTTGAACAAACAGGCATCAAAAGAAAAATTAGGCGTTGAGATCTGGGACCCACCCTAGGGATCCTTGATTCTTCTCCAGTCCTATCTTATGACTTTTATAACCTCTGGAATTCAATCATGTACATGTGCACCTCTGTGGACCCTCATTTTTATCCCAATGCCTGAATTTAATTTTAGGCGTTGGATGGAAATTCAGGCGTTGGAGTGAATTTCAAGCGTTAAGCCTGGGGTTAAAAATCATGTTTTCTAAAATTGGTTAAATATGTGTATGCCCTAGGCAGAGTGTAAAGACCCAGGAGAAACCCTACCCCTCTAGGCCCCAACTCTGTGGCCCAAAAACCAAGGATGGTTGCTAATCCTAGCACCCAATGCCTGAATTTCTCCTGAACTTTCAAGCATTGAACTTTCAGGCATCAAACCAAAAAATAGGCTCTAGGCCTGTGACAGATGACCAAGTGGCCCATTTTGGGAGATCATATCTCCACGTGGCCTGAACCCAGGACCCCTAGGGTTGCACAATGTAACCCTAGGAACCTTCCCTTAACCCAAACCAGGGGTCCCAAAGCACTAGAACCCCCCAAACCATCCTAAAAGATTACATAAACATGCTGATGTGATCAACTCCCAATGCCTAATTTTCACCCTGAATTAAATTCAGGCATTAGAAATACAAGCATTGAGATGAAATACAAGCGTTAAGCCTATAACACAAAAAACATCACTTCTCTCTTTTTTCCCACATTCCAGGGTTGACCTAAACCCTAAAGAGTCAAACTAGAAACATCTCTGAGGGGTCTAACATCCCTCTAGAGGTCCAATTCAAGAGGGATTTTCCTGTAATTAGAATAGGCTAATGTAAAGGCTAGTTTCTGGATTCTCCAGAAACCAATGCCTAATTTTCACCCTAAATTAAAATTATGCATTGAAAATTCAGGCATTGGGAGTAAAATCAGGCATCAAAACTGAAAAAAATCCAATAAACGCCTAATTCAGAATTTACAAAGCTTGGACTTTGACATAACCTAAGACTTGTCTGAATGAGAGAAGCCGCCCTAAAAAGGCAGGTATTTGGGGTGCCTAACACCTTCCCTAAGTGCAACCAAAGAACTTACCCCCAATCTCAGGAACGTAGACCAGTATTAGGAGTTAAACCCCTAGACCTTCGGGTCTAGACTTCCCCTCTTCCCCGAAGAGGAGAACCGACGTCCAACTCCATCAGTTAAACCCTGAGTTGGTGGTGACTCCAAGCAAAGCCTAACCCTTACACAGAAGGGGTTGGCAACCTAAGAACCGAAGTGGGCCCCGATGTCCACACCTATGAAGCTACATGCATGCATTTACCTTCTTAGAAGTTGTAATCCGGCTTGAGTCTTAGTCTTCAAGGCTTGACTTGTTGGATATTCTTCCACACCTTTGCCCATGGATTTGATAGATGATGCCTTTGCATCAACATAATATTTCTAGAGATTACAGAGAATTTACTTACAAATCACAAGGATCTAAGAGAACCAAAGAGGAAAATGCATCACATCACTCATAGTAAGAAAGATTTACTTACCAAGAGCTCAAACCAACTTCCAAGCAAAGAAATCCTCCCTCTCAAGCTTCACCAACACATTATTCTGTAAAATGGGCATAGTTCTAGTATTATAAGAATGAAATTATAAAGCTTAGGAGAAAAACAAGCTAATCTTGAAGAATTTTTATGGTTAGAAATGAAACTTACCCAATTGGAGAATAACTCCAATCTTCTTCTCCAAGACTCTTTAATCCTTACTTGTTATGTTCTAAATGGTTCTAAATGATCTAAATGAAGTGTTAGAAGACTTGTAATTCGTTTAAGATGAGATCCCACATGCGTGGGAGTCTAGTGAGCAAGTGTCATGTCCAAAAGGAGTGAAAAATTGCATTTTTGAGGTTTTTCACCTAGTTTGAAGTGCTCCAAAGGTGTTATAGCACTTTAACCTTAAGTGGAGCACTCCAACCTTAAATGGAGCACTCCAGTGGAAAGCCTATGCTTTCTGAGCAAACCTGAGCCTCGGTGGAGCGCTCCAAACCTAAATGGAGAGCTCTATAATTTTTTTAACACGAACACCCTACGGTAATTTGGCAATAACTTTCCGCACACAACTCAAAATCATTTTCCATTTATTTTATTGGAAAGTAGACTTCAAGATCTTTCCAATGATGTATTGCTCATACTCTAATTCACTCAGGATTAGTGTAGGTGTGCCCATGAAGTTATCTCAAATACGCTATCAGGATAACCTTTGAACTTGACAAATTTGAGGTTAAACTTAGGTTCTATGCTTCTAGCTTGCTCCAAAGGGTTCCTAAACCACTTTACTATCTTCTTAAATAATGTAAAATGACAATTTTACCTTTAAGAAAAAAATTACATTTTAACCCTTCTAAGGCATGGGTATTACATTTAGTGATTCACCTCATTGATTCAATGCAGGTCCCACTAGTTTTAGTTTCAAAGGTTCAACTCTATTTCACTTCTGAATCTAAATTCTTAGACATAAAAGCTTCACAATTTGATTTCCACCCGCTTCTACTATTTTCTTCTATAGGAGCCGTGGAGGAACAGTTGAACCACATACAATAAACCCTATCTTTATCTATGATTTTCTAGGGAAAATATAACAGAAGAACAAGGGAATTTGATGAATGTAGGTCCATCTCTTCCTAACAATCTGACGATGGCATCTATCGGTTCTTTGGTGATCCCGATAGTGAATAGACTGCAAGATATCTTTGCTCCATTTGGGTAATTATTAAAGATAAAATCGCCTCAGGTCACTGTAGTTGGGAGCCAAAGTAGTGGGAAATCGAGCATGCTTGAAGCTCTTATTGGAAGGGATTTTCTTCCACCAGATATCTATACTCGTAGGACGCTAGTTTTGCAGTTGGAGAATCGATCTCTTCGATCCAATGAAGATGATGGCAGGGAGTGAGGAGAGTTCTTGCACTAGCCTAGGAAACAATTCAATGATTTCTTTGCCATTCATCGAGAAATTCATGTTCAATTAGCTAGTTAGGTTTTCTATCAACAATCTCTTTAAAGCTATTGTTGACTTTCCGTGTAATAAGGAAGTCAAGAATGAGAGAATACTTCTTTTGCGATGGAGGAGTCAGGTTGCAAAGAAGGGTCCTTCACGATGAGTGTTCCCTTCATGATGATAGAATGCTCGCAAAGCAAGTTTGTTTGTAATGTTGGTGACTTGTAGTAGAAGCTCTTTGCAAAATCGGCCTTCACAAAGTGAGTTCTTCATGGTCAAGGATAGTTCACAATGTGATGCAATTAGAGATTCACTTTCAGCTCATGATCTTGATGTGATAGATGGCAATCATTTTATAACCCTTCGTAGTACAAGTGTCTTCACAATGCAGGCACCTTTACGGTAGTCAGTGCTTTCGCGAGCCTGGTGCCTTCGCGATTTGTCGAAAGTTCACAAACACACAAGTTTTATATAGTTCTTCAACTTAGTGTTTCTTTGTTAAACTAGTTCATCCAAGGCAAAGAAGGTGTCGTTATCACATTTCTTGAAGATAGTTGAGGCCTCCCATAAAGTGCAAGGGATACGGCTAAGCTAACTCCGGGATATAATCTCGCTTAGGTAGAACCCTTGTCAAGCTATAGAATCTCACTCTCCAGCAAAAAGAAAGAACTTTCTCGTTTCTCAAAGCCCATGGTCTTAGACGTTTAGTTTTACAACTCTTACATTTTGTCAAAATCTAGACAATATAACACTTCTATGAACAACAGCAAGAGTGTTAGCCTCACAATCAGAATGGTCTTTCTCTCAAGGAGATTACCTAGTCTCAAGAGGGTGCTCTTCCAAGAACCGAAGTACCCCTTTCAAGAAGAGGGTTGGTTCAAAGGAAAGTTCAAGTTCTAGGTCTCAAACACACTCTCCTCATGGAAGAAGGTGAGAGCCAAGAACTTCACGAGAGAGTAGAGAAAGAGCTGAAGAAGAAGGGATGCTAATGAGGATGGTCTCCTTTAGAGTAGAGCTCTGGGAACACAAGGCTTGGGCCTTCTTCTTCCTCTTCTCAAGCTAAATCTTCACTTCAGCAGCACTTGACCTCAAAGACTTTTTCACACTTCTTTTTATGCTCAACATCGTCTCTTTATATAGAGAAGGAATTTGGGATTTTCTTGTTCTTCGCAATGACACATGTCATCATGAGGAGGGTCTTTGCAATACAGGTGTCCCTTCGAGAAAGGTTAATTCTTCGCAATATGAGACTCATTTATGATGCGGGTTCCAAGGTGGTTAGTGTCAAGTACACTATTTTTAGCTTGAAGTAGGTCAGTAGTTTGAGGTTTCACCAGAAAGGTAATTCGCGAAGACCAATGGAAGAGGGGTAGGTGAGATTACTCAAAGTGGATGATTGATGTGACAGCACATGGAGACAAATGGTTTCCTAGGTCCTTCATGAAAGAGGTAAGTAGAGAAAATGTCAAGTCCTATGAAGGACAGGTGACGTTTGGGTTTATGGAGGCAGGTGTGAGTCCCGAGGAAACACGTATACTGTTCGAGAGATTTATTTATCTCAACTCATTAAGAGAATCACATTCTCGTCTTCCATCATCCCTGAGGTATACTCACAAATAATAAGCACATGCTCTACAGGAAATACCTTCTATTAGAACCACACATTTCATCTACAATAATTATATTTATAGGCTTATCATAGGAAGTGGCATATTTCATTGATTGAAATTGTGCTAACAAGTAGGTGATATTTTGACATGTTTTGCTATTGAACCTTGATTTGTTAGATTGGTTTTTCTATTAAACCTTGAGTAGTTAGGTTAGGTATCTAGTCAAAATACACCTTATAGGCTTTCAAATCCCATTCCCCTCGATGTACTAGATGTCAACTCCTTACTCAAGCTCAGCTTACACACACACAAAAAAGCCCGATATTGTAATTGCCCATTAACCTAATTTGTCTTATTTGAACATTAATATTGTCACAATTTATAAAATTAATAATCAAACCAAGCTTAACAAGTTGAGCTTTTAGCGAGCAGAGCTTAGTGCAGCTCGACTCAGGCTCACTTACGAAATGGGCTTAAATCCGCCAAGCTCAGGCTTGGCTCACTGAGCTTAAAACAAGGCTCAAGCTTGGCTCATTGACAGCCCTACCCATATCCCCACACTACACGATGATATGTGATGGTTTTTTGAATTTGGTGCCTTTTAAATAAGGAACAAATGTTCATTTGAACAATTTTTTTTTTTTAACTATTTAAACCCTTAAACCCCATTTTTATGGGTAGTTATTTTTTTATTTGAAAACTGTTTTTATAATTTTAACCCTATACGCTCATCCTTTGTGTCTGGGAACATAGGGGACAAACAAATTGGGTGAAGCAGATCCTTTCTTTTTTCGTTTCCCAAAGAAAAAATGTGACTCCAGGCTCGAGTGGATCATCTGAAAAATAAATAGAAAAGGGTTTTTGTGCTACCAATGCAAAGTGTGCATCGATTGTAATCCTAAGTTTAAACCTTACGTGACACAAGGGGTTCCCCACATTGTACCACAGTCAAATTGCACTACTATTATAACGATTCCTATCCAACGGTTGGCGCTATAAAGAAACAAAAAAACAAAGCTAAGACCCATACCGTCTCCTAGTCGTCACCTGTTATAGCCATACTTTCCTTCGGAGGACTTCGCAAATTCCGTTCGTTTTTCATCTTTTTTCCATCAGATTTTCCTTCTCTGATCGCAACTTCTCTCTATCTCTGTCGAGGGTTTTCGCGAATTCCAATTTTCTTTCCATCTGTTCTGGTTTTCTGATCGCGAGGTGCCAATTTCTTGTACCTTGGGCTTTTCTTTTGTTCTGGTAAAGGATAATCGATCTAGGATTTCGCTTACTTCCTTCGAATTCTTGCTTTCATTTTAATTATTGTTATTTTGATTATCAGATTGATGATGATAATTTGGTTTCGTATTCTGGTTTGGATTTTATGCAGCGAGGAGTTAAAAGAGGAGGATGTGGGCAGCTTCTTGCCTCGCCTCATGCTGCGCAGCCTGCGCTTGTGAGGCATGCCGATCAGTCGCCTCCGGCATAAGCCGACGCTCCGCTCGGATTGCGTACTGTGGTCTTTTCGCGTTGTCTTTGATTGTTTCGTGGATTCTCAGAGAGGTTGCGGCCCCCCTCATGGAGAAGCTTCCATGTAAGTCTCTAGATTTTCATTTGTCTGTTTATGTGTTTCTGAATTGTAAAATTATCTTGAATACCCATATGGAAAATCTAGCACAATTTACTTTAGAACCAATCACAATTTGTCTTGAAGGGTAATAAAAGAGTAAATGCTAAGGCTGCGTTTGGCAGTCACCTGTAATGTAATCATTTCATTTGAGTTTCTCAAGGCATTTGTAGCCATGAGATGATGGTTTTGTAATGAATTCATTCAAATGTATACTGATTTGTTAACTACAATTAGAAATGAAGTCATCTTAGTTTTTTATGTAAAATGAAATGACTTATGTTATCAATCAAAAATCGCTGCAAATCTGAATTAGTTCATTATAAACCATCCCATTGTGGCTACAAAATCTGAATGAGTTCATTATAAACCATCCTGTTGTGGCTACAAAAGCCTTGGGAAACTCAAATGAAATGATTTCATCACAGGTGGCTGCCAAATGCAGCCTAAATGATTTTAGGTGCTGAAACATTCATTCAATTTTAGAGGTGTTTCCTCTTTCTCAGCTTAGGTAACATCTTTTCAGAAGTCAACAAACTCTTACCTTTTAAGGAACATGGATATTGGCATCCTAAGTATGGGAAAATAACTGGGAAAATAACTAAAGGAAATGTTGATCGTGCTATCATTGAAGTGGATGGTTCTAGTATTATTTACCTGAATTTGCAATCCTTTGGCAACATTAGTTGATTTGGAGTAAGGACCCTGGAAACTTCCAAACATCATTGCTAGGGTTTCGTACTTGACTTAACTCAACAAAGCCTTATCCCAATTACTTGAGGTTGGCTACATGAACTCTATTCCACGGTCCACTCTATCAAGGGCCGCCATATTTTGGTTGAATTATAAGCACTCTAAATTTTCTCACTTCAACCCAAGTCATTTTTGGGTTTCCCTTTGTACTTCCATTGCCTTCAACTTGCAGCATGCCATTCCTCCTTGCGGAGTTATTGGTCTTCATTGCACATTACCAAACCATCGCTATCACGTTTCTCTTGTCTTATCACCTATTGGTTCTATGCTTAAGTTCTCACAAATGCATTCATTTTTTATTTAGAACTTCTTAGTCTTGCGACTCATCTATCTTGCGACTCATCTATCTCAACATTCCCATCTCCACTTATTCTATATATGCGTGTACGTGCTCTTTCTTGGTTATGAACTTCATAAAGCATGATCTTATAGCCATCTTATAAAATCTTTTCTTATATTTTAGTGGTATGTAATTATGTATAGATCACACAACACTCTAGAAGGACCTCTTCACTTCATCCATCATGCTTTAATTCTATGAGCAGCATCCTTTTCAATTTATTCCTTCTTATGGATGATTGAACTAAGATAAAGAAAAATGATCACTCTATGGTAACTTTTGGTTCTTAATCATAACTACATCCTTGTTTTTACTATTGTTTCTACTTGAATTGCATTTTTATAGTTACTTTTACTCCCTCCCTCTCTAGGTTAGGTAATCAAATCATTAGTGAACAAAATACACTATGGTACTTCCTCTTGTATATGTCTCATCAACATATCCATAACTAACATAACAATATTCAGCCTATTGCTGTCCCTTTGTGTAAACCTACTGTGGTCTCACTTGTTTGTCTCGTAGTTGTTCTTACACTAGTTACCCTTTCATTATTCATATCCATAACTAAGTCACTATATCTACTTAAGACCACTTTCTTATCCAAAACCCTCAAGATGATCTCTTTGGGTACCGTATTATTGCTTTCTTTAAGCTCATAAAGACCATATGTAGATCTATTTTTATCTCGCTCTACTTTTCTATCACTTGCATAATTAAGAAAATAGCTCCAAAATATCAATCCCCCTAGTATATCCTTCTTTTTTCTTTTTTCTTTTTTCTTTTTTCTTTTTTTGATATTTTAGTTTTTGTTTTCATATATAACTACAAGCATCCCTCATTAATGGTTGTCAAAATGAAAATTTCTATATTCCTTCTTATCATGAACATGCTTTTTGTTTTTTATTTTTGTTGGTAGGCAAGCTGGTTAGTAGTTAGTTGTTAACAAGTGAAGATGCATTTTGTACTCAGTTCAATGGTATGAACCTCCATAGACTTTACCAACATAGCAAGTTGGCTATGATTATCTATTGTTTCGATTCTTTGAAAAAAATTTATTTTTTATTAATTTTCATAAAAATACAAATCATGAACATTATTTCTCTCATGATCACCATATGAATTACTATGATTTAATCAAGGAAGATTAAGAAGAATACCTCAAAGGCTAAACCGGATGCAAGACGATGATCTAACTTAGTCTCCAAAGCATCCACATCTACTCTAGAATTCTCTGCACTTCTCCCACTTCCAGAAAAGTTACAAGACCCATCCTAAAGGTGGGTACGTCTTTATATAAAGTATTTGAGAAGCCAAAGTAACCCTAGGGGGTGTAGGATCCTTATGGGATTCTTATCCTTAGGTTGTGGGACCCACTATCCTTAATTAAGTTAAACTGCATTAAGGACACTCTATCTTTTATTAGTTATAAACTGGCACACTACTAATTGCAATAATCCTTGTTACATATTGCAATTGAACTCCCAAAGATAAGAAAATAACAATGAGACTATTCCTTACAGATATTTCATAAATATGTCATTCCACTTCACAATATTCCTTAATGACCTTCAGGATGATAAAATAATCATTGTCTAACCCCTATGGTCATTAGAACA
>JAOXJP010000017.1:6525487-6536089 GCA_025762735.1 Platanus orientalis
GTTATGGAGTACTCAAATCTAGAATTATAATATCTTGGAGGTGTTAATTCACATGTCTGGGATGCTGACAATTTGGAACTCTGATGTATGACATTGGGATTACTCACTAGTTTTGATCTATACTTCCAGTATTGTTATTGAATACTCAAATTTGGACTTCTAATAGTCTAGACTCTAGAGGTTTTTATTCATACATCTGGGACCATGGGTTACTGACAATGTGGAATGCTGACCACGAAGAGAGCTGTACTTAATCTGATAGGGCTATTGTAGGATTTTTATTTCTTAGTAATTTTTATGTTTAGACTATTCACTTCTTGGTATATTGGTGTGTTTTGATCAACACACTTTCCTCATCAGTGTCTTACATTTATTTGTGATCGGCTCTCTGTTCTTTAACTATTTTTTGTGATTTCCTCTGTAGATCTTTGTCATTCCTTTGCAAAGCCCTTACTGTTTATTTACTCTTACCTGCAACATTTCAGTGATGGCGGAATTTCGGTTGCCTTTTCTGATGCTGGTGCAGAATGGACTGAAGATTACATTTCTAATCTAAGAAGTGCTTCTGGAAATATCTTTCAGCATGGTTCTGTCAAATACAATACCAAGGAATACCCTATAGAGCTGAAGCCTCTATTCTCTGCTTTTGGACTGAAGTCTTTTGCAATGACTTCCTTGAGGTCCTTCTTAATGTTTTATTTGCCTCTTTTGGAGCCTCATTCAAACATAAATGAGGACGATGATGATTTCCCCCCAGAAGAGCAGCATATAGATTTGGTTGTTCCCTTGAAAAAATCCATCAAGCAAATCATACGTGAGGTTAGTCTTTTACCAATTTGTTCCATTTGTGGCATGAAGATTTATCTATTTGAACTTTGGATCAGTACCACCTTCTGTAAGTTCTCTTGTTTGATGTTTAACAATAAGAATTAGAGTGTGCACACTTTACATAATTTTGGCAGTGCCTTATTTGTCTTGTGAAATTTGCCTGAGTCAGTATCAGGTCTTATCAGGTCTGTTTCTTGGATTTTAATACAATTTAATAGTAAGCTTTGGTGGGTTGCTAGTATAAACTTCTTTTCTTTATGTAAGACTTGTTAAGATTTTTGACATACTTTTTTTTAATGATCCTGAAAATTAGTTCTGACATCTTATTAAACAAAGAGTGGATCTTTAATCATAACTTAATAACGACAATGAATCTCTTACTTGTCAGCAAAGTAAAACAAAACCATGGCGGCTAACATTGTGAAAACCCAAACTTTTTTAAATTGGAAAGGGTTTTGATGTAGGATAGTATAGGGAAACCACAATTTGAAAGAAGAAAGAAAGAAAAAAATCCAAATTCTGGAGAATCTGGGCAGCACTGTGAAATTACCAAAATACCCTTGTCCGTGCGTTCGAAAATTCTGTGCTTTGACCGGGTGAATCTTTAATTCAAAACGGACCGTTGTTCTAAATTTCAATTAATTCGGATGTGTTTTAGTGTGTGAACTTATATAGACAAGGTTGCTGATTTGGACTTAAAGGGGGTTAACACATAAAACAGAATGCTGTCTTGGGAATAACAGGGCAGTGTTAGAGGGTAGATCAGAGGTCAGAAAGGGGAAGAAAAGGGTTGGTCAGTGGAGAAAATATGGGCTGAACTAGGACAGAACAAGGGGAGAAGGAGGTCTATTCTTGGGTTGATAGAATAGGGTTTCTTGGGGCTGTTACAGAAAACAGAGAAGAAATAATAGAGAAGAGAGAAAGGAAAAAAGGAAGAAAAGATAAAAGAAGCTGAGTGGAAAGAAAGGAGAAAGAAGAGAGAAGATGAGAAAAGAGAAGAAGATAGTTTACCAAACTCCTTGGAGAATAGAGGAGGAAGAGAGAGGGAAGAAGGGAGTCCACTACTCTACCTTATGAGAGATACCATTGGTTGCAACCCAATAAATCCACACACTAGACCTCAAATTTTCAAATTCATCTTTACTAAATTTTATTGATCGTGGGTGACCTTTAATAGGCTTTACCTTGCTTAAATAAAAATCTAAAATTAAAGATTCTTATCAAAGAAGGATTCTTTTAGTTGCTTCAATTTCTTGACTTGTTGACCAAGTCATTGGACCCCACAAATAGTCTTTAAGATCTCCTAAAATTGGCTAACTAATGGGGCTGTTGTATAGTCAGCATAGCCCCCCCTCCCCCAAAAAAATCAGAAAATATCTCTTAAATAAATCCTAACTAATGGGGTTGTCAATCAAGCAACATGGGCCCCACCTTCTTGACTTTCAAAAGTCCAAAAAAAATCCCAAGTGTAGCTGTACAGCCATCCTATTGTAGGCCCAAGTTTGGCTTTTAAACAGTCCAAAAGAGAGCCAAAAAAGTGGCTGATCGTGACCCACAATTCTCCTAAAATTCTGGCAATTAAGCCTTATTACATCAAATCCCCTAGGACTAAAATAATTACCAAAAAAAAAAAACTGGCCATTAAAAGGCCTTATTACATTAAAAAACGCTCCTAACTACTCTAACTATTAGATTAAATTGTAGGGGACTATCCATGGTCCTCTTAACTTCTTTTCTTCATGCCATATGCTGCTCCCGCATCAGGTTCGAGTCAAACCATAGCATCGGATCACAAGACTTGGGCATCAGGAAATTAATAAGAATGTAATATTGAACTAAAATTCTGATTGAACATGCGTAATTATTTCAACAACAGTTCGATGTCTCTCAATGTTATTTTTAGTTAAATAGTCAACTTATAACAATGGATGGGTTTCTGTGTTGTGGGCTTTATGGACTGTTGCTTCCAGAACAATGATTTCGAGAAAAAGGGTTCTATTTTGTTGCTCATATTTTGGTGTCAGATCAGGAGCGCAATATGAAATATATAACTTATCAAGTTTAAAATTTTCTCCCAGATATTGGAATATCTGACAAAATTGTCATTTTTTGGTGGAGTTGAGTTTTTTTTTTTCTTCCAATTTCTTGTTTTTTGTTAAAAATATCTAAACCTGAATCTGAAACTTGGGTTTGGAGAGCTGGAGGTGGCTGGCAAAGGATAGGAGGAAGCATTGTGTGGACAAGAGAGAGAGAGAGAGTACCGCGTCTACCGACCTTATCATTGCTTTTTACCAACCTTATCATTTCTTTTCAACTTCCTGCCTCTGCAAAATAAAAGAAGGGATAATGATTTAAAAGACAAGGTTGAAGAAGAAAAAAATAAGGGTTAAGTCAGTTGACCTAAGCTTTGATGACATGTATCTCAACTGTATGATACATGTCATTTATATAAATTTCTAATCAAATCAAAATAAAAAGAAACCTCAATAATTTTGGCGCTACATCCTTTTTTTCTGTAACAAAATCTAATGTCATTTATTCAAGGTTCAAAATGTTGGTGTCGGTGGAAATATCGGTCAAGCCAAAAATAAGACATATATCGGAAATGTCGAAAATATCGAAAAGAAATATTGTAAAAATCATGGAAACTTAAGAAGCATATTCTAATCTAATAACATATGCACAAGGAAACAAATATATTCATTAAGAATGATATCTTATTTTAGTACACTTGTATTCTAATATTCTTTAAAAATACATATGCATACATAATGGTTGACAAAAATATTATAATCTAACCATATAAGCATAAGGGAACAAGTAGATTATCTTCATTTTCTTCTTTCTTATCTTCAACTTCTTCATCTCCCTCTTTTTACTTCCTTTGAAATTTATCGTTTTTCATATAATTTTTTATCATAACAACACAATCTCGATATTAGGCAATAATACACTGTGAAAGGGGAATATTCGTTCAAACACATTAACATCGTACATCATGTTGACCAAAAAGTGAATTTTTATAATGTACTTAATGTTTCGTATCGGTATTGGAATGTGTTGTGTCGGTCTTAGTAGACATGGACTTATATTGGAAGATATTTAAGATATTTTGAGATATTTGATACCATGTTTGGTGGTCGGTTTTTGAGAGAAAGGAACAATAGGGTCTTTAAAAATGCTGTTGAGCCTTCACTCCAGGTTTATCGGAGGGCAAAGAGTTTATTTTCTGTGCTAGAAGATGCAAGGAATGCTATAATGCCCAAAGAGGGTGTATTGTTAGGGATTGGAAAGCTGCTATTGGTTTGAGCTAATGTTGCTGTTTTGTTTGTTTGGTCATTGTGTGGGATGCCTTATCCCACTTCTGTGTAACCTCTTTTGTTTTTCCTTGCTGAATAAATTTTCTTTTTTCTTATAAAAAACCTTAATTTTGGCTCTTCATTGATATTTGTGGGTCTCCATTTGTCTATGCTCCGTTAGCACAAGTAAAGGACTGTTGAACAGTCATTTTTGAATAAAGGCATTGCAACAAGCTCTTTCGTTTGCTTTGCTGGATTCTTTTCCATATGTTGACCACAAAACACATAATGTTCACCCATTGTGTTTTTAGAAACACAAACAGTACAAGCCAGACCTGGGCATCCAAAAGCCTCCATTAGAAGCTTAAATCCGCCAACATCTTGATGTTGTTCAATGTCAACCTATTCAGCCAACATACTACTGAAGAAGATAGTGACTTAATTATACAAAATACACCATCTAGAGTGGCTGAATATCCTCAAGTTAAAGACCTCAACACAATTCCTTCTGTAAACACTTCAACAGTAGCTTAAAGAGTTTTTGTATTTTCCCTATTTCATTTGTTTTCTTATATATTTTTTATGGATAACGGGAAAATATTGTTGAAGGAAAAGAGTATATGAGGAGAACAAGGAGAGGGACCGCAAGGGTGTAAGAAATAAATATCTTTGTCATAATCACAACATAAGCAAAGCCCCAACATGTATCGCTGTCTTGTGGACCTCTTGTTGGCTAACTTATCAGCAATAGAGTTTACTGCTATATGCATCTGTTCAAAACTTTTTGGTTTTTCTATTGAATGACTTCCCATCTTTGTCTACTTTGGTTGTTACATGGATTCATGGACTTAATAGGTGCAGGCCCCTGGCTGATATGTGTGCTTTCCTGTGTCATGGTTTTCATGGATGCAAACAGGTCAGTGGTAGCATTTTACCAGCTTCAGTTATATCTTTGTACTGCATGTACCTCTGCTACAGCGGACTTGCCAGTGAACCCAGGGAATATGAATGCAATGGCCTTCACAAGCATTCCCAAGCCGTTTCAACTGGGACGCTTACGTTGGGGCTACTCACCACAGTTCTTTCAGTTGTCTACTCTGCCGTTCGTGCTGGATCTTCCACGACTCTTCTTACAGAACCAAGTTCACCCCGTGCAGGTCAGTGTTTACAACAGGCTGAACATTTCAGCTTGAGAATTGATCTTCTCCCAGATCCTAACACTCTTGTTTCCCTGGTGAATGCGCAGAGAAGCCTTTGCTTCCACTGAACAAGACTGATGAGCACGAAGAGAAGAAGGATGAAGCTAGGCCAGTCACATATTCATATACCTTCTTCCATATCATCTTCTCTCTTGCGAGTATGTATTCAGCGATGCTCCTAACAGGTTGGTCGACCTCGGTTGGGGAAAGTGGAAAGCTGGTTGATGTGGGGTGGCCATCTGTGTGGGTCCGGATTGTGACTGGATGGGCCACTGCAGCTCTGTACATCTGGTCTCTAGTTGCTCCCCTTTTGTTCCCAGAGAGGGAATTCTGAGTGACTACCACTCTTCCAAAACTTAAAAGACAATATGATGGAGAGATGAACTCCGTCAGTTTACATGTGTGTGCAAGTCTATTACATATATATTTTACTGGGTAAAAGACTGGAATTCAGGTTCTCCATCCTAATTGGTGAACATGATATCCTTGTTTGTGGAGACATTGTGCTGTGGATGGTGATTTGGCCTATAAATAAAACAAAATATAAATGGTTTGCACTGGAATTCTGGGGAAGGGAACAAGCTCAGCTGAAGCTTCCTGTTCCGTCCTGGTTTTCTAACTTTGTTCACAGACCATCTTTATTTTCCTGCAAGCTTTCTCCGTTATTTCTCTCTCTTGTTCTTTCTCCCTCGTAAAAGAAAACATACAAAGATGCATGCTTGGCTATAGCTAAATTTTCCCACGTTAACACAAAAAAATTATAAACTTTCATATTTATACGACAAAATCTGTAGTTTTAACAGGTGTTTTTTAATTATATGAATAGTGCCGGCATAATGAGCAAAACCCACTTCTTAATGTCATGTTTTGAGTTCAATGCTTGAATCTTATTAACAGAAATCTTCCCAAGGGCCAATCCCACTTTTATCTCTTGTAATTCCTTTTTTCTCTTTGTGGGATCGCTTCCATTAAATCAGACATCGATTTATTTGTGGGAGAGGTTATTGGCACCCCCAAAAATCCTCCCCCTCCCCCTACCCCCCCCCCATGTTTCTATTCAAAAATTTGTCCCTCCCTAAAATCCCTCTTTTCCCAATTTACCCCTCCTCCCTCCTCTTCCTCTCTCTCCTCTCCCTTCCTTTCCCTCTCTTCCTCTTCCTCCTCTCTCCCTCCCTCTCTCTCCTCTCCCCCCACTTTTTTTTCCTGCGGTTTCTCTCTCCTTCCCTCTCTCTCTTCTCCCTCCCCCTTCTTTCTCTCTCCTCTCCCTCCCTCTCCCTACTCTCTCCTTCCCTTTCCTCTCCATCTCCCCTCTGTTTTTTCTTGTGTTTTCTCTCCCTCCCTCTCTCTTCCTCTCTCTCCTCCCTTCCTATGATTTTTTTTTGGTGGGGGAGCATTCGGAGGTGCAGGTTCAGGGCAGAGGCCCCATGTTAGGACGTAGAGGTCCGCCCAGGCAGGCACCAGCATGGATGTGGAGGTCTGAACGGGTACCCGCCTGTTTGGACTTCCATGTTCGTGCAGGTGTCTACCTGTTCAGACCTCCACATCCGAACAGGGGGGCCCTTGCTCGGACCTGCACTTCCGAACGCCTCCCCGCCAAAAGAAAAAAAAGAGAAAGGGAGGAGAGAGAGAGGAAGAGAAAGGGAGGGAGGGAGATGAGAGAGAGAGGGAGAGAGAGGGAGGGAAAGGGAGAGAGGAAGAGAGGAAGAGAGGGAGACGGAGGGAGAGGAGAGGGAGGAGAGGGAGGGGGAGAGACGTTGGGGAGAGAGAGGGAGGAGAAAAAAAGAGAAAGGGAAAAAGAGAGAGGAAGAGAGGGAGAGAGACGGAGGGAGAGGACAGGGAGGAGAGGGAGGGAGAGAGACGTCGGGGAGAGAGAGGGAGGAGGGAGGAAGGAGCGGTAGTTTAGGGAGGGGGTAAAAAATGATTTTTTTTTTTTGGTGTGGTGAGGATTTTTGGGGGTGCCAATAGCCTCTCCCTTTATTTGTTAATTAACCTACATCTTAATTAGCACGAAGTCTTGTGCTAAGATCTTGGTATAGAAAACTACAAATAAAAGACAGAGAGACTTCAAAACCAAAAATCATGCCTGGATTCATGGTATGATGTGGGCTGGAACTATTAAAAAGGGAAAAAAGTTTTGCCACAGAACTAACTTATGACCAATACCACCCTACCAAGTTCAAGAAGACAACATATCACAAGAAACTAAATTTTATAAATCAGTGGAATTATTCAAAGAAGAAAGTACATTACATATATCCAATAATAAGCACGAAATGCATGAAGCATATCATTTCACAGTGGGACCAAACTCATAAAATATTCACATAGAAATGTCAAATGTTGAGACAGAGAGAGAGAGAGAGTTTACCTCTAAGTCACAAAATAAGAGAAAGAATAAGAACAAGTTGGAATAAGAAATGCACTTGCCTGCCCACTCAATCTGTTTCCCTGAACATCTTGAGCAGCCTTCTTAAATTGCTCAATTCCCTGGAGACAGGTCAACATAATCAGTCCTTGTAATTCTTAAAGTGCGAAGGTAAAAGCTCAACACACACATACAGCTTTAACACTTCAAAGTGTCTGGCTCTAATATGACGCCCATCTTGAAGTGTCTGGCTAACACAACTCAAAATGGGAGCCAACATTAAGAACTACATAAAATCATGAAAAGAAGTAGAGGAATTCGAACATATGAAGATATTTTAAGATCATTGAAGTTATTTCATAAAACAAAACAAAAAAAAATATTGAAAAGGAGTGATAAAAAATTTAAAATACAATTAGATAAATGCATGCTGAAATCATCATGATGACCTTAAGTAATGTCCTTTCAAAACTTGCTTCCTTTGCAGCAACAGTGTCTCTTGATATTTAATTCATGTTGCTTCAGTTCTGAAAAGACATGCCCCATCACTTTCACCACAACACTTACAAGCGTAGATATAAACACAATCATTAAATAAATTATGTTAAAGATGTCCACTTTCTTTAGCATCTGATATATCTCTTATGAGAATAACAATTGAATCAACAATTGCCTTCTTATACTCAAAACCACCTTTTTCTCTAAGAATGGAACATAATTCCTATGAACGCTCAAAACTTGAATATGTAGTAGGGGACCCCAATGCACAGCTGTATACATACAACATAAGAATGAGGTGGTAGATAAACACATATGAAAAGAGAATGATGAATAAGAAGTGATTATCTACACTAGGAGTCACTGATGGTCTGGCTAGATGAACTCATATGGCCAGACAACTGGTTGTTCATCAACAACAGTCAGATCAAGAGTCCTAGGATCCCGAAAGAGTTCAACGTCATTAACAAAGACAGTCTCAATCCATACCTTCCATGCCCTAGGTCCAAAAACCCTATCGTTCACTACTTCATCGGGATCTTTCCCTACCACTTCACCTCTCGCAACAATCTAGCATTTCCCATCCCAATTTAATAATAAACACCTCTCATTGACGCTGATGTTAGGCTGAAAATATCATAAAAATAGATAGAATTGGTTAGCTTTAGGTTTATATTTAAATATATATATAAAGAGAGAATTAGATGTAAACTATTCAAATTTACCTCATGATAAACTGAAGTAGAACCCGTAGGCATGTCCATGTGAGGACCTGGTCTCTGGGACCACCTACTTTCCATCTGAACTCTCATCGCCTCCACCACATTTGTCAGGTTCTTAAGTTGTTCCTCTAGATGCATTTCCCTCTGACTCTTATGGTGGACAGTCTTCAAACTAGAGGATGTAACCCCCAACTCACATCCGCGTTCTCTCCCTAGTCACTCAGGACTGAGTGCCTGTAACACTACATCATTTAGCAAGGAGCTAGATGAAGTCTCAGCGAATGGTACAAATGCTTCCCGCATCCTTTCCTGCAATGACAAAAAAACAAAAACACAAAATGTTTTAATAATAAAATACAATCTATGCATAAATTAATAGGGTTTTGAACATTTATTACCGTGGCTAGTTTGGCGGCCTTGTCAATGGGTGCCCCATTCTTCCTCGTATGGCCTGCAATCCATACATTGACCCTGGATACCTGGGAGCCAATCTCGCAGACCTGTAAGATAGATTTTAAGGAAAAAGACAACAGTTAATTAGTAACTATA
Source organism: Platanus orientalis (assembly GCA_025762735.1). Lineage (NCBI taxonomy): Eukaryota > Viridiplantae > Streptophyta > Magnoliopsida > Proteales > Platanaceae > Platanus > Platanus orientalis. The sequence goes on from JAOXJP010000017.1 coordinate 6,534,948, forward strand.
TTATTACACAATATGATGGTAGTAACTGAAAAAGCAAAATTATTATATCGACTTAAGTAAATTAACTTACTAGCTGGTCCCCCAAGTGTGCATATCCCTTTTTGCATGTGTTGTGCATCATGGTTTGTTGTGCACAAAAGGCTTTATTCCTACCACTGACACCCTATGAATAACAATAAATAAAATTAATTAAAAACAATACATCTGTATTTATAAAAAAAATAGAATTGTTAAGTAAATTTTTACCTGAAAATCGTCAGACCCACGTGATCTGACGAACTCCTCCCACTGAGAAGTAGTAGAGTGCGACCGCAGACTAGCTACCACCTCCTCAGGGTCAACACCATCGGTGGCCTCTTTGTTTTTTTTATAAATTCATGCTTTGTGGGTCCGATACTGTTTCCCCATCATCAACATCAAACAAACTTTTTTGCTCTCATCCAGAACCCATTTTTGCTACACATTTAAGAATAAATCAGATGTTTGTAAAATTAAAAGAAAAGATATATGAGACATAAAAAAACATGTATATATATTTTATACTTGAACATAGTCCCATATGTTGTCTTTTAGATGCCGCGGGATGTGGGACCAAGTATCCGCAGTCAAGGGAATCCTCTCGTACAAGGACTTCTAACTGGGAGGATAATCTGTCAGAGTTCTCCTCTACTACTTGGCCCCCATCATTCCATTGCAATGGAATGCGCTACAGTGAGGAGCTATCATCAACTATGAGTCTGGTGGAGCCCCTCTTCTTCTTGTCTTTCTGAGGAGGGGCTTCACCAGACTCCCTTAAGTCCCCTGATCCAGGTGTGGGCACAGATCCTGAGGATGATGAAATATGCACCCCCTCATTGTCCCGTCCTAAAGAAGCAACATAGATAGCTTGCTATTATGTCCTACCCCTCTTCTCTCCCTGTTTAAAGCTCTATAAAATACATGGAAGAAACAAAACACATGCATTAAATGGTTAGAAAATAAATAATTTAAATAGAAATAAAAATAACTGTCAATATAAATACTCACCTCGCCCGAAGGACATCGATGTGGATCCATCACAATGCCAAGAAAGTTGCACGAGTGATAATACCTAAATAATTAAGAATAAAAATAAAAATTTAGCACATTACAATAGACATTAA
>JAOXJP010000017.1:6539689-6550941 GCA_025762735.1 Platanus orientalis
TCTTTAAAAGCTTGGAAGCTTGAGTGAGAGTGTAGAGAGAGTGCAGAGGTTGTAAAGTTCTTCTCCTTACCCAAGAACCCTTCTCTTTCCCTTTGTTGAAATCCTAAACCCATTTTGCTCAATCACACCTCATATAGAGGATTGCAAGTGATTTTCCCAAAATGAAACATCAGTAATGTTTATAATATGTTTCAGAGGTGTTAAGCCAACATTTGGGACCAACCCCCTTCTTATAGGATCGAGCCAAGGCTTCCCATAACCTCTAACCGTAAAAAAAATCATTAAAAAAATAGCCATTAGAGTCTAATTTTTGTTCGTGATCAATCATGGGGTTTGTGATCGATCACAATCTGTGATCTAATAATCATCAAGATCTCCTCGAGTTAATCATTTGAGTACTCATGGGTTCCGAGTAGACATCAAGATCAAAAGTTATGGTCATTTTAAGTTGAGATGTCCATACTTACTTCTCGACTCATTTTTCACATAGGGTTTTTAAGCAATTACACCTAGGAGCATATATTGGTCTTTAGACCTTCCTAGGATTAAATATTGGTCTTTGGGGGGTCTCTTAGAGTAGCCACACTATATCCATTTGAGATGTGAGCCCTTTATTCAAAAACGGGATTTGGCACTCAATGTAATTTTACACATGCGTGATCGATCACGCGGTTTGTGATCGATCACGAGGCCCATTGTAATAGGCACTTAAGTCCATGACCATCTCATGATCGGTCATGGGCTTTATGATCGATCACGAAGGAGTTTGAAACCCAAGCATGTGACTGATCACAGAGTTTGTGATCGATCACAAAGGGGCTAGGACTCAAGCGTGTAATCGATCACGGGGAAGAGACCCACCTTTCGGAAGGTATTTTTGGGCATTTTTCTGGGCGTGACGAATCATGGGGTTTGTGATCGATCACAGACATAAAAAATCTTGTTCTTCCTGTTGTGATGCCATTTAAGTCCCAATGGACTTTGGTCTTTGGGGAGTTATTCCTACATGTGTATAAACATATTTTGGTCCACTCTACATGCAACCTAAAGTGCTACATGGATGCCTTTATCGTTTAGGTGTTGAAACGCATCTTGAGTCTTGGTCTTCAAGGCTTGATTCTTACACATTTGACCATGGATTGACAAATGATGCCCATGCATCAATAAATACCATTCTATTTTTTTATTGAAAGGGTAAGAAAGCTTTGGTTTCATTTTCTTATAGCATGTTGGACATCAGATATGTAAAGGTGTATGCCCATCATAGTACCAAGTCTAAGCAAAAACATTATGATTTCTCTTCTTTAAAGGAAGAAATCGGCAATGTGCCTTACTGGTGTGTTCTTTTTCAAAAAGGTTTGATAATCTTGCCCAAAACGTCTCCCAATTCTTCTTGCGGTCAACCGAATTCCATCTTTGGCTTTCTTCATAGTTCTTAAAACATGAATACCCCTGCTCTATCTATCTCGGGTTTGAAGAATCATATTTTATGGAAGAAATATCTTAGTTCTTGGGCAGCAAGTCATATATGTGCGAAAATGATCCATCTCATTCTTACCCATTAGAGTAATTTCGATCAAACCTTTGATGGGCTAGTCCTTTCGTTTGAGATGGACTTTGTTCTTCTGGTGAGATTTCTAAAACAAAAGTGAGATGGGTCAATCTCTAAAGACCCAAGCCTTGATACAAAAATAGAAGTTGGACTCTGATTTCTTCTCAACAACTCCGTTGGCACTAAACCATGAAGGGACTTTTGAATTCCAAATTCTCAAGGAAAGATCATGGGAGCTTGATGATAAGAAATTTCTAAAGTTGGAGATGAATATGCACTCAGACCCCTTGACCGACCAAAGAATGTGGTTGGTAAAGGAAGCCTCTAATGCTAAGGGGAGAGTAAGTTTTGTTACTCGTGATGATGGTGTTCACCCTTTGTATGCCCGGGTGGAGCTAGGTAGTAGTTGAGTGACTGATGTTGCAAAATGCATAGGAATTTGGTTTAGCCTTTTAAAATCCCATGAGTTGGGACTTAAAAGTGTTGTGTTAGAAGGCATCTGCAAGGAGCTTCTCTCTTACTTCCAATGTGATATTAGATTATGTCCATGGTCTACCATGGGCCTAGTTATGGATTGTAATCTTATTGCCTCATTGTTTGAGGATTTTTCATGTTCTCGGATCTTGAGGATCACCTTTTGCATTGGCATCCCTTGGTCTAAATGTTATCTATGAGTTTCATTGGTCTTTTGAGCCCACTTCTTGGTTAGATGCGCCTTTGAAATCTGACCTTGTTACTCTAATAGGCATTAACTTGTCGTAATCTAATATTTGCTTTGATTATTACCAAAAAAAAAAAAAGGAAAAGGGAACAACTATTATTTTTATGAAAAGTTAAGACATATGGTTCATTCCTATAATCACATAAAGAACAACAATGAAAAGAAAAACAAAGTAAAGCAAGGTATTCAAGAAGAAAATCATGGGACTGCTATAGCAGAAGCCAATATGGTATTGATTGGTATATTAACATTGGTGCTACTCATTTATTATACAATGACAAAACATGTTCACCTCCTCTAGATTGATACAAGCATGTATGAATATATTTATGGAAAATTCATCTTCCTTAAAAGTTAATGGCAAAGGCTCTATAGAGCTTTAATGTACCTTAAAAAATATTGTTCATTATCATGAAGTCTTGTATGTTGCAAGCATCATGATGAACATCATCTTGAGTGCTCTTCTAAACAAACATGGATTTAAGATGGTGTTCACATTCAACAAGTTTGTATTAACTAAAAATGGTGTGTTCATAGGCAAAGGGTTTTTTGTGTCTAGTATATTATTAATAAAATACAAACTATCTCTACTTATGCATCTGAGACTTATAATGTCACACCCTAAACCCGGACCTCTTCCGGAGGCGTTTCTCAAAGTCAGAGTGTGACATTGGTCACACTTTTATATTTTCTTTTGAACATTTCTGTCATATTTCTTTATTTTATTTTTTTTCATTTTCTACCTTGATAGTTTTCTTTTGTTTTCATTCACTTGGTCATAACCCATTTCCTTTCCTTTCTTTTAATCACTAAACATATGCAGTGGACTTTGCATCCATCATACATTTTCATTTTACATTGAGCAGCGAAAATTATAATCATCATCATATAGCACCAAAATGATAAACTAAACATCATCAAAACTATAATAATTTCTCATTTATCATAGGGAGACACACATCCGATGATCCATCATATAAAGAAACTACTTACAACCACGAAATCCAAATCCATAAATAGTAATATTCAAATCCCTATAGTCAATAATACACACAAGGGTGTACAATCATTCTTCAAATAAAACTAAACATTCGCCACTCCTTTCATGTCTTCCTTCCATTCTCCAAGTGTTCCCAAAGAATGCACATGTATACTATGTTTCATCTGAAAAATGGTGTCAACTGGATGAGCTTGATAGGCTCATAAGAGGTTATACAAAATATACAATGGAATATGACTCGATCAAACGCAATCTTTTTAAGAAATGGTAAAACATAATGTACTCTTGAAAACAAGATGCACAGTCAATACATAAAACATTTTGTAAGTTTTTTCTAAAACTTACTCCATAGAATACTTACATAACTTACCATTTCTTTAAAGAATTTATAATTTTGTCTTTCTTGACAATCTCATACAATTTCACTTTCTTTGTAAGGCTTATTCCCTTTTTACTTTTTTGTGCTGACTTATGCACATTTCATATTCTTTCTTAATACTTGTTTGTTTTCTTTTCTTATCAATATATACACATTTATTTTTATTTTTCATTTTTTTTTTTGTCAGCAAGTATTCTTTCTCTATACTTGCATTACTTATGCAATTTCATTTCTTTTCTTTGCACTTTCTTACAAAGCTTATACACTTCACATTTCTTTCAAAGCTTATGCACTTTCATTTCTTTTCTTAACATTTTTTTTTCTTACATAGTTTATGACTTTTTTTTTCTTTTGAAGCTTATGCGCTTCCATTTCTTTTTAAGCTTATGTTCTTACTTTTCTTTCGAAGCTTATGTGCTTCCATTTTCTTTCAAAAACATAAGTGTTTTGTTTTCTCATGAAACTTTTGTCCTTTTTTGAAGCTTATGCATTTTCTTATCTTTCAAGTTTATGTACTTTATTTTTCTTTGAAGCTTATGTACTTCCTTTTCTTTTGAATTTAAGCTCTTTTTTTTCTTATTTTATTATGACATAGTTTGACACCCAATGACGGGATCTTATATATTATGCTATCGTTTAACTCCATGACTAGATCTTGACCATCATTTAACTCCTAATGGTGGGATCTTATACATTATGCCATTGTTTAACTCCCAATGGCAAGATCTTGACCACCGTTTAACTCCTAATGATGGGATCTTACATAACATATCATGTTTAACTCCTAATGGCATGATCTTGACCATTGTTTAACTCCCAATAGCGTGATCCTTAATAATATACCATTGTTAAACTCCCAATGGCAGGATCTTTGATAATATACCATTATTTAATTCCCAATGGCAGGATCATTAATAATATACCATTGTTTAACTCTCAATAACAAGATCTTTGATACTATACCATTGTTTAATTCTCAATGGCAGTATATTGACGGTCATTTAACTCCCAATGACGAGATCTTACATAGTGTACCATGAAAAAGTTTAATTCCCAATGACAGAATCTTAATCATAGTTTAACTCTCAATGACTGGATCTTGACCATCATTTAACTCCCAATAATAAGATCTTACATAATATACCATTATTTAACTCTGAATGGCAAGATCTTGATTTCTTACTTATCATTCTTCATAGATCATTTTCATTTTGTGATTAATCATTTTATCATTCATCTTTAATCATTTTTTGTTTCACTTGACCATTGTTTAACTTTCAATAGCAGGATCATACACCTATTTATCATTATTCTTTTTACTTATCTTTCTCTTATCATTTGGTCATTGTTTAACTCTCAATGGCGAGATATTTCATTAGCTTATCATTTTTCATTTATCTTTAGGCATCGTTTAACTCTCAATGACAAGATCTTACATTATCTTAACGCTTGAATTTATTTATCTTACTTATCGTCTTTCACCCTTCTTAATCATTTTTCATTTCACCTACATTTATCTATGACCATTGTTTAACTCCCAATAGCGTGATCTTACATTAACATAACATTTTCCATATATACACTTGGCTATCATTTAACCCTCAATGGTGGGATCTTACTTTATCATTTATTTGTTATCATGGTTCATTTTCAATATTGATATACAAAATATCCATCTCTTTTTCCAAAATATAAAATATGTTTTAAAGATTCATTATATAATTTATGACGATTAATTTAATAAAATACGCAAACATATGCATCCTTACTTAACTAATTCTTGACTCATATGAGATTTATTCAAAACGAATTCATTCATAAAGGCTCATAATCGGAGATAATCATAAATACCATACAAGATACTTGACTCTTCTATTGAATACATATAGAATTATGTATTTCAAATACTTTTCAATTTCCATACAAGTATGAAATGAGGCTAATTGTCAAAATCCTTTTAATATCTCATGTGAGGATCTATAGAAATCAATTTTGTAAATCCTTTGAGTAAACATAAGTAGAAAACATTGTCCAGCTTGTTCACAACATTTATTGGCCCAACCATCCATGAAACTTCATGTTTCATGTGACTGTTCGGATTTCATCCACTTTGAGTCCAATTCTCATCTTGGAACTTTCAAGTTCAACGAATTGGAATGACCCATTTCATGAGAATGCAAGAGATTATGTTGGCTCATTGACAGAGGTTGAGACATTTAACTCTAAAGATTTGATTGTGATTCTATGACATATCATGAAATTTAATTAATTTTATTTATGACCAATTCTTGGACAAAATTGTTTAAGAGGTTTCATTTTTCTCTAGTAAATTATGCAAATATGTAAAAAGACATGAGTTTTGTCTATGCAATATTGTCTCCCAAATATATCTTAGCCATATCCCTGGCACAATTTCGTGGGTGGCTCCAAACTATCTTCAAGAAAAGTGGAATTTATGTACCTCCTTGTCCTAGCTAGAGTGGTTATATTTTGTGATTATTGAGTTTAAAAAACTCAATATACTTAACAAATTGGGATAGCCAAGTCCTCTGAAAAGCCACTAATATACCCATGATTGGGACAATCCTCCTCTTGTGAGACTCTACAAGTGTGATGAAAGGCTTATGGTTCAAATTGCTCTTTGATGAGTTTGAAATGGTTTCCAATGCTTTGGTGATTGATAATGGAAACTTTGTTTTGTACAACAGGGACATTGAAGGCTGAGAAATTTCTTGAGTGCCTCTTCTAGTTCCAATCGTTAAGTTTGCAAATTTCATTTGGAAATAACAATAGATGACAACCTAGTGCTTTATAAGATGAAGATGGGGTAGTGTCAATATCATCCATTTTTTCAAATAAGAAGTGGGACAACATGTGATCATTTCTTTATGGATGATTGAGATGGCTTCCTCAAGAACTTGACTGTGGGAGACCTTAGGCCAGAAGTTTTAGTGAAGTCTACAAAGTGACACCAATCACATATGGGATTTCTCTGTAAGTGGAGAGGAATGGAAGTGAGAACGTGACATCATCATAGTTTTCTTCTCTTTTTTTTTTTTTTTGCCTAGGCCACGTGGCCCTACATCATCAATTGCCAACCCGAGCAGATGACTTTTTCCACTGCACATTGCTCACCCCAACACCCCCTATTAACTACCTGAACTGACAGAAACTGTTGCTCACTACTCTCCTCCATTGGACTATATTCTATGAAATGCACTATTCTGTAAACAACTAATATTTATTTCATATAAATAAAATACTTAAAATGAAATAAAAAAAGCACTTACTCGACTGAACAATTTGAAAATAAATCATACCCGAAATTGATCAAGGCTAGTGTTTAACACTATGTCCTTAAGATAGATTTTGCCCCTCGCATTGGTACTTACGAACTCTTCGGGCGTTTGCCTCCCAGGATACAATGATCTATACACTCAGAAAAAGCACTATAATCTGTGTATCTGGCGAATCAAACTTGTGTTGTATTGTCTCTCTCTTAGAACACGAACACTCTATCATGCTCTCTATATGCCTAATTCGGACATCCTCTATGATGCTTAAGGAACACTACGAATTTTGAATTCAGAATAGAGTAATTAAAAAAACCGAGTTCTTAAGATAAAAGAGAGATGTTTATTTATAGACTTGTTCATGTATGTTCGGAATAGGCATAAGCATACAACCTTTGGTGTTCGAACAGACACGAATGCAGAAAATTGCAATTTAGTAGCCACCTACATATCTATACGAAAAGGACATGTGTGAAAGGAGATGTTTTAAGAGACACCTACATGTCTGTATGGAATGGACATGTGTCAATAGGTGTGATTTAATAGTCACATGTGTGTCTATTTGGTCCAACAGTCTCTAAAGGCATAACTGTAAAGCCGTATGAATGGACACACTCCCACAAGGGCAAAACTGTAAAACCTATTCATAAGGGACATGTCCCCACAGGTGTAACCGATTATAAGAGAAGGCAAAAAGAAAAAATAGTAATAAAAAAAAATATTTACGTATTGACCCAACCCAACTTGGTTTGGTTTGGTGTGTGTGTGTGTGTGTGTTAAAATATAGGCCTGACCCATGTTGGTTAGGTCCTACCCCATCCACAAAATAGTGGTGCCCCTTGGGGCCCAGACTTATGTTCAACATTAGTGTATACGAACACACAAAGTTTTATGGTCTAGTCTATGTGGGACTATTCAAATTTCACACACTTTTACCAGTTTTACCAGTGATCAACTAGGCACTTTTGGAGATAATTTCTCATTCACCCATTAACGGTTTTGAACATCCAGCAATACAACGTTGTTCTCCTCATTGAGGTGAACACGAACCCATATGGACCCACCTCAAACAACTTGTGGTCCCACTTTTATTTTGGCTCAAAAATGCTCATCCAGTCAGATTTTCAATCTGTGCACACAAAATCTGGGTGTTTCAAAACCGTTTTCCAACATCCTCTCCTCTCTCTAGGATCAACCCTGGGTCTTCCCTACGGAAGACTCATGCGTCAACCACCTAAGCATGGGGCCGTCGGCAGTCATCATCATATTTGTTATTTGTTACTACAATGTATATCAGATATGTTATTATTTTCAACCCTATTGAATTAGATCATTAAAACTAAGGTAATAGATGAACAAACGAAAAGCATCATGATGCTTATTTACAACAACAAATGAGATATTTAGAGTTGCCCCAATTATAGTGGGTTCAAGCTTCTAATCCATAAAAATAGAAGCGAGTGATTAAGCATATATGAAAGTAATATATCATAAAATCATTTTCGAGTTATGCTAGGAGATTGATGAGTAAAACTATTTCTTACATAAATCATATATCGTAAAGTTCATAGAGAAGAAAGGTCTTCACGTGGTTTGACTTTTTATTTTGATAGACCCCACCTAGGTCGGATGGCGAGAAGAAGGGCTCGGCTGGACCCGCAACAAGTTGCCATGTTGTTATCTAATTGCCTCCACTACGTTCATGTCAGACCTCTAGGAGTTAAATGCGTCTTTGTGACTTAGTTGGAGTGCAGCTCATCTTCTATTTCACTGCTCATGTACATCCTGTCATCTCTGATAAAAGAATAAATGCAGTTTTAAAGAGAAATGGGTATCTATTAATACCTCCCTCCCTCCCTCTGGACTGAAATATCGAGTAAGAAACTCTCAGAGTAAACATTACTCTCTTCAGATTCCTCAAACCTCCGGCTGTTTATGGAGCCGAAACATACAACCTTACCTCCAACACTTCTCTACAACCTTCTTCTACTCACTCTCTTGACGTTTCTCTTCTGGGTCCCGGCTTCTTCTTCTTCTCCTAGCCTCTTCTTCAACTTCTATGCAACTTCTTGCCCAACAGCAGAATATATGGTCAAAAACACAGTGAGGTCGGCTTCTTCCTTCGATCCCACCCTCCCTGGAAAACTCCTTCGCTTACTATTCCATGACTGCATGGTGGAGGTCCGTAAAGCTTCATTAGTCCAAAACCCATGTACCCAAAATCCTCCCTTTTCTAACTTTTTATTGTTTGTTATGTTTATAGGGTTGTGATGGGTCTGTACTCTTAGAAGGAAATGGGACTGAGAGAGCTGATCCAGCCAATACATCTCTTGGGGGATTCTCAGTAGTGGATTCGGCCAAACGGTTGCTTGAAGTCTTCTGCCCAGGAACTGTTTCGTGTGCTGATATCCTTGCTTTGGCTGCTAGAGATGCTGTTGAATTTGTAGGAGCCTCTCTCTCTCTCTCTCTCTCAATAAAAAATAAGTACAATAAACTGACAAAGGTGTCATTTGAAACAGACGGGAGGGCCATCGATTCAGGTTCCGACGGGAAGGAGAGATGGAAGAGTGTCTTCGGCTTCAAATGTGAGACCCAACATGATAGACACAAGTTTCACCCTGGATGAGATGTTTAACCTCTTCTCCTCTAAAGGGTTGTCTCTAGATGACCTTGTTACTCTTTCAGGTATGCCATATTATAAGATACAGTCCACTGTGCAGTGCTCCAAAACCCTTCGATCAGTATATTTTATGCTTCGGTGCATCTCCACCTGCATTCTGTAATGCCCATTTAGCTACACCATCCGATTGATGGCTTGTTAACAGTCGATTAACCATCTCTCCCAAAACCTTGAGTTATTAGGAGATACACAAATTAATATTAAAATACGCGTGCAGTATCACGTTTAGGAGAAACTTTTTACTTCCACAAGGATTAGAACTTGCAACTTGGCTCTAATATCATGTCAATGGTCAATTAACCAACTCTTCCCAAACCTTAAGGTATTAGAACAAACACGAATTAATATACTTCAATATGGCTCAACTCTTGAATGGTGCCATGCCCGCCCCCTTCAAATCCATTTAATTGGATTATCTCCAAATATGGGAGATGATTAGAACGTAAGAATTATCCGATAACTGCACTTTCCGGGCTATGATCGTGCAAGAGATGATCTATAAATTGATCTATCCAGATCAATTCATCTGGGCTTAGTTGGTGAGACCTCTTTTGGATACTTTATAATGAAAGGGACCCTTGAGAATAAAATTACGAGTAGCTAAACGACAGAAAGTTCAACAATCTGAACAAGTCCATAAATCAAACAGTTATGATAGTCCAGTCGGTAGTTAGAGGTTCATTTAATCAAAGACCATTCAGTTTACAGGAAGAAACTCTACGACCACTCACTTTCTATCATGAACTACATTTGGTATATCCATCACCTCATGCTTTAGTTTTGCAGGAGCACACACAATAGGATCAGCACATTGTAGTGCTTTCAGAGACCGGTTCCAAGAGGACTCAAAGGGGAATCTGACGCTCACCGACACATCTTTAGACAAAATGTATGCAGCTGAGCTGACAAAGCAGTGCCCTGCAGAAGCAAGCCCTTCAGTAACTGTCAACAATGACCCTGAAACATCCTTTGTGTTTGATAACCAGTATTATAGGAATCTACTATTCCATAAGGGGCTATTCCAATCCGATTCAGTGTTGCTTAGTGATCGAAGAACAAGGGAGAAAGTAGAGGAGCTTTCCAATAGCCAAGAAAGTTTCTTTGAGAAATGGGGGCAGTCGTTTTTGAAGCTTACTAGCATTGGAGTGAAGACAGGAGATGAAGGAGAGATACGTAGATCATGTACAGTAGTCAACCAGTGAAAAGGAAGATTTGTTGTGTGGAGCAATATTAATATAAACCCTTGTTATATTGTTTATTTTACGTACGTCTCTTAGAAGGCTGAAATGTGTTGGGTTGTGGTTAGAAAGTCTGGACAGACAAGTGAGGAAGAAAAAGACTAAGTGTCTGTTTAGAAAGAAAAGTGAGAACTTCATAGTCCTACAAAGCTTATAAATGTTGTGAGATTCCAAAATTTCTTTTTAATCTCTGCATCTCAGCTTTTGAATAGAAGATATTGTCTCATAAATGAATATCAACTCCCAACTAACTACTTTAAGTGAGTGTAAATGAGTCCATTAATATGAGTTTCTTTCAACTTTTGAATAGTAAATTTACCTTATCCTCAATATTATTTTTCGTCCAGAGCACCTTCAGGCTCAGTCTGGTTGCCATGAATTGTATAGAA
>JAOXJP010000017.1:6566957-6581432 GCA_025762735.1 Platanus orientalis
TGAGACAATACAAGTTGAAGGTGCTAGAAGGACTAGAGGAAGGCCAAAATTGACCTGGGTGGAGATAGTAAAGAGGGACATGGCAGCTTGTAATTTAACGGCAAATAAGGCCTTAAACAGAGCAGAATGGCGGAACAGGATTCGTGTAGCCGACCCCAAATAGTTGGGATGCTGTTTGTTGTTGTTGTTGTTGTTGTTGTATAATGGGGATGAGGTTTACATTGATAGCAATGTAGGAAAGGGCTTAGATGTTTCTGAAGATGAGTCGGTGTCGCCGTCTTGGTGCTCAGGGGTGGAGAACTCAATCTCTTAAGTCTCTATTGGCGAACTTATCATAATTAGATATGCTCGTCAAGGGGGATGTTCCGTCGGTGGATATGTTTGGTGATAGAGGGGAGCCTGGTTTCTCGTCCGCCTGGTTTCTTGTCCTCGGCTTGTCTAGAGGGGAGTGCAAAGAGAATGAATCAGTATGTTGTTTTGGACAAAGAAGAGGATAACTTCCTATGGAGGAAGCCGCCGGATGGAGTTGGTAATATGGTCCCTCATCTTGCTTTGAGTGTGGGTCTTCTTCTATCTAATTAGGATCGTCTGGAATGTGTGGTGTCTAAAAAGGGCGTGGCAAGGAGTTCGACAAGTCTCCCTTTGACTTACTCAGTCATGGACATTACTTCTTTTTCTTCCCCTATAATCCAATGGCCTTTGGGCAAGTTTGCTATGGGTGACAAAGGGTTTTGGTCTAATCACTTGGTTCACCTTAACTAATCTTCTCCTAGGGTGGTCTCTAATGGGCCTTTTGTGATTCCTCAAATGAGCGATGATAATTCTCTGAATCCCTTGCAGCTTAGATAGGTTCAAAAAGTGGAGATTGCTCGGTTCCTCCTCTATATATTCAGCCTAAAGGTAAGTCATCCTTATTTTCCGAATTCTATTCGTCTCTGGTATCTACTCTTGATTTGTGCATGGGTTTCTTTGGTTAAGGGTGAGAATTTAATCCATAAAATGCAATTTGGTGCTCGTGATACAACTGCCTAGGCAAGGGACAATTTGATGCAGCTAGACAGTTTTAGCCTATAGGATGGTGTTGATGAGGGAAACCACGTCTTCTCGTTGGTGCCATTGGATGTTATAAAAGGGGAGGTGGTTAGAGGTGATACATCGGTGGTGGGTATGGAGATACAGGAGTTTTCTACACCTTGTAAGGAGATTAACTTCAATTAAAGACTTCTTCTTAAAGGGATTGAAGAAAGAAATGAGAAATATATATCCGATTGGATTCTTAGGAAATTGGATGAGTTCAGCTCCTTCATTGGGTTCTCCTTCGAGGGTTTGAAAGCCGAAACAAATGTATTGTTTAGGTTCTTCATGGAGAAGAAACGGCTAAAAGGGGATGTTATTTCTGGTACTACTTTGGTGGAAAGCAAACGTCTTGTGAGCAAGCTGCAAAAACTTGAGAGTGGAATCAATTACAACAAAAATGGGGGTCGGCTGAGTGAAGGGCATGAAGGGGGTGGTAGAAAAGGAAAGGGCTGATCAAGAGGTGACTTGATGGATTTCAAAAAAAGAAAAAAAAAATCCTATATTGTTAGAGCTTTAGGTAGGTGGTTGTTAGTAATTGCAATACTTTCTCTCGGCCTGACCTTGTATGCCTTTGAGACAAAGCTTAGGGTTATGAGTGATGCAATTGTCAAGGAGGTGTGGGGGCAGAATTCAGCTTCGTAGTTGGCCCTACCTTCTTGAGGGGCTTCAGGTGGTATTTTGTTGCTTTGGAATGTAGATATTTTGGAGGTGTTGGCCCATAAGATTGGGGCTTATTCTGTTTCTATCCGTTGTAGGCTGGTGGGGAGTTTTGATGAACAGGACTTCTCTAGGGTTTACAGTCCTACTATTGTTGGGGATGTGGTTGATGTGCTTATTGCTAATGAGAGTATTGATGATAGGAGACTGACTGATAGAAATGGGGTGATGTGTAAATTAGATTTGGAGAAGGCGTATGATTGTGTAAATTGGAATTTTTTGGATTATATCCTTCTTAAAATGGGTTTCGGGGTGAAATGGAGGAATTGGATTCTCTATTGGGTTAGATTGGAGTCTGTTTCAATCATGGTGAATGGATCTCCCATTAGGTTCTTTAGAAGTTAGAGGACTCTTAGGCAAGGGGATCCTTTGTCCCCTCTTTGTTTGTTATGGTGTCCAAGGTTCTTAGTAAAATGATTAAAAAAATGGAAATGGGTTACTTTTTTTTTTTTTTTTTTTTTTGAGAGGTAAGATGGATTACACTTTGGGTGTTTCGGTTTACCACTTGCAAGTTCCAGGCAACACTATGATTTTTTGTGAGGTGGATGCTAGACAAATCAGGTACTTAAGATGCATTCTTCAGTGTTTTGAGGTGATTTTTGGTATGACCGTCAATCTTGCTAAAAGCGAGATTTTCCAAGTGGGGGGAGGTAAGGGATATCGAGAGCCTTGATTGGATCTTGGGTTATAAAATAGGAATGCTTCCTTCGACGTATCTTGGTATGCCGTTGGGGGCTAACTTCAAGTCCAAAGTGGTGTGGAATCCTTTGATTGAAAGGATATCTAGGAGATTGGATTCTTAGATTACTCAATTGCTTTCCAAAGATGATAAATTAACTTTGATTAAGTCCACCTTGACATCTACACCGAACTATCTTCTATCTTTATTCACTATTCTGGCCTTGGTTGCTAATAAAATAAAGTCTGTTCAGAAATTTTTTATGGAATGACACCCCGGAATGTCATCATTTCCATTAGGTGGACTAAGCCTCTATTTGCAGACTAGTGTCCAAATGGGGCCTTGGGATTCGGAATTTGAAACTCCTCAATCAGGTCCTTCTCTTTAAGTGGCTTTGGCATTTTGGGATGGATAGAGATAGTCTCTGGAGGAGTGTGGTGGTGGCTAGATTTGGCGAGAACTCTGTTTGGGACCCTAAGGATGTGCGGGTTCGGCATAGATGTGGGATTTGGAAGTCGATTCTTAAGGATAAGGGGGAGTTTTGGAAATTTGTTCGGTTTAATCTTGGGTCAAGTACGGAGATCAAATTCTGAGAGGATGTTTGGGTGGCAGAGGTCCTGCTCAAGGAGATGTTTAGAAGATTGTTCTCTTTGGCCACAGCTAGGGATGTATCAGTGGTCGAGTCTTTTGATTTTAGGGGTCATGTGTGGTGTCCCAGATTTATGAGGAATTTATTTGATTGGGAGAAGGGCGAGATGTTTCAGCTACTTAGCTTATTGGAGGAGTTCAAACCGGATAACAATAAGAATGATCAATGGGAGTGGGTTATCGATAAGAAAGGTGTCTTCTCTAAATTTTTGTATGCTGAAATATTAAATTTTGGGTCGACTTTTTTCCCTCAAAGGCATTTGGATCTCAGGCATCCCTTCAATGGTTTCATTTTTCTATGGAATACTTATTTGGATAAAATTCTCACCCTTAACCATCTCTGGTGTAGAGGTTGAAATTTGGTAAATAAATGCACCTTGTATCTGATGGCGGAGGAGTCTGTCAATCATCATTTTGTTCATTATTCGGTGGCGTATAAGGTGTGGGGTTTCTTTCTCTCATCTCTGGATCCCTTGGTCTTTTCTTGGCAATCTTTAGGACTTGATTGTGGACTAGTGGATGAAAGATTTAGATGGCTTTCCCCTTATCATCTAGCTGGCTCTTCCGCGCATCATTTGTTGGGGCCTTTGGAAGAAAAGAAATGCCAGGATTTTCAAGGGTAGGCTGAGAGGCTACACGGATTGTGAGCTTTATCTATAAGCTCCTTCTTTATTGAGTTTCCATTAGGCCTAACTTTGATGAAATTGAGTGGTATGCTGTTTGGTGTAAGGAAATGTAATCTTTAGTTTTCTCATTGGCAGGATTTTTTGTTTTCATTTCTTTTCTTTTTTTCCTTTTCGCCTTCTGCGTGATCCTTGTGCTTTTTTCTGAATAAAGATTTCTCTCTCTCTCTCTCTCTCTCTCTCTCTCTCTCTCTCTCTCTCTCTCTCGATATATATATATATACACACACACACACACACAACAACAACAAACAGCCTTAACCCAACTATTTGGGGTCAACTACATGAATCCTGTTCCTCCATTCCACTCTGTTCAGGGCCATATCTGCCGTTAAATTACAAGCTGTCATGCCCCTCCTTACTACCTCCACCCAAGTCAATTTTGGCCTTCCTCTAGTCCTTTTAACACCTTCAACTTGTATTGTCTCACTCCACCTCATTGGTGCAGTCATTGGTCTTCGTTGAACATGCCCAAACCATCTCAATCGACTCTCATTTTATCACCTATTGGTGCTACTCCTAAACTCCCACGAATGAATTCATTCCTAATTTTATCCTTTCTAGTCTTGCCACTCATCCATCTCAACATCCTCATTTCAGCCACACTCATTTTATGTACTTGTTTGTTGGCTGCCCAACATTCTACTCCATAAAGCATGGCTGGTCTTATAGTTGTCTTATAGAAATTTTCCTTTAATTTTAGTGGTGCATCACAAATGCTGCACTTCACAGAAATCATCACACACTGATCTACAATTTCGAGATTCTTAGTACCATTCTTGGAGAAATCGTAGATCTCTATTCAAGTCTCTTACTTCAGAAAATTCAGATATTGATCTTTAATCAAATACATCTTTAAACTCCTGAGG
Source organism: Platanus orientalis (assembly GCA_025762735.1). Taxonomy (NCBI): domain Eukaryota; kingdom Viridiplantae; phylum Streptophyta; class Magnoliopsida; order Proteales; family Platanaceae; genus Platanus; species Platanus orientalis. Next base: position 6,571,631 of record JAOXJP010000017.1, read on the forward strand.
TTCTGTAAGTTCCTTTGCTGATTCCCATCTCTTCTTCTTTGCTCAATTTTCTGGGTACACATGTACATTCAGAATCGCACCCCTATAAAGTACCTATCATCCTTATCACCATATGATCCCATAGGAATCCCCACACTTTCCCCTCTTAATCCTCTTTTCTTCCTCTGTTGAGTTTCAAATTAATGCTCACTGGTTTTTTTATATGTTCTGGTTTAAAGTTTCAAGTAGACTGATATTTCTATAATTTCACATCTCTAAACTTACCGAGTTTACTTTAAATTTTAGCTGTAGGACCCTTGTGCATATCAGAAAAATATCCGGAAAGCTTCGGATTGTTCTAACACTTTTCAGGGGTATTTTTTGTAATTTTCCATAATTAAACCAAAATTACAATTTTGTCCTTTGTCCGAAAATCCCATTTTTTTTCTAAGTTATTCTTTTCATTCTTGCAACTGTTTCCCCTTTTATCCAGCATCCATATATCCATATATAAGTATACCCTTATATATTGAACCCCTATATACATCAACACTTCCTCTCAAGTTGGTATGTAAATATGATACAATACCCAGTTTGCAAATAATCTTAGTAAAACTAGAACTATACAATCCTTTAGTGAATACATTGGCTGATCTTTAGTCTTCATAAAGGAAATGCAAATTTGTTTGGTTTGTAGTTTTTCCTTTATGAAATGTCTGTCAACTTCAACATGTTTCGTTCTATCATGCTGGACAGAATCATAAGCAATGCTAATGGTGGCTTTACTATCACAGTATAGTCGCATGCGATCACGAGAATGGAATCTCAACTCTCTCAAGAAACCACGTATCCACAGTATCTCACAAATCTCATGTGCCATGGTTTGGACCTCTGCCTTAGCATTTGACCAGGCTATAACTGACTACTACTTTTTATGCCAAGAATCAATGTTACCTCCAATAAAGGTACAATAGCCAAATGTAGTTCTTTTATCATCCACAGTTCCTACTCAATATGCATCAATGAAAACCTCAACTTGGGAGGTCATGTCTCCTATGATATAAGAGTCATTGACTTAGACTCTTCTTTAAGTAGTGAACAATGTGGTATGTTGCCTCAAGATACTTGGTCGTGGGAGTATGCATAAACTAGCTAATCACTCTAGCTGCATAAGAGATATCTAGCCTAGTCAGAGTTAGATAAATCAGCTACCCTACAATTCTTTGGTAACGACCAACATCAATAAGTCTGTGGCCCTTATCTGCATGCATGCGATGGTTTGACTCAATGGGAGTGTCACAAGATTTACACCCTAGCATCCCAGAGTCCTAAAGAAAATCTAATACATACTTGTGTTGAGATAGAAAGAGACTATCCTTGAATCTAACATTAATGCCAAGGAAGTACTTGATAGGTCCCAAATCCTTGATTTTGAACTCCTTCACAAGAAAACTTTTTAAGTATTAATCTCACAATGATCATCAATTGTAACCACAATGTAATCAACATAGACAATAAGGGCGGTAACTTTTCCTTGTTGATGCTTCACAAAGAGATTATGGTAAGCCTAGCACTGCTTGTAATCATTCTTGAGCATAGCACCTTGAAATCTCACCAAACATGCTCGAGGAGATTGTTTAATCCCATAGAACGCCTTCTTAAGATGGCACACCTTCCCTTTGCCTGGAGATAGCTAAAAACTAGGAGGAAATCTCATGTAGACTTCTTCAAGGTCTCCATGAAGAAAGACATTTTTTTTTTATAATTATGAAGAAAAGCATTCTTAACATCGAATTGAAACAATGGCAAGCCCTGATTTGTAATAACTGAGATCAGGATCTTAGCAAAACTCATCTTTTCTACAAGAGCAAATGTCTCATTGTAATCAATCCCATAACTCTGAGTGTATCCCTTAGCTACCAACCTAGCTTTATATCATTCAATAGTGTCATTCAGTTTCACTGAGAATACCTATATGCACCAGACTGGCTTCTTTCCTCTTGGAAGGTCAACAACATCCTATGTCTTGTTCTTTTCAAGAGATTGCATCTCTTCTTCCATTGTTTTTCGCCACTAAGACTATGAAAGAGCTTAGGGAACACTACAAGGAATAGAAATAGATGATAAAGATGTAGAGAAAGCCTTAAACTTAGGAGACAATGAGTCAAACAAGCGAGACTTATGTATGTGTCGCCCCACAAGAGAGTTAGATTCAAGCAAGAATGTTATGTGGGGTTAGTAAGGGTCTTACAGGGGTAAAGGTTTATTTTATGTGTCCATGTAATAAGGCCTATAGTGCTAAGTTTTATTAGGTTTTTTTAGAGAGAAATCATGTCACTTACTTTTAAGCCTAATTTTCTAAGGTCAAAACTTGTCATTTTGGCTTGATTTTGGTGTCATTAGAGAGGTTATTCACTTATCTTTCTAACAAGACAAAGATTGCACAAACGGAGGTGATTTGGGAAAGTTATGACCAAATTACTAAAGGGATATTAGTGAATGACGTGACTAGTTGATGTAAAACGACAGCCAAGGAGAAAGGCTGCTTTATGCGGAGATTATAGAAAAGAAGAAACAATAAAGAAAGAGAGAAAATAGAAGAAAGAAGAGAGAAAAGTAAAAAAAAAAACTCAGCTCCTGTGAGGGGTTGAGGGAGAAACATTAGGATACCACCCAAATTCAAAACTCTTTATTCAATCTTCAACTGTTTTTCATTGATCTAATGTGGCCTTTAAGTAGGCATTAAATGGAGAATAAAATAAAATAACATCTTAGATTCTAGATCTTCTAACAAAATAAACTTGCCAAATAAAAAGGCTTCTAAAGAAAGAAAAAAAAAAAAAAAGAATCTTGGTTAACACAATATTTGGTTTGTTGGCTAAGTTATTAAGCCCCACAAGATCTTAAACAATCTCTCCCAAAATATTCTCCACAAAACTTCTTAAAAAATCCTAAACTTGCTAGCCAAGTTTTCTAAAACATAAAATTTTCTAAGAACTCGTTTTCCTAAAATTTAAAACTGTTAAAACTTAAGACTTTATAAAAAAACACTATTCCCGTTTTTATTAACACCCCTTTAGTAATTTGGTCATAACTTTCCCAAATCACCTCGGATTTGCGCAATCTTGGTCTTGTTAGAAAGGTAACTGAATAATCTATCTAATGACATTAAAATCAAGCCAAAAAGTCAAGTTTTGGCCATAGAAAAATTGGTTCCAAATTGAAAAACAGGATTATAACTAAAGACCCGAAAAAACTAAACTAACCATGGCACTATTGGCCTTATTACAAAATTAGCCCATCCCTTACATAATTAAAACAAGCCATACATAACACAAGACTTGAACCTTGCTCTCTTATGTGGTGGCACATACATAAGTTGGATAATGTTGTCCACATCATGGCCTTTAGTCCCCCCTGAAAGCCGTTCTTTTTCTGCCTTGTAATTAGCCCATAAACGAAGCCAATATCAAGCCCTGTTGAAACCTTCTGTTAGTCCTTTACCTATAACCTTTCTGCCCTAATATCTGCCTAGAGTTAGCCAATTTTACCTACAGATTATATTTTCTGTCAGTCCCAATTCTGACCTCTATTCAGCCCCATTTTAACATTCTGTTCAGTCCCTGAATAGTGCTCAATCAGTCCCCTAGGCCCTAACTCAGGCTAAAATCTGAACCTCAATAACCAGCTGTCTCTCACTTTTAAACATCCCACACGTGTCCCTGTTTAAGCCCCTCAGACCTGACTTGGTTATAGACCCAAAACAGCATTATGTTTTACTCTTTTGAACCTACCTGGCTACCCGAGAGTTTAACTGCTGAAGATTGAGAGCCCCAGACCCACAACCACAGCTGCCATTGTATTACCCCAGCACTTAGGTGTTGCTCTTACCCATATCGTATTTGTTTGGGCCCTACTGGGAAACTACTGCTGGTCCTATTGGCAGTCCCACATCATTTTTCCCTCCTAAATCTCTGCAGATCAGTCCCATAAAGTTGTATTATATGGTTTGGATTATTGATTTCAAAGGGTGCCTATACTGTTCTCAACTGACCAGCAAAGTTCTATACTCTCTGGGAAAAGACAGATTATTTCAAGTTACTGTGTTGAAATTCTGAGAGTTTAACAGTGAGGCCTTACTTTTCTGGTACAGTTAGATATTTCTAAAACTTGCTGTGCTACAGTCATATGGATCCTGCTTCATCAGTTTCTTTAATTATATGTATCTGTGGTCCTAATTTATTTAGCATATCTGCTGTTAATTTTCTGAGATAGAACCCTTGGTATTCTAGGCCTCCTACACTGCTATATACTCTTTTGGGGAGCCTGCTATTCCGAATTATATGCTTGGTTTTTCCTGCTGCATGTCTTTCTGAGTCCTAAAGGTCTTTATCTGAATTTGTCATGTGGGTGTTTACTTCTTAATCTTGGCATCTACAGGCCTAGTATCTTTGTGGGCCCATAACCCGCAAGTAAACAGCCACTGCCAGGCTGTCCTGCATCATTAGGCTGCTGCGAATTAGCTTGGCAAAATGCTGCAAGACAAAAAAAAAATTATTGCATAGAAACTGGTTATATATGTATATGCATGTATACACAGAAACAGAAGGCAAGTGCACATGCATTGTGTGTTTTGGGTGTGTGTGTGGGTGTTAATATGCAGTTAAGCACATGGATGAATGCCATGGGTCATGTGGTCATCATCCAGAACATTGAACTTGTGGGTCACTCTTTGGGCAAACGCTAGTGTTCTAAAGTTCAGATTGGCCACCATGTGTCACACAAGCATAGGAAATTTCTTTTGTGTCAAGCATGTGCTACCTAGACCTCATATGTAATTATGCATATGGATGATAAGATGGTTTGTTATCATTGGTTACTTATTTCTTTCATACTAAGTACTAAGAAATTATCAAAAAAAAAAAAAAAAAAACTCATCAACATGTTCTATAGTAGTTCTGACCCTAGATGTGGTGTATCTGGTATAAAAGCAATTACAATTGAAATTTAACCGACTAGCTAAATCATTATTTTATACTGGGTAGCTGCACTGTTATTTTGTTTGTTTTTTTTTTTTTTTGTATTAATATATGTTTACTGTATCGGTCACTTCATTCATTTATCTATTGTTTTTATTCTTTTCCACTCTTCTGTCTTTCATTTTTTATACTGTTTTGGCTATTAATGTGCTAAATCTGCTGATGATTTTCGTTGGATGCTTATAAAATTCAGTATGGTGGAGGACCAACACTGGCCAATGGTGACTTTTGCATTACGTGCCTCATGGATGGGGCACACACTATGGTCCGTGCTGATGACTACAGGGATCGAAGAGCATCTATGAAGGAACTTGCAGAGGCTGCACTTGCTGGAAAGGGTCTAGATGGAACTTTGTATTATGTATCCAGGGCGTGGTATGACTTTTTCTTTTAATACTTTAAGTTTTTGGTTTCACTTTCTCTTCTCTCTCTCTCTGATTGAAAAATACTCAGGGTTATTACGTCACTCAGTGTACCAAAGCTTATTTTGACCAGAAACCAGACAATTATTAGAACTAATTGTAGTCTGTTATGATGAGAAATTCTTTTTCTTCCTAATATTCTATTTCCAAAAGTAATTGTTTTCGGTATGTCAGTACGAGATACAAGGTTGTAACAAGCCAATTAATTTTGAAATGAATAAAATTATTGGAAGATTGGGTAAAAAAAGAAAAAGCGAGGGATTGATAATTTTTTTTTTTTGAAGATTGAAAAATAAATGGATTGGGAAAGGGATTTGTCTTCATCTTCTTCACCTATTTCATAAATTTTTTTTTCTCTTTCACGCTTTTCTTTTCTATTCTGTTTTTCAGAGCACTATAATAAGCCAGAGAGACCTCAAACAGGTTTCTCTTCCATGCCTAGTAAGACGAAGGTCAAGGTTTCAGACCACTCATATCAGATGTCATCTCATTCATAAACTAGATTTATCCTGTATTTTTTTTTTAGTTCTGTAATTATTTGAATCTGGTTCTTTTTGTAGGTTGTTACAGTGGTTACGCAGAAAAAATGTTGATTCCCCATGTGAAGCAGATAGTGGACCAACAGCTTCAATTAGGTGTCCCCATGGAGAACTGATGCCAGAGCAAGCTGCTGGGGCAAAGCGTTTGTTAGTTCCTGAGTGTCTCTGGCTCTTTTTCTTCGAAAGTGCTAATGCTGTGAAACCTGATGATCTTCTGGGTTGTTCAACTTTTCCATCAGATTCAGAAACTTGTCCTCAATGCTGTGTGGAACTTACAGAAGTGACATGCTTTGAGGATAGCCTTAGGTAGTTTTTGAAGATCTTTCTGTAGTGTAGAGCTTATACAGTTGTTATTGGCTTGACTTCAATTTTAATACTGCAGAGCAACCAAGCTCAAACAGCGCCAGAATCATGAGAAGTTAGTTCTGGGGAAAAATTTTTCACTTTCTCCTGGTTGCAAGTATTACTTATTGCCTTCATCATGGCTGACAAAGTGGAGAAGTTATATCACTGCAAGTGGCAAGAATATTTCATCATCTGCTGAACCTGAAAGATTGGAGGGTGTCCTTGATCTGCTTAAATGTGAGAAGGTAAATTGCAACTTTGCATGGTAATTCATATTAGGTTCCTAAGTCATTTCAGCAGGACATTGTTTATGTAGCCACTGTGTGCCATTACATATTTGGCTCCCTAAGATCATAGTTAAGCTTCATTATATACACACAAACTTTGAGGGGATACTTGAATTTTGGTGAGATATAGTAATTGGGAAGGCATAAATATTTGCATGCAAGCAACAATACCTGGTTATAAGTGTAGGGGGGTGTTAACAGTACCTGGGCGATGAAATGCTTATTCAATCAAGAATTGTACTTAGTAAACTGGTGTTAGAATGAATACATGAATGTGGGCTTGTGCTGTTATCTTGAATTTTCTTGTTACTTGTTTGGTTATCTTTTAATCTTTTTATTTATATATTTATTTATTTTTATGTGCCAGCATTCACAACTGCTAGAAAGGCCTCTTGACTTAATCTACAAACGGGGTGTTATCATTCAAAGGGTGTCCACTGTAAGTACATGCAGAATTGCATTAGTTTTTCTCTACTTATTTTTTTTTCTGCATGTGATACTTGTGTTTGCATTTTTTTTTTAAAACTTTTAAAAGGTGCCCTTGACAATTTTTTTTTAAACTTTTAAAGGCTGTTTTGTTGTTGTTGTATACAACACATATTATGTCAATAGCTCTTTTTTTAACTTTCTTTTTTCCTGTACTGCCTGTAAGCACTTACTAGTTGCTAATAACTAGCACTTCTCATTTAAAGCTAAAAAATTGGTCTTTTTTTTTTTTTTTGGTTCACTGCAGTCCCAGGTGAAGAAACTCCTGATTTTAGTGTGCAACTTATATCAAGTCTGAAGAAATTATTTTGATTGTGTTATATATATATTTTTCTTTGTTTTGGATTTCAGACAGATGGTTTAACAATCATCACAGAGACTGACTGGAAATTCTTCTGTGAGGAGTGGGACTGTACTGAGGAGAAGGGTATATCTGCTGAAATCGAGTTCACTAACTGTATGGCAAACAATTTAGTTGGGGCATGCGAAGATATGCCTATTTTAGAGGAACAACTGAGTCTTCATGATCCAGCGAATGATGAGCTTGAGTTCAGACTGCCCATCATTAAGACTTGTCCAGAGGTATATTACTTATATGCATCTCATTATAATATCATACTTTGTTAATGATAAGGCTGTTTGTTGTTGTTGTTGTTGTACTTTGTTAACGATAAAATGAAATTTACTATGTTGTTTCATGATAATACTGTATTGTTAGAAAAAGTGACTCCTTCAGATATTAGCCCTTTTGGCTGCAGTGTTCTCTTTTGTTTCCTCTTTGGAGATGTTTTTTATTCCCTTGATTAATGAATTTATCTTATTGAAAAAGGAACAAAAGAACAAGAACAAATGGCAAACCATAAATTGTTTTTTTAACAAAGATGGATTATTTGTATAGATATGGTAATATGTTAATGATTGAAAATCCATTTATTAATGATTAAAGGGGGAGAAACATTAATAACGTGGGGCTATGCAAAATTTGTATGGTAAATATGTTAATGATGAAAATCCAGATATTAATGACAAAAGGGGGAGAAATACCAATACTGTGGGACCTATTGAATGTGATTTTTACATAACACTACAAATATTCAGAATATTGTATATTAAGGGTTCTTGATCTGTTACAATTCCACCTATTTAAAATTCTTAATCTCTTTAAGTGTGTAGAGTGATGAATACATCTATTATTAAGATGGAGTTACTATTTTAATGTAAAGTTTATTCGTGATCGTGTTTGATGCTTTATGTCTTTATCCATATATTTTGAAGATGTTCTTCCCTCCTTTTAAATTTTGTTTCTTTTTGTCCTTTTATGTGAGTTTAGGTGGTTTTGGTCATCTTGCCTTTGCTTAGGAAGTTTATTTTTATCATCTGGGGGAATAATCAGCAACTCAAACAGGCATGTAGCCTTTCCCTACCTAGTTATTTCTAATATCTCCTGCTATGTTTTTGTTAGACATGCGAGTATTGCATTGGAGAAAGAGAAAGTTGCGAGTTAATGCGGAGACTTAATTATTCCAATGAGGATATATGCGTATTTCTTGTGCGTGGTAAGGAAGCTCCAAGGTCGATTTTAGAGGCTTCTGGGACCATATCTGAACCAGATCGCCGCACTTCCAAGCGCTCCCGAAAGACATCTTTTGGAAACTCAGTTAATTTGAAGGTTTCTGGATCTACATCAATCTATCAGTTGAAAATGATGATATGGGAGTCCTTAGGGGTATGCTATTTATCTCTAATGCTTATGAACCAATTAGTAAATGGACATTGAACAATGAAATTTCTTTATTTTTTGTCCATTTCTGATTGTTAGAGCTATGTTATCTTTTTTTTAGAGGTATAGAATAATGAATTTGGCACTGAATTTTGTCTTGGATTAAGCATCATTCTTTTCTGGTCGGATCCCAAAGCTTGCAGTAATGGTGACAGTTATTTCTTATCTTTGGATATTGAGACCAGATTATTGATATTGACAATAATCGTGCTTTCCCTAGTGAATTAGAACTTTTGTTCGCGTTCTGAAATTTTGAGTGATATATCAAAGAGTGCCTATCACTGCTCTGATGATTACATGTATGATATAAAAAGTTAGGATAATCACATTAATAGTTGCATTGACAGAGAACTGCCATCCAGGATTGGATTGATGAGACTCATAATGCTTTCCTTATAGAGATGATGATCAACGTTTCAAGTACTTAGTAGCTTTTGTAGTGTAAGAAATGGACTTGGAAATTGAGAAGATGTTGGCTATCACAAGTCTTGGGAACACACCATTCCCTGAAAGAGATTTTATCCAAAATTTTAGTGGCAAGTTTTAAACATTTCTATCCCTTTGACATTCCCTCTCCTTAAAACATCATTTGACATTGGCCAGAGGTGTTGATTTGTAATGGAAAGAAATCGTACCTTTTAAGTTTCTTGTTTGTGTATCTTTAGCTTTTTATAATGCATTGTGATGTGGCACATGAAACAACCTATATTCAAGGCTTGGTGTTAATTTGGGTCTATTTTTTATTTGGTTATAGATATATTTTGTAGTGTTTTTTTTTTAAATGGTAAGATAATTTCATAAAGATCAAAAATAGCACATGAGAGATGCGCAAATAAGAACCAAAATACAAAGGACTAATTGAAAAAGCACTCCCTTAGGCCATGACAAGAAATGCTTCCCAATCAAAGATCCACGAGCTATAGGT
>JAOXJP010000017.1:6585824-6595993 GCA_025762735.1 Platanus orientalis
GTTTGTGTGTGTGTGTGAGAGAGAGAGAGAGAGATTGGAGTCACTGCTTAGGCTTGCTTGAGCTGATCATTTTCCTATAAAAAAGCATAAGAACAAGTAATTGCATTGCATTTATGTTCTTCCAGGTTGCACCTTATGCTCTTCCACTCTTGAGTTAATTTAGGAGCGGGGGAGCGGAAGGTGCCTTTTTGGTACCTACTAGAAAAACAAATTTTCAGTACGGTAGAAAAATCCTTTTAAGAGCAGATGATTTAAGTCAGATGTGTAGGCTTTTGATTAGTGTTTCTCTATTTGGCTTCAGGCTGTCAATGAGCCGAGCCTGAGCCTTGATTTAAGCTCGTTTCCTAAGTATGAGCAGAGTTATATATATATTGACAATAGTCATGTTCCATTAGGCTGTTGGGCCCTTTTTTCTGACTGCCGAGCCCACTTTTACAAGCCTGAGCCGATCCTGAGCTTTTTTCAAGCCTGATCTGAGCTGGGAAAAGTTCAGCTTGTTGACACCGCTATTCGCAGCAAGGAACATACAAAAAAAAAAAAGAGACCCTGTGGGGCTCTACAACCCTGTGCCAAGCCATTGCATTGAATTGAAATGCTTAACCAAGATTAAGAATTAAAATGATAAAAAGTATCCAAAACCCAAGATGAGAGACTTCACAACACAGCTTTCTCAAAGAAGCACAATCCCTCCAATCCATGCATACTCTCACAAGATTATGTGCCTATGGAGTAAAACTCCCTCTGTTTTATCTTCGGTCAAAAAATTTTTGTTGAGTCACTGTAAAGCTTAAGTTTGGTTTCGGATGGCCATTAGAGATATAAGAGAAAGCCAAAGAAAGTCCTCCCGTTGTACAACAAGTGAGCTGGTGAGGAGGGACCTAGTGAGATGGTAAATTGGCTGATTGATACTGTTGATGTTAACTCTCACCATTAGGAACCTCTAATCTGATTTTCCCAATTTCACCCATTTATACATAACCTGCCATACTCACATATTTCAAACTATGAGATCAAAAGAAGTACTTCACCAAATCAAGTAGGGAAAAGAAAAAATTTATTGTAGTATCAAAAGAAAAGTATTTTATATTGATGTGTTAGCTGAACAATGTGCTTTTGACATTCCTCTCTACCCATCGTTATTACAAGAAATAAAAATATTCCCATGAATTGATAAAAAATAAACTAACAAATCACCCCTTCTTGCAGCAGAAGTGCCCTGTTTTTTTTTTAAGGACATGGATGCAATTTCTCTTCAATGAGCTACTTTAATGTACCAAAAAGAAAATCAAACGCCAAATTTATAAGTTAAATCCAATCATTCTCTTTATGCACCATCAAATTCAATGCCAAGATATCTATAGTCTTGAAATGGGACCCGTGCCCAAGCACCTTCCTCATCTGGTTCCACATGAATGTGTGTCATGTCAATGATTGCTCTGCATGGTTCTAGGATCTCGTCACCAACTAAAAGAGAGCAGTTCTCGTACAAACCATCCTTTGGTGGTAGATTTAACAAGCTAGACTTGGGGATGGATAACCTATTCCCTCTGCTAATCAATACTTCTTCGTCTGCCATCTTCAGTATGAGACGGTGTTTGCGCCCCAAAAGTTCTGCCACATATTTCATATCTCCTTCAGAAAGAGCATGGCGAACGCAAGTAGATGACACTTGTCCCCTTTCTTTAGAATTGCTGGAGCCTTTGTCCCTGATGGATTGGTCGATTTGGTTCTTGTCCATGACAGAACTAACAATATAAGCTTCCATCCCATACTCCTCACACAACCTCACCAACTCTGATGCATCACCTGCAGCTTTATATCCAAATCTGTAATTTTCACCTGCCATGAGATTCCTAATCATATCTTTTCCTTCACACAATATAAATAAATGAACTGAACAAGAAGACTAGACATTTCTGGAAAAAGGGATGCAAATCTTGAGTCAATGTTACCTGCCACAACTCCACGTACTCCAAGTTCCTTGGATAACTTCTCAACAAACTGTCGTGGAGAGAGTTGTCGAACACTTGAGAATTCAACATTGAACTCCATTGGGGCAACATTACCACAGTGAGAGGCCCAAGAGGAAAGAACCCGCCTCCGGTCACATTTGGCAACTATAGGAGCCCTGTGTAGGAGAAGTTAATCACACAATTATCATAGACATTCAACTCACTCACCTTAATAACTACTTGTCAGAGGCAGGAAAAAGTATATATAAACAAGTTCATTGAAACTTAGTACTTTTTTGTTACCTACACTGATTGATACGAACTTTTATGCTTTGGATCTATACTTGAAAGAATTAATAATCTCAAAAACATGCTATATATAGAAAAGGATATCATAGAAAAATGTAAACAAATGCAACATTATAGCATCCAATGTCATTTTTAACTCATTCAATATGATGTCAAGCAACTTATCATATACGAATCAGAAAACATCAATGAAAAATTAGCTAATGCATTTTCTTCTCCAAATAAGGTGAAAATTTTGTTTAACACAAGGTTAGCCAATAGAAGCCAACCTAATTCCTTGTCATGGATGGCCCATCAAAATGTGTGAATTCTTATGCTCCGAATCTAGGCCTAAAGAAGATAAGGTAACCTAATAATAAGTGAAAGGGTTGTCATTCAATGATACTAAGTGATTGGGGTGCAATAGCAATGTCCTCTCCCTCATCCAAAGCATCAGGTAAGCATTTGGAGACCGATATTGGTGGATTTTTCCATAATAATTTTGATGTGAATTCTTTGGCAAATAGATGTTGTCTTTGTTTAAGGGAGGAGGAATCGGTGGACCATTTGTTTGTTCATTGTGTCATGGCTAATGTGATTTGGGCTTTCTTACTCTATCATCTTCAGGTATCCTGGTACTTCCCTAACCTTTTTTGTGAGCTGATTTCAGGTTGGTGGATCAAAGATTTGGAGGGTCTTCCTTCGGTTATTTGGTCGGCTCTCCGGCTTGTGGAAGGAAAAGAATTCTATAATCTTTGAGGGCAAACAGAAGAATCAGATGAAGTCGTCTCTTTCTATTTATAGATCTTCGTATGATTGATTGGCTTTCTATCAAGGCGAATTTTTTGAGGAAAGGGTTTGGGGGGCTATATGGTGTGAGGAGTTGTAAGTTTTTGTTGGTTTGGGTGTTCTGTTTTTTTTCCTTTTCGTTTTCTTTTCACTATCGTAGTGATGTCGCCCCTTTTCTCTTTCTTTTGAATAAAGTATGCATTTTTACCGCTCCAAAAAAAAAAAGGAAAGACGTTGTTTTTCTGCTCCTATAGGGGTATGTGGTTCAGCTCGTACAAAGGACATTGTTTTTTATGGGGAAGATAAGACATTGTAAACAGGCAGGTGGGGAATGTGGTTCAGCTCCTATAGGGGACTTTAGAGATCATGGGGAAGATAAGACATTGTTTTTCAGCTCCTATAGGGGAATGTGGTTCCAAAAAATTGGAATTTTGGCCATTCTTCAGTGTCTAAACATTTGAAGGGACCTTACTTTCACCAACCTTATTGTGGAAGGCCATTTTTTTTTTTGGAAGTCAATGGAAGAAATTTCACTGAAGAGAGGGAGAATAAAACAGCAAATTCACTTGGAGAGACAGAGATGAGTTATTATCCTCTCTATATTTTTAGAGTTCAGTTAACGTTCAACAAATTTAGTGGCTAACACGTACAAAAAGAAAATAACAAACCAAACCTCACCTTTCAGTTTTGTTGATTTGTTTCGCCACATGTCAACCACTGAAATTTGCTAATGTCAACTGAACTTTAACAATCTGGAGAGGATCATGTGGGGGCGGAGAGAGAAGAAAAAATAGGACTTTTGCAGTTTAAGGGTTCCTTGTGTTTATATCTTTTAAGTAGTGTATACAAGATCATTGCAAAAACTCTTACTAGGTGTTTGAAAGTGGTTATGAATCGGGATGGCAATTTGTGTTGGCGGGTCGGGTTCGTGTCGTGTCGAGGTAGGGGTATAAGACTATTTTGCTCAACCCTAATCCGACCCATTAATTAATCGTGTCAAAGCGGGTCGACCTGTTTTGACCCGAAACACGTTTAGGGTCAACCCTAACCCGCTTATTTTCGTGTTGGGTCATGTCGGGTTCACGGGTTGTGTCTAACATTGCCACCCCTAGTTCAAGCATTAGCCTTGATCAATTAAAGTCTCTGATTTTCAAATCATCCAAATCTGTAAGTCGTTTCTATTCATTTTTTATTTTCAAGTCTTTTAGTTTATATGAAATAAATACTTGCTGTTTACATAATCGTATATCATTATAGGTATAGAATAATAAAATAATACTCAAACATGAACCCGTAAAAACATATAACCTAATAGATAACCAAATGACATAAAAAGACATCACCAAATCCATCCACAAATAAACCAAACTGTCATCAGACAACACATCTATACAACTGGATAACATAAACACATCCAAAGGTACTGTACATAATACAAAAGTATCTCCAACATGTACAGACATGAGGTAGGTAAATGAATACAAAGCCAATCTAAACACAATTGTATACTCATGTACACATAACTATACACCAAAACAACCGGCTATATCTAAATTTGAATTCCGGCGGTGCAAATGTCTTTGTTAGATTATATCTAAATTAGATAAGAATCTATATTTAAAATAGCCATACTATGAATGGGATTACATGCCAATCAAGGAGTGGGGCAAGCCAAAAAATGAAGAAAGGATAGGCTCATGTACTCTAAAACAAGACTTATCCTAAAATTGGTGAGATAGGAGTTTGGCAAGAATAAAATTCAAAGAAAATAAAATTGTGGTCCACACAATTAACCGTGTCAAGATACCCAATAATTTGGGATTGTTCAAACTTTCTATACAATTAGTGGTTTTACCAAAGAAAATAAAGGAAATTAAAAAGAGATAAAACAATGTCCAATCATAGGTATGCCATAGGATCCTTCAAGTTTGGGAAGTATAAACATATTAAGAATTGGCCTTAGAATCCTTCTAACCAATGGCTTGATATGATTGATGGTCCCACATGATATAACTTCACGTATCTTAAAGAACTTGAAAACTTGGGAAAGATGGTGGTCATTAGACTCTAGTAATCACTAATCAGGGGACCAAAGATACTAATAGAATCCTAATAAATAATAATTTTCTGACACTTTAAGAAGTTAAGACAAAAGAAAAGAGCAAGGGATTCTTTACACCCTTACTATGATTATAGCATTTCATTGAATGCCTTCAATGTGTGCATCTCTTCTTTGTGTTACCCAGGTGATTGTTGGATATTTTAAACGTTGAAGAGCGGTGTGAATGTTTGGAAAACAGGGCAGCCGTAGACCCACCTGGGCACCTCCACAGTCTTTCCACTTCGGCGAAAGGCATTGGCGAATGAGACCTCACTTTGCTGCCTTCCATTGTCTACCCTCCTGTAAAGCTAAGACCTCCTTTTACTCCTTAGACCTACCCACTTGCTTGCAACCATGCTTGTCTTTCCAAAAGTGTGAAAACATTGGACTCTCTCCCCATCTCCCAGTGTATCTGGTGTTAAAAAGGTCAGCTGACTTTGACCCTTACCTTGGGTCATGCGAATGGATAAGGAGCAAGGCGAATGAGAAGAGGGGGGGGGTAAGTATGCCTCACTCTCTCTCTCTCTCTCTATATATATATATATGTGTGTGTGTGTGTGTGTGATTGAACGTGGGTACATGGTTCTTCTTGCTTGCTGCTGTGTGAAGAAGGAGAAAGGGTGTGTGTCTTTCTGTTTTGTTTAGGAGAGATAAGAGAAGAAGGAGTTGTGAAGCTCTTGAACATGAAGAAGTAAAGAAGAAGAAGAGCCATTCTTGATGGCCTTGGTGATTCCCACGTTTGATGCTCTCCCTTCTCTCTCTCTCTAGCTCACCAACACTTTCTTCTTCACTCATCCTCCCTCCACCTTCTTTTACCCAAGTTTACTCATTTGGTCACCATTGACTGTTGATAACTCAGTCTTGGCTTTGAGGTCTCCAGTCTTGATTGTTGAGAACTCGGCTTTGGCCTTGAGGTCTCCAATCTTCACTCCTCATGAGAGTGCAATCTCTTTCGAGAGACTTGTCTTTCTCAAGGAGTTGAGTTGGTTTGATCTTGGTGTTGTGAAAACACACCATGAATCTTGAGCATCATATTTATTCAAGCACTAACGGAAACGTTACACTATTGAAATTTTGATAAAACTAAAGACAAAATGACCCTCAGATTTTAAGTAATGGTGAAGGCTTTTTTGTCTCTGTCGAAAAGTGCAACTCCGTTGAGAGATAAGGGTTCTACCCAAGTGTATCCTAGAGTTAGCTTGGTTGAATCCCTTGCACTATATTGGGAGGCTTCGACTATCTTCAAGAAACGCAAAAATGACACCTTCTCTGTCTCGGATGAAACCATTCTAAAACATACAGTAAGAAAACTCTAAGTTAAGGTATGCGAATGACTAAGTCAAGTGCATGGATGACCCAATGCAAAGTGCACAAATAACCAAGCCTGAAACTCCCGAATGAACTGTCTACAACTTGTGAATGCAAAATGCTGACTGTGCGTGAATGAACAATTTTGTATGCGATTGTTCAAGTATTTGTGCAATTGACTCAGAATTACATTTGAAGTCCCTCCTAATTGATTTCCCCATCCATAAAATCAACAGTGATATGTCTCTCTGTCTTTGGTGTCCTGATTGGGCAAGTAATCCTTCCTAATCAGTTCCAACTATCAAATGAGGGGTTTACTCTAATGTCCAAGAGGTGGGAGCTATCCATATGGTTATGCTGAATGCTTTCATATTGGATTGATTTTCCTTTAGATCATGGACACATGGTCCATAAAGAAAGCACTAAAAAAAGGGTCAACAAACATCTTCTCTTGACTATCAATGATGGTGTGATTGGTGAGTGTATATGAGACAATTTAGGATCTATACTGACAATCACTTAAATTTGATAAAGTCATCACCCACTTCATGTCTTGGTCAACCTCCTACATTTCTTAATCAAATTCATTCATTCTACTTGCAACGTGGGAAACCCCCCTAAAAAACCATGATTTTATGTTTTACTCGCAAAGAAATCTCCATTGTATCATCCAAGGTAGGTTTGGGAAGTAAATCAAACTCCAATTATTATTATCCAAGGATTGTATCCAAATACATATTCAAATTGATTTCAAAAGAATGGTAGAGATTTTGATGGGAAACCGAAAGGGGTTTAGTCACTAGACATAATGGCGTTGCTGCTGCTTCTCTATTATGCACAACATGTTGTGGGACTCATATGGCTAGATTTCCAATATCTTTGATGGATTAATATCTCCCTTAAATCACTTTTCTTAGATGCTGCAATATTTCTTAATTTGAATAACTATTATGTTAAGCTTTTATTTGAATTTGAATAACCCTAAGTAACTTTAGTTTTGGAAAATATTATTAGATTAGTTGTTAAGGAGGACAACCACCCTTGCATTGGGTCAATCCTATTCTCTCATTTCTTCTCTTTTTCTTATTTTCTTTGCATATTAGCTTATAGCAACAATGTCAAAATAGGGTACCATATCGTTCTCCACCTCAAGGTCAGGAGGACGATCACCCACGAACTAAATCAATCATATTCTCTCAATATCTTCACCTTTTTTTTTTCTTTCTTCTTCTTGTCTTTGCATATTAGCTTACAACAATGGTGTTAAGATATGGTACCGTATCCTTGCCCACCTCAAGCTCATAAGTCTCTAGTTGTGCCCACTACATACAATCTAAGACTGAAAGAGTCACATGATTGTTGGTGAGATGTGGTTGGGAGAGAGAATTGTGGGATCATGGGCAAGACATGGTTGAGGAAGAAGGGTTAGAGGAAGAAGTAAAAAATGATAAAATTACCATCGTTTTTATATTGGAAAGAAAAAAAGGATAATTTTGTTTTAATTAGATTTAATTAGAGAGGAGTTGCGCATCTGTTTAGTCAATCGTGCACATGCCAACTTCGATCAATCACGCACCTTGCGATACAGATCAATCACGTAGTAGCCTGGTTCATTCACGCGCTGCAGTTTTAGTTTATTCGCACACTATAGCCTTATTCATTTACGAACTTCAACTTAGTTCATTTGTGAACTTTAAATTCAAACTTGAAATTTCATTCTTGTTCGTTTTAACACCGATTCATCCGAGACTGAGAAGGTACCATTACCGCATTTTTTGAAGATAGTCAAGGCCTCCCAATATTGCACAAGAGATGCAGCCAAGCTAACTCTAATATACAATCTTGTTTGGGTAGAACCCTTGTCTTTCAACGGAATCGCACTCTCCACCGAAGCCGAGTTCTCAACAGTCAAGTGTAATGAGGTAAAGAGGATGATGATGGTGATGAAAGATGAGGGATGAAGTGGGAGAGAGTAGAACGTGACATCCACAAATGAAGGAGCAGCTGTAAGCTCACTTTCCTTCAGAGATGACTCTCTGGAATCACACACCTCTTTCTTATCTCTTCCTTATTCTTCTTCAAAACTTAACAATAGCAAAAGACCACCCTTCACTTGCACTCATGTACATATTTATAGAGGGGGAGGAAAGCTCAATCACCTAGCTCCATGTCCATTTACACAACCCAAAAGTGAAGGTCAAGATCAACTGACTTCTTTAGCATTTGAAGCGTTGGGTGATGCGGCATCCAAGGTTTTTCACCATTTTGGGATGTCATGCATTATGCATTATGCATTGGAGTGGGTTGGTTGAATGAGCACACATGTTTTGATTTATTTGGGAAGGTAGAAAAGTTAAGGCATTTGTTCATGAAAATGGAGAGATGCAGGTGAACCCAAGTATGTCTGCGATTGCTTTACTTTCCCAAATGGGAAATAGGCAGCCACAGGCCCGGTTATTGTTAAAATAGTTCAACAGTTGACAGAATTCCAATCTTAGCTAACATAAAACAATCCGGTTGGTTGATTAATTAGGCTTTGTTTGTTTACATATAGTTATAACTTATAACTTATAACTTAAACAAATAAATTACTTGTAAATAAGGTAATTTTTTTTTTTGTCGAATAAGCTGGTCATGAATCAGATTAAATGTTTGATTTGCATATTTGATAAGTAACTTCTCAGTTGAAAGAAGTCAATATGTGTGTTTGGTTTGTACTTGTAAAAGATATATGATAGTTCTACTTAACAAATATTAGGCTAACTATTTGAGTCTGAATCTTATTGTAGCATTCTCTTCCATTCAAAAATACAAAAAAGATGTAAGCAACCACATACAAGTGTATATCTAGATTCACACACATGAAATTAATAAATTTGTTTTAAAGAATATTATTTGAGATGAAAAATTGTATGGTTAGATTTTGAATCATCTCTAGTTTGAATGGACAGATAACACACCATTACTAGTACATGACATGTGACCGGACAAAGGGTGTTTAGGTCAATACATATGGGTCAAAAGAGGCTATTACGGTAGCTATACAATATACCTACGTATTTATTAATTACCCTTTGTCATTCATTGCATCACATCCTGAGTAGAGACTAGTGTGTTATCTATTCAGTTAGACTAGAGATGATGTGAACCCGTATAATTAACCTCAAGAATCTATATTGAGTAAGGGATGACAATTCATGTTGGCTGATTGGGTTGTTGTCATGTTGAGGTAAGGGTATAGGACATGTGTCAACCCTAACCCAAACTACAACAAAAATGGTTTTTAGCAACATATTTTAGGAAGCATTTTTGTACAAATGTTGTAGAAGGTATAATATTATACAATGTTTCTCTTAAAAAATGTTGCTAAATAGGGTAAATGACAAAAATAGCCATTTTTAAACGCTGCAAAAACTAAAAAACGTTATTTATACAGCGTTTCCAAAATGTGTATGCAAAAACACTATTAGCAGCGTTTTCCAAACGCGTAGTATAGAATTTCCGCAAATACACCGCTAGGATTTGGTAAAAGCCCTTACACCTTTAAAAGCGTTTTCAAAACCCTTCTAATAGCCACAAATCTCTTTTCCTGTCTTCCCGCTTTCTCTTCCAACTGCTTCCGAGTTGAAATCGTCTACTACAGCGTGAAGTGTGATAAAGTCTGGCATAAACTACAGTGCAACAATTACCCCAAAAAAATTGGAAAAAAAAAATCGATAGGTCATTTTTAA
>JAOXJP010000017.1:6608988-6624150 GCA_025762735.1 Platanus orientalis
ATGGCCACACAAGGGGGGAAATCAATTCACTTTTTGGAGGTGATGTGACATCTCAAAAACTGAGTTGACCCCACAAGGGGTGGTCATTGAGTGGCTCACAAGGGGGGTGGCGTAGAGGATTTCAGGCCGCCCCCAACATACCTGCACGCGTTAGTATTTATATTTGTTCTTTTATTGACCATTAACTATTTATTCATTTTGAATTTTTCCAGTGTCCTTACTTTCAAATTGAATTATTCATATTGAATTTTTCTCCAGTGTCCATACTTTCAACTTTTACCTTAAATTGAATGTTGTGGTTGTAGACCAACCTCCTGTTGGATATCATTGAAAGGAATTGGCTAAAATTGATTTCATGAAGAGTAACGCAAATGTTTAGATGATGATCAATTGTGGCGTGGTGACACGTGCGTGCGTGTGCCATAGTTATCTCTCTTGGAGAAGGGTAAACTAATGAGAGATAGTTTTTTTTTTTCAATTTTCAGTGAAAATATATAGGGATTTGTATCAAAATTTTTGCATGGGACCCACACCCCTGTGAGGGGACAAACATTGCATCCTGGACAGAGGATCCTTACCCGGATTTGTATTAAGTTAAAACCAGTAAAATGGAAATTTTGACCTAGGGCATTGATAGAAATGATTGCAGCTCAACAACTAGGTTGTAGGACAAGTGCTCTTAGAAAAGGATTCCAATCAAAATATTTTTATCGAGGGGCTATAATCTATCCCATCAATCGAGAGAAAAAGTTTGTCTAAAGGTCTTACCTTACCAATCCTGGCTGTCTTCGTAAGAAGGATTCCATTATAATTCATGGCCCATTATTATTGTTATATTTTTAAGGGTTGGACTTGTGAGGAAGACAGCGGTGCTTCCTATAGCAAGTATTATGGACGGGCACGTGAAGAATATCAGAGTTAATGACATCTTTTTTTATGCTCAATTCAAAATTTTAAAACACCAAATTCAAATATCCACTACATGTCAGCCTGTGGCGACCACTACGGGATCACTGCAATAAACAACACCATAGAGGATCTCGAGTGTTGTCTAACTGCACTTTTGGTAGCATGGCACTTGTCATACAATGCACATTAATATCACTAAAAATTAGGTGAGAACGAATCTTGTGAGAACTGTGAAAACGGCAACAGGGTACAGACACATCAGCGCCGAAAAATGATGACTGTCCCCAAAAAATGCAAATCACTTTTCGGTACTGATGCATCAGCCCCTCTGGTGCTGTTTTCACGGTTCTCACCAGATTCGTTCTCACATAATCCAAGCCCCATTAATATCTATTTTCATCGCAAGTATTTTAGAGATTTTCTATGCCATAATTAAGCCTGATATGATGATTTAGTGGGCGTTTTGGAACCTTCCAAGAATGCATTCTTCTCTTTCTCCCATTATTTGAAAAGGAAAATAAGAGAGAGAAAAAAAAAAAAAAGAATAAGAGAAGAAAAAGTAAGAGAAAGAGGAGAATGCATTCTTTGGTAGGTCAGAAATACAAGGCCACCAATCTTTGGGAAAATATATATTAACCAAATATATGTTTATCGCATTGATCTCCCACATTAGACCATTAGTTGTATGGTTTAGATTGAATATATATATATATATACACCATATCAAGCCAATTTTTATCCCATGTATCTTCTATATGGGGGCTATTAGTTATATAGTTCAGACTCATGAGTTATAACATCATGCATCAGCTGTCTCATGTAAATTAGGCACTCCAATTCTCCTCTCAAATTGTTAAAGCACAATTAATGGTCAACTAACTTTAGTGGTCGAAAAAGTGATTCACTTTTTGGGTCACTTTTTGTTGCCTTGTGTCTGCACCTGCATATGGGTTGACCTTAGGCATTCGTTAAGCACACCAAATTCTCAGGGTGTCCATCGAGGCAGGATTTGGTCAGACCCCTGAAGTGTGACTAAGGTAACAATAACATTAGAGGCCGACATACCAACACTGAAAAAGTGATTTACATTTTTTGGGGAAATGTTTTCACTTTTTTGGCACTGATGTGTTGCCCCCTAATGTCATTCTTAGACTCATACCCTCGGTGAATAATGAGCTAAAACACAAAAGGGGGGGCACATGGGGGGCCTGCAAAAGTGTATGGGCCCCACCCCCTTTGTGTTTCAGCTCATGGCGGCTCATTTATTTCTCGGTGCAGAGGATACAAGTCCGCCATTCTTACCTTAGGTTGTCTTACCAAATCCTTGGAATGTCCAAACCAATTGGAAGGATATGCATGGCAAAGGTTTCTGATAAAAATACATGAGTCAAAAGATGATATTATAGTAAATACATAGTAATTCACAGTTCAAAATTCCTTTACAATTCAAATGGTCCTATCACATCCACAAATGTAGGTGGCTCTTTTCACCCTCCTTAAACTTTCAAACTTCAGTCAAATCACATCCGCATTTGTGGCTATGATTGGGCTGTGGAGAGATCTCAAACTGTAGGCCATTTTCTCTTCACATAATCAGTTACGAACTGGAGTGGTTTCTCTCCATTTAGACCAGAGATGAATCGACACCCGGGTTAATCACGGAAACCTGAACCCATAAGTCCAGGATCATCACCCAATAAAAGAAGAAGCGTCGAATATGGAATTTAGTAGTCCCAAACATCAAATATGAAACCTAACCTTCCCCACAAGTAATGGTAAATCAACTCGTCATGTAAGCAGAAGGGTAGATGGGAACGTGAACCAGATTCAACAACCCCCGCCTGGGGTCTTAATCACCATCTCTCTCTCAAATTGCTCTCACAAGTTATATATATAGAAATTATATAGAGATAGAAAAGAAAAACTTATAAGAAAAGAAGAAGAAAGAAAGAAGAGGGAGAGAAAATGAGGGAAATAGAGGCCAAAAGACCAAAGATTGATCACCAGAAGCCAACTGTGGGCATTCTTGACGCTTCTTCTTATGTGGGTTTTTGGATACTCAAAGGACTTTTGAGTACAGGTTACAAAGTTCATGCAGCTATCCAAGTTAATGGTAAGATAACTTTTCTTCTTTGTTATCATCTTTTTTTTTTTTTCTCCTGGTGAATTTCTGTTATGGGGTTGTGTTTTTGGTTTCCTTTGGAGTATTTGAGTGTTATGGTTTTATTTCAGGAGAGACAGAGATAGTGAAGAAAATTAGGGAGATGGAGAGGATGGAGGAGAGACTAGTGGTGTTTGCTGTAGATGTTTTGGATTACCATAGCATCCTTGAAGCTTTGAAGGGTTGTTCTGCTTTGTTCTGCTCTTTGGATAATTCAGATGGATATGATGTAAGTTGTTTGCTTAGAGCAAAAATAATCCATTATACCCATGTACTTCTTCTTCTTCATTTTTTTATTTGTTTAATCAATTCTAAACTTTTGGGGACTGGGTAGGACAAAACTGTGGATTTGGAGGTGAGAGGAGCAATCAATGTGGTGGAGGCATGTGCACAAACAGAGACTATAAAGAAGATTATTTTCAGTTCTTCTTTAGCTGCAGCTATTTGGAAGGAGAATATTTGCTTAGAGAAGGATGTAGATGAGAGGTCACGGAGTAATCCAGAATTCTGCAGAAAAACCAAGGTTGAAATCTTTTTTCCCCTCTCCTTTGCTCTTATTATGGATAATGGACTCTCTCTCTCTCTCTCTCTCTCTCTCTCTCTCTCTCTCTCAATGGAATGTATTATTTTAGAGCTTTTCTGTTTTTACAAGTGGGTACTCTTAGAATCATCCAAAGCTTTCCCTTATTCTTTACATAATCTTACCTCAACCTTTAGCTTAAGGGGATTGTCCATTGACATAATCGGTAAACCTATCTTCAACTTTTACTAATTAGTTTCCTTGTATGCTTGGACGTTATCCTGTGACTTCTAAGCTTTAATTCTACATTTCGAGGCCTTCTCTCTCGTTCCTATTTCTCCTGTCTCGTCAACTTTATAATTTGAAGATAAAATTCAGAGAAAATTATCTTCTTACATTCTTTACGTGCCCACTTTGAAATTAGTGAAAGAGATGGAAGACTGCTTTCTAGTCAGAAAACCCATCAATGATCTAATCAAATTCTCCAAATTAAATTACAATTTCAGATTCAAGATTCTATTTATTTCCATATATCTTCTAGATCAAACAAAATTAGTCTAATTTTACGGGTATGACATGATCAAGGCAATGAACTTTGATGTTGTAAAATCAATCAATATGACTTAAAGACACCAATCAACCAAATAATTGCCCAACCAAGTCTAATGATGGAGCCATGCTTGTCTAACTGCGGTCAAGGACTTGGCTTGTTTGGATTTAAGTCCATGAGTTATGAATTATAATTTTTCCTTCAATAATATAGGTTCTTGTTTGGTAACTTGCAGTTATGGTATGCACTAGCAAAGACACTCTCCGAGCAGGCCGCGTGGGCCCTAGCCATGGACAGGATGTTGAACATGGTTTCAGTAAATGCGGGCCTAGTTCTTGGACCAGGTGTTGCTCAACAAAATGCGCGATTAACAATGTCTTATCTTAAAGGTATAATAAATTCTACGAAACATTTGTTCTATTCTCATTTAATAAAGCAGTCACCTTGAGCATGGTTTGAAAAGTTATTTATTATCAATAGGGGCAGCTGAAATGTATGAAAATGGAGTCTTAGCATTTGTTGATGTGAACTTTCTTGCCGATGTTCACATTCGAGCTCTTGAGGATCAGTCCACAACCGGGCGATGCTTCTGCTTCAATCGGGTCATTAATACTGAAGAAGAGGCTTTAAAACTCGCGCAAACCTTGAGTCCTTTGATATCATTACCACCAAGGTACTAATAATGTTGAAGTTGCAATTTAGCCAGTAGGGTACAGTTGGGTCCCTGAGGGGAACAAAGTGACATGATGCATAATTACCATTCTCCTTACATATGTTGTGCTCATGTAGCATGGGCCACGGGTGGTCCAAAATTCATCGGGTCCCACCTGACCCGACAAAGCCAACCGAGTGATCCCAACCAGTAAAACAAGGTTCTGTTCTCTAGTGAGTTGGGTTAGGTTGTGGAGAGGATTAACATGAAAACTGGATTGAACACGACAAAATGGATTTTTATTTTCATGTGTTGAACCAGACAAGCCATTATCAGTTGGGCCATACATTTTTTGGGTGGGTAACAGGGTAAGGTTAAATTGGTTAAAATTATCAATAAGTTATTGGATTAACCCGGGTTGACCCACTGGTCTGATTTTCCTGTTTGATGTTTGCCTCGGTCTAGTAATTATAGATAACATCCAGCCCCATATTGCATTCCTGGAGTCAGCAAAAGAAAATTCAAATTTTCTAGAAGGTAATCTATAGATCAGAGTTTGGTGGCTCACCCAATTGAATATATTTATTCATTTGGAGAAGAGGACCGTGTTGTCACGGCCCGCGTGTCACACCCTGAGGGCATGTCATGGCCCGCGTGACCAACATAGGTTCCGAGGACCCTCATTAGCACAACTGTGCTCTTTTTTACATGTAAATTCCCTTAAACTGGTTATTTTTATGTCAAATCCCTTCCTCTCTTTTTTTTTTTTATCTCCTGCAGATTGTAATTTTTTGTTACTTACAGGTATCAGTGCCAAGGAAGTGTGTCGTACACCGAGAGGTTGAGGAAAAAGAAACTAAACAAGCTATTTGAGGGTGCTGCCCAGTGTTAATGGGGCTGATATCATCTGCGGCACCCCCCTTTGCGACTCTCAAGGGCCACACAGGGGGGGGGATAAATTCACTTTATGGAGGTGAAGTGACATCCCAAAATTGAATTGATTCCCCCTGTGTAACCCTCGAAAGTCGCACAAGGGGGTGGCATAGAGGATTTCAGGCCGTGTTAATATATTTACGTTGTACCTTCTCACCCAGTGTTTTAAGGGTGCTCACGTTGTACCTTCTCCCTGTCATTGTTATTGTTAGTATTAATTCCTGTTATTTGGCTTCGAAGATGGGATTGAGCTTTCAATGTCAAGGTCTTGGCTCTTAATTTTTTCACGAGAAAAAGAGAAAATGGCTTCACCCCCTTCTCGGAAAGCAGCTAATGCGCTTACCATAGCCTTTTAAAGTAATCTTAGTGCCACAAAATCAACAGCATATCTTTTTATATGTTTAATGCATTGCGAGTTACAGGGCATGCCTCGAGGGCCATGGAAATCCTTGTCACACATGAGAGCTTTGTTTTCTAAAATTTCCTGAAGTCAAGGCCTTGCTTCACCATATAAAAAACTTCTTCATAATTAATCCCTTTTACACGCTAAGGAAACACTGTATATAATGGTCTTTAATGTGTCAAATTATGATTTTTTAATGACTTTCCATTTAGATCTAGAATTCTGCACTCCTCTAGCAAATTTGAGCAGCAAGCTTTCAATTGATTTGCTTGTCCAACCTTCTACAAGAAGAACCACATTATGATCTCTAAAACTGCTTGGATCCAATCATAGTTGTTGTGACAAAACGGCACAGTGGAATAAAACATGGATCGGATTCAAGATTGTAATAATATGAAACAAAACAAAAAAATAGTAAACGATAAAGAAAAATCACATAATACAAATTTTATGTGATTCGACAAAATTGTCAATATCTATGGGTGAAGATGATCAAGAACTTCAACTAAAATGAAGAACATTACAAAAAATACAATGATGAGTTCTCAAACTCAAAGACAAAATCCAAAGGGAAGCTTAAAATAAATTCTTTATGAGTCGTTGTTCTTACCTCTTACAGAGAAGTCTTGTTTTTGCCGCTCTTCCGCAACTCACAAGACCCACAAACATCTCTTTTTATAGAGACTCAAGAAACTCTATTTCTTAAAATAGGTTTATACCCCAAAATAACCCACTCCTAAGAAAGCGGACGTTTCCCTTGTGTGAAATCAAGACACTTCAACAATAGCTTTACAGGATTTAGCAACAAGAAATATGGATATATGATCTCTAAAAATGGAAGATGCTCCTATTGATCGGCATGTGACTTGACAAGCTCCCTTGAATTGTCATGGTGGTTTCCAATAATTTTGTGGGAGAGGGTTCATCCTTGCCATTAGGTTAGAACTTCAACTTCTCCATATTGCATTCGGTAGTGCAGTACATATTTGAAGTGCTTCCATTAAGATAACCTTCGGAGTCTATTTTTCAATTTGGAGCCAGCAGCATTCCTTCTCTACCAAACAGTCCATGCCAAACATGCATCATAAACTATAAAACATGAACCGGCCAAATCTGTCAAGTTTAGATATGTGACAAGTGTCAAATAACATATGAGACAACGTAAACTCAGCTCTAAAGACAATTTGGGTCTTGTATAATAAACTACCATTTATTCTAAGAGTGATTATTACTCCATGAGGTGTTCAATAGTTGACTAGTTCAGTGCATGTATTTGTCACATACCACCGTTTGCTTCAGATGAACTATCTCATTGATTGAGATACATCATCCTATATGTATCATATCGCAGTATAATATGTATCAACCATAATTGAATGTGATGCTCAATCTTCATCCACATTAATTGAAAACAATTTAGGTTTACAATTATATGGAAGTCATGTCTCCTAAATGTGTTTTATAGTCACTTATATGACTTCCTATAGTGTTAACTAAAGATCTCTGACACCATCAAATGTGACACATTGAAGTATTTCCTATAAACAAACAGTAAAGCATGTGCGAAATGAAATATTTAGTCCAATAATGAAGTAAATTACACATTGAAACAAGAAGATAAACACATGAATAGCCTTTTCACAACATATACTATTCTAGCAATCTACTTTTGAAGAAAATTTAAATAATCTTAAGTTAGGATACAGGAAACCGGCAGAGTTGTCATCACTGTTTGCACTGTTGCAGCCATTGCAGAGTTCACGTAGCCATTGGTACTGTTGTAAATGTAATTATGGTTCAATCATGACCATTACCTTACTATTGGCACCTCTAATGAAAATGCCCGGAAAGTCCCAATTGCATCCAGTCATTAAAAAAATATGTTAGCAGTGTTTCTCCCTTGGATGTGTAATGGTGAGGCTCATGCTTGTGCAATTTGAAGCAGCAAGTTGAGTGAAAGATGTTGAGAGCATTTGAGATTTATTTACAACCCTGATTTATTGTAGGCATTCTATTTTTTGAAGGATTTTTGTCTGCAATTCTTGAAGGGGGAAGCAAGGCAGGATAGTGTGAAGCCATCTTTTGGTAGCCAAAGCTTTGTATGACTTGTTCTTACATCTCTCAGCATTCTCAGAACATTGAAAGTGGGAGCTATCAAAGGTGCACTTGGCTACTAGTTCCTCAGTCAATAAAGGTACCAAGGTTGTCACTTATGTCACCTATTTTCTGCATCTTGTTGACACAAATTTCATACTTAGAATAAACATGAAAAGTGAGGACAAATTACAATTATTGAAAATATGGAAACAACTGTTTTTGCTTACACCCTTTACACGGGCGTAAACCTATGATTGATAATAGACGTTAAAGATGAAGGCATGATGCTATGTTTCTCTTTTTTGGATGTGTTAGTGTTTCACTCCGAACTTCAAGATTTATGGATGATGAAGATTACATCACAATCTTGCACTCAAGACCATGTGTGGCATATTTTTGAGACTGCAAGGAGTGTTCCTCTCTAGCAATGAACTATAGTTGATATAAAGATTTGAAAAGAATGCCTTGGTGCTTTAGATATGTTGAAGGCCTTTAAAATGTTCTAAAACTTTGAAGCTTTATCTTGTCTCTTGAACTTTCTATTAGTTGAAATCTTTCAAAAAAAAGAAAAATTATCCCTTTGATGTATGAATGAATATTTAAACTTCTGAAGTATCATTCATCGATAACCTTGATTGGGTCTTGATGATATATCTTTATCTTCTTGATCTTGAAATCTCTTTGTTTGGAGAGAAAACAATTTAAGGAATTCTTTTATTCCTTTGTTAGCATCTCTTTCCTTGTTAATTCAGAGAATCAATTTAGTTAGATCCTCGATAATACGGGTCCCATATAGGCAATCTTTGGATTTTAGGCCTATTTATGGGTTGAACATGTGGGCTAGGTGGTCCATGGGTTAAAATTTACAAACTTAGTTTAATGGGCTTGTCCCTTTAGCTAAGCCTAATTTGTTGATGCAAAATCCAATTATTTCTTCATAGAATTTTGTGTAGGTTTGTGAGGATGTAGGCCCTTAATTGCAATTTGTGTAAAACCTATGTGCCTATACATCCTCAGAGGGTTGTTATCATTAATAGGTTCAAGATAGCTTGATTGATCACTAAAGATTATTCTAATTCTAGAATTCGAACCAAACATCCCCTAAGTATATAAGGTTTTCAAATAACATGGTTGAAATCTTATTTTGATTATTCATTAAACTAATGGCTCTTCATATTGATATTGCATTCTTAACAAGTTCTTCTCTCACTATATAAACACCATCTCTTAGGTTAATAGATTATGTTTTACATGGAGTAATTAAAATGTAGGGGACAGATAGGGACATGGGTGACAATGAATGATAATGACTAATGTAGAGGTTTTTCTCCATGTGGCAAATGGGTGTAATGCAATGAGGTTACCTATAGAGACAAAAATGGTGATCTTAGTCAATTGTCTAAATTGGTTGCCTTGTTGTTTAGCTTCAATTCCAAACCAACTTGTTTTAGGGAATAAAATTTAGATTCCGATTTAAATAAATTAGATTAGGATTTGATTAGATAATACTATATTAGATTTAATCTCCATCTTTAGCTTTGTATTTTTCTAATTAAACATCTTGCTAGAAGTACTGTAATCACAATAATTGAATTAACCAATTTTTTTTTTTTTTTTTTTTGGAATTTCTTTGTAGCATCTGAGTGGGTTGATCTTGCTTGATTATTCATTTTGTCTTGTTGTTATTGTCACACCCTGAAACTCGCATGCAAAAATTAGAGTATAAATATGGAAAGACACGTGCACGATGTTGTGGATTTCGTATGTGACATTACTCTTTCCTTGTAGAATGAGTTTTTACTTATCTTATCTTAAATTGAAGTGTATTATCTTTTTTCATTCTTTATCCAATTAAATAACATCGATTTCCAATAACATTTGTAGTCAAAATATAAACATAAAGTAATATTCATCCATCAAGTGTAGCGGAAATATGAACATACACATTCTAAACTACGCAACGAAAATAACTAGTAATCTCCAAACATCCATATCAAAAGCTACTAATCACTAATCTAAATATATCCATGAATATCCAAACAATACCATCAAAAGGCCATCAAACTGGCCTACATAATACCATCTCCTCAAATAGTAACTATTAAGTAACTAAATCATGTCATATCTGAATATAATCTTGTCTCATACATGAATGTGTTGAAAAATAAAATTGAATAAAAAGCAAGTAAAAGAGATAGTCCTCTTATACCAACGAGCTAACTTTGGGACCAAACCTGTAAGAGATCGCGGACTATGGAATGTCATTTGAAATTGTGGTAAGAACATGGGTAAGCTATAAATCCCATGAGAAAATATACATAATGTCCCACGGAGTAAATCGAATATGTACGAGTATGACTTAATACCAAATCGGATCATGAGTAACATATAAGAATCGAACTAACTATAACAATGATTAGATTCTAGTAAAAGTGCCAGAAGTACTAAAGCCAAATCAACAGAAGTCTATAGTTGAAACAGGTAAAGTGTAGCTTATAAGAAAGGTGTAACATGCAATACAAATGCTTACTACAAAATACTTATATATAAGTAGGCTTTAACACCTCTCAAGTAAGTTGCTTAAGCTAATAAATATCAAAACCAGATACACATGCTCATGGAATCTTAATGCAGCCCTCAAACTCACATAATCCATGAAGGGTTTCTAACAAACCATGCTTCGGATCAAATCAACTCAATCCATCTAGGGTTCTTAAACCAAATCTTGTCAAAATGCTTTGTATCAAATCCAATGGATTAGCTCACATAGAGACTCTGAAAAATTTGAAATCATATAACCCATACAGGGTCGTCGACAACACTGAAATCAAATAACCCATGTAGAGTCACCGACAAAACTGAAATCATATAACCCACGTAAAGTCTCTGATTTAAAATCTCATACGGAATAGCTAACAATTAGTGTCGTTTTCACCTATTGATGTGACCCGGTGATTAGGTACCTGAAAGGGTTATAACACTGATATAGCCCGCAAAAATTTCGTAGGGCATCAATGATGGTTTGCTAAAATTTCCTTAGATAAGGATGAAGTAGTCTGCTAAAATTTCTCCAAACAATGATGATCCACTAAAATTCCCTTGGATAAGGGATTCCTTCCCATA
The DNA here is from genome assembly GCA_025762735.1 of Platanus orientalis. Taxonomy (NCBI): domain Eukaryota; kingdom Viridiplantae; phylum Streptophyta; class Magnoliopsida; order Proteales; family Platanaceae; genus Platanus; species Platanus orientalis. The sequence continues at coordinate 6,620,337 of JAOXJP010000017.1, forward strand.
ATTGAGTCTGGTCCGCTAATATTGCCCCAGACATGGGTGATTCGCTAAAATTCCCCGTATAAGGGTTTCCCATAATTTGGTCTAGTCTGCTAAAATTCTCTTATACAAGGGTTGACAGGAAACTAGTGTCGTCTTCAACTATTAATGAATCTCGGTGATTGGGCCAAAATTAAATCATTATTTACAAAACGGCACTTTAAAATCCATGCATATATAGGGTAGTACATAGCTACATAACGATGTCATGTAAGAGATGTCCATCAAGTAAAACTCATATGTGAAACCATATAACACCCATGCTTAAAACCAAACGAAAAATAGTAGTTCATACTTACATCAAAACCAAGTGCTCGGAATTCTTCTTTTAACTTTCCAAAACCAACACTCCGAGTAGGCCGCATGGGTGCAAGCCATGGACAAGATGTTGAACATGGTTTATGTTAATGCAGGTCTAGTTCTTGGACCAAGTGTTGCTTAACAAAATGCTCTATTAACAATCTCCTATCTTAAAAGTATACATAAATACTTCAGAACATTTGCTCTTTTCATTTTTAATAAAGCAGTCACCTCAAACATGGTTTGAAAATTATTTATTTCCAACAAGAACAGCTGAAATGTATGAAAATGGAGTCTTAGCATTTGTTAATGTAAACTTTCTTGACGATGTTCACATTCGAGCTCTAGAGGATCAGTCTACAATTGGGCGATGCTTCTACTTCAACCAGGTCATCAACACCGAAGAAGAGGCTATAAAACTCACACAAGCCTTGAGTCCTTTGATATCATTACCACCAAGGTAGTAATGATATTGAAGTTGCAATTTAGCCAATAGGGTGCGGTTGGGTCTTGAAGCGAACAAGGAGATGCATTACCATTCTCCTTACCTGTGTTCTGCACATGTAGCATGCATGGGCCACAGGTGGTACAAATTCATCAGGTCCCACCTGACAAAGCTAGGGGTGTGCATGAGCTGGGCCAGGGTAGGCCTGGGGCTCATCCGGCTATAGCAATTTTGAGCTCGGGCCAGGCTTGGCCCCAAACATTTTTAGAAACTTTGGGCCCAAGCCCCGCCCTAGTTATTTTATTGGGCTTTGGGCTGAATCCCAACCCATAAAATTTTCAGAAAACACTACCTTTAATAAGAATTGAACTCATGACCTTCTCTATAATAAACTTTTTAACCAACCAAGCTATGTATGCAAGCTTGGTGTATATATATATAAGTTTGGGCCTTGGGCTGGACCAAGGCCAGCCCAAGCCTGGCCCTGATAAAGCTTCAGGCCTTCAACTCAGGCCTGGGCTCTTATTGGGCTCGCCGTGGCCCATGCTCAGCCCTAGACAAAGCCAACTGAGTGATCCCAATCGCTGTTGTAAAACTTAGACTGGCACGGCTAATTGAACCAGTAAAACAAAGTTCTGTACTCTAGTGAGTTGGGTTTGCTTATGGAGGGGATTAACATAAAAACTGGATTGAACCCACCAAAATGGGATTTTTTCTTTTGTTGAACCGGACAAGCTGGTGGGTAAGGTTAAATTGCTTAAAGTAATCAATAAGTTATAATTGGGTTAACCTGGGTTGACCCACTGGTCCAGTTTTCCTGTTTGATGCCTGCCTCCTTCTGGTGGCGTGGATTTGGCGCATCCCTTTAAAAAACGACTAAGGTCCTCCCCTGATGGGGAGGACACATCAGCGCTGAAAAGTGATTTACACTTTTTGGGGGGATGCTTTTCACTTTTCGGTGCCTATGTATCCACCCCTTATGCAGGGCAGACTTTAAACGTCCTTTAAGGGGGCACACCAAATCCTAGGGTCCTTCCGGTAACCAAGATAGACCAGCCCCTACGTTGCATTCTTGTAGTCATCAGCAAAAGAAAAATCAAATTTTATAGAAGAAGGTAATTTATAGATCAGAGTTTGGTGGTTCACCCAATTGAATATATTTATTCATTTGCAGAAGAGGACCGTGTTATCACGCCCTGCGTGACCAACATAGGCTCCAGGGACGACCCTCATCAGCAGATTCAGCACTATGATAGTGTGCTCTTGTTTTACATGTAAACTCCCTTAAACTGGTTATTTTTATGTCAAATCCCTTCTTTTTTATCTCCATCTGCAGATTGTAATTTGTGTTACTTACAGTTATCAATGCCCAGAAAGTGTGGCGTACACCGAGAGGTTGAGGAAAAAGAAACTAAACAAGCTATTTGAGGGTGCTGCATGCCTAGTGTTAAATGTACTTACTTTGTATTTTCTCACCCAGTGTTTGAGGGTGCTCACGTTGTATCTTCTGATCCATGTTATTGTTATTGTCCTTGTCATTGTTTGTATTAATTCCTGTTATTTGGCTTGGAAGATGGGATTGAGCTTTCGATTGTCAAGGTCTTTGACTCTTAATTTTTACACGAGATAAAGAGAGAAAATGGCTTCACCACCTTCTAGGAAAGCAGCTAATGTGCTTACCATATTAATAGCCTTTTAAAGTAATCTTATTGCCACAAATCAACAGCATATCTTGTTATATGTTTATTGTCAGTGTGAGTTACAAGGTATGCATCGAGGGCCATGGAAATCCTTGTCACAGATGTTAGGGTTTTTTTTTCTTTTGATTCGGTTTAGCTAAAATTTGATTGAGTCTTTGCTTCACCATACTAAGAACTTCTTCACGATCCCTTTTATACGCTAAGGAGTCACTGTATATTGGTCTTTAATATGTCAAATTATGATTTTCTAATGAATTTTCATTTAGATCCAGAAGCCTGCACGCCTCTAGCCAATTTGAGTAACAAGCTTTTGACTCCTTTGCTGGTCCACCCTTCTGCAAGAAACACCACTTTATGATCTCTAAAAATGCTTGGATCCAACCATAGCTTTACAGGATTTAGCATCAAGAAACATGGAAACTAAATATGACATCTGAAAATGGAAGGTGCTCCTACTGATCGGCATGTGACTTGACAAGCTCCCTTGAATTGTCATGGTGGTTTCCAATAATTTTGTGGGAGAGGGTTCATCCTTGCCATTAGGTTAGAACTTCAATTTCTCTATGTTTCATTCAGTTGTGCAGTACATATTTGAAGTGCTTCCATTAAGAGAACCTTGGGAATCTATTTTTCCAAATTGGAGCCAATTTTCTTCTCTACCAAACAGTCCATGCCAAACATGCACCACAAACTACAAAACATGAACCGGCCAAATCTGTCAAGTTTAGATATGTCACATGTGGCTAGTGTCAAATAACATATGAGACAATGTAGACTCAGGTCTAAAGACAATTTGGGTCTTGTATAATAAACTACCATTTATTCTAAGCGTGATTATTACTGCATAGGGAGTTCAATAGTTGACTAGTTCAGTGCATGTATTTGTTACATACAGCCGTTTGCTTCAAATGAGCTGTATCATTGATTGAGATCCATCATCCTATATGTATCATATAGTAGTATAATATGTATCAACCATAATTGAATGGGATGCTCAATCTTCATCCACATTTGAAAACAATTTAGGTTTACAATTATATGGAAAAATCATGTCTCCTAAATTTGTTTTATAATCACATACATGACTTCCTACAATGTTAACTAAAGATCTCATGTCTGTTAAAGTAATAGGCGGTGATAATAAAGAGACATCTATTGTTAGAAGTTCACGTGAAAGTAGACAGTTATCCTCTATTTAACTAACTCATAATGTATCCTGAACATGGAGGTACACACAGAGGCAGAGCCAGGATTTTCACATGGGGGGGGGGGGGGCAAGCCAAAACATTATTTGCACTCCCTTAACGGGTGCCAATGGTACATCCACAATCAG
>JAOXJP010000017.1:6624250-6637860 GCA_025762735.1 Platanus orientalis
ATACCAAACCAAACTGAAGGGGTGGAAATCCAAAATACTGTCTCATGCTGGTAAAACTATCCTAATCAAATTACTTCTAGCTTTTATTCCATGCTACCATATAGCTATCAACCTCATCCCCAAATCCACTTGCAAACAAATCAACAACATCTAAAGAGAATTCTGGTAGGGAAAACAAAAAGGCAAAGACAAGCTCTATTTAAAAGTTGGAATACTTTTCAAGAAACAAAAACAAATGGAGGCCTTGGTATTTAAGAGATAAAAGCTGTCAATAATGCATTAGTAGAAAAACTGGGTTGGAGATTTATCAAGAATCCTGATGACAGATGGGTCAAACTACTATGGGCAAGATATTTGAGAAAATCGAGCTTTTTGGAGATTAAAAAAACCAAATCACCATCATCAACACAGAAAGTCATACTTAACAGCAAGGATTTACTTAAAGAAGGTGTTTGTTGGTTAATTGCAAGTGGAAACATCATCAATATCTATGAAGATCCCTAAATTCCTGGTGTGCCCTCTTATAGAATTAGTAAAAACACCACAGGATCCCCAAAAAAGAAGGTAGTTGAATTCATTGATCATTCCACATGTAGTTGGAGGATGGATATCCTAATAGAAATATTCTCATCTCATGTTGCGGAAGTCATACAAAAGATCCATCTTAGTGAAGTGGACAGGAATGAAAATGACATCCTAATCTGGACCCTCACTCCCTCAGGTAACTTCTCCACTAAGTCAACATACACTCAATACATAAAGAAAAAGGTCCCATCCTATTCCTCATCTAGTAAAATATTCAAGGCATTATGGCATCTCAAAAGTACTCCACAAGTTGTTATATTTATTTGGAGATGCTTACATAATGCGATTGCGGTTAAAAGGAACCTATCCTAATTCATCAGCATAATAGACCCTTTATGCCCTTTTTGTGAAAAGAAAATTGAAATAGTCTACCACCTGTTCTTAAATTGTGAATTTTCACAATCAATTTGGTTTAGCTCCTCCTTAGGTCTTAGAATTAGTGAAAGCAATAGATCTCTTAAGGAGTGGATAGGTGATTTGTGTGAATTATTACCTGACACATATGCATTAACCATGGGAGCACTATTGATATGGTCCATCTGGAAAGTTAGGAATGATAAAGTGTTCAATAGACATCACCCCTCAGCTAATAATATCATTTATAAAGCATCTAGGATGCATAATGATATCTTCATTGCTTTCAATAGTTTGATTGATGTAGGCCTCAATGAAGACCTCTGCCCACTCAAAACAATGCAACCTTGAGCCCCAAACTGGTCCCCTCCTCCACAAGAACACATTAAAATTAATCTGGATGGAGCCACATTTCCAATTGGAACTACAACAACCATTGCTAGAGATCACAGAGGAACTCTCATTAAAGGCTCATCGAAAATATTTGTTGGAGGCATAACGGAGGAAACATAAGCTTGGGGATTTCTTATTGGTTTATAGCTTGCTGCTAAACTTGAAGTCACTTCCCACATTATTGAAGGAGATTGTCAAATAATTACAAAGCTCTTACAAGAAAAGGATGTCGAACCGCTATGGAAGATAACAAAGATTGTTGAATGCTCCTTTATTCTACAACTGTGATTTCTTATGCACCTAAGAGCTGCAATAAAGTGGCACATTACATGACTACAAAGGTAGCTAAGGAACATAAAAGAGGGAGTATGGAAATCTAATTCATTTGATGTAACTTTAAAATCCATTACTCTACCTAAATAACAAAGTGTATCTCTTCCTAATAGTTAATCCAAGATGAAGTCTTTGACAAAAAATTAACATTTCAAGACTCTGTTTGCACCCAACAATGGCTAGAAATCTCACAAAATGTTTTGTGGACGATTGTGCCACGTGCCCAAGTAAAGCTAATGATATTAAGTAGTTACGAAGAAGTGGAATGATAAGAGTTAGTGAGTTGTGAGGTTGTTAGGTTGTTTAACAAAATATTAATTGTGTGATAGAAGAGTGATTGTAAAGCATTTAATTTTAATATAAATAGATTGGATCTCATCACAAAGGAGTATTATGGTTTTCTTTTATTTCTTACACTTCACATCTAAGCTTTCATGGTATTAGAGCCAATAGACTAGCATCATCATCGTTGTTGTTTTTTTCCCAGATCTACTTCTTCCACTTATCTCTCATCTTCTCTGTATCACAATGTCAGATTTTTTGTATTCTTCTCGTACTGTCTCACTTTTTCCCTCTTCTACATCTAGTTCTCCAAGTTCTCTTTCCATATAGTCCATGATTTCAAACTTCTCTTCCCTATTGACAATCAAGTTTTTTGGCGATAACTTCCTAATATGGAAGTCCCAATTTCGGACTGTAATCCGAGCATATGGATTACAACACATGATTGATGGAGATCAAGATGCACCTTCGAAGACAATTCAAGATTCGAAAGGGAAGTCAATTCTAAATCTTTTATTTTTGGAGTGGCACATGGCGGATCAAAGACTCTTGAGCTGCCTATGTGCAGCAGTTACAGAATGGATCTTACCATAAATTTCACATGCGATTAGTTTCAAAGAAGCTTGTCTTCTTCTTGAATGTATTTCTTGATCAAGCATTCTTCATATAAAACACCAACTACAAAATGCAAAGAAAGGAACACAGACTATGTCTGATTTCCTGTAGCATATCAAGTTATGCATTGATACTCTCGCCTTTGTAGATTTGGTAATGGATGAAGATGACATCATGCTCTATATTTTAAATGGACTTCCTCCAGAATTTCAAGCTTTTTAATACGGCAATTAGGCTTCATCCTTAGTCGATCACCATCACGGAGTTACATGATCCCCTTTTAATCGAAGAACAACAGTTAGCTCTCATATCTGATGTAGTCACCTCTAACTCCTCTGCTATTATGTTATCTGCTTTTAATTCTATAGCCTCTTCCACAGATCCAGATTCATGCAAAAATAATTGGCAAGGGAAACTTTATGGAAGAGGTCATGGAAATTTTCAAAGATCTAGGCTCTATTTCTAGATCTGTAACAAGCAGGGACATGTTGCATTTGACTACTATCATAGTCACGATCTGAACTTTACAAGACCTGAATAACAGCAAAATGTGAATCAGAGGAAGGAGAACACACCCACATCACCAACTTATTTCTTACCTCTTACAACTCCACCTAGTATGATTCACACCATCCAAAATTTTCAACTTATCTTCCATATCAATTTGTCCCTCAATCCAATGTTCCTAACACAGCATGGTACCTCAACACAAGAGCGAGCAACCACATAACTCCCAACATCAACTCTCTGTCTATACACTCTCCGTATTCAAGACCTACAAGTGTAACAGTCAGCAATGGTCAGACACTATTTATACAAAGCATTGGAACTTGTATATTTCTTATTCCCAATCATAAATTGATTAAATAAAGTGCTACATGTTACCAATATCTCAACCAAATTGCTCTTAGTCCAATAGATAGCTCATGATAATAACTATAACATAATGTTTGATAAAAACTGCTTTGCCATTTAGGACAAAATATCGAAACAGGTGATCTACTAAGGCTGCAGTAAACATGGACTCTACCCCTTGGCACCATCAATTTTTGCATCAAACTCCACCTTTGCTCTAAAATGTGAAAACTAACATTTTGCCACTTGGCAAAATCATTTAAGACATCCTGCAACACAAACTTTAGATTTAGTTTTGAATTCTATACATGTTAAGAACTCTTCTTTACCTTCTTGTTCACATTACGATGTTGCTAAAAGTTACATGTTACAGTTAATTTTTTCTAACTCTTAACTCTATTACTCCTCTCAAGTTATTGCATATTGATGTGTGGTGACCAGCTTCCTCTCGTATTACTAGCAGTTTCAAGTATTATGTGATTTTAATTGATGACTTTACCCTATATGTTTGGTTGTATTTATAAAGAAAGAAATCAAATGTCTTCAATGTCTTTTGTGATTTCAAAATACAAGTGGAAAATCAATTTTCAAAAACTATCAAAACATTAAGAACAGATAAGGGTGGAGAATTTATTAACAAAAAATTTGCAGAATTGTTCTCAAAAAGTGGAGTAATTCATCAAGTTAGTTGTACACATACTCCTTCTCAAAATGGAGTGGCAGAAATGAAACATCGCCATGTTGTTGAAACGGTGGTAGCCTTACTACATACAACATCAATGCCCCAAATCTTTTGGGGTGAAGCAGTACTCATGACAGTATATCTAAACAATAAACTTCCAACAATGCCTAAAGCTATTTAATTCTCAACCAGATCATGTGTTCATATGTATGTTTGGATGTGCCTATTATCCATGGGATCGACCATATGTCACTGATAAGCTACAACCGAGATCTAAGGTATGTGTGTTTCTAGGCTATGCAACAAACTCTAAAGGCTACAGATGCCTGGACAAAGAAACAAGTAGAGTTTTTATAAGTAGACATATGGTACTTCATGAGACAAGCTCCCCCTTCAGTCTAAAAACAATAGAGGACTCTATTCCACCAACAAAACCACTACTTAGTTTGGCTATGGGATTTACATTTCCAACTGCAACAAATGCTCCTATCTTAAACGTTGAAGATGACTCAGCAACCGTTCGATTACTGACCATTACAAAGTTGAGCATCCTCACTATTAATACATCATTTAGAAGAAAATTATTTTCAACCGTTCTATCCAAGTGTGCAACACTCACCATGCGATCATAATGAGACTTAAACCCACCTAGGAAATTCTTCATTACATTAGGAACAAAGCCAATTGTTGGATTTGGAATATTTAAATATTAGTGCATTGAACTCTCCTCCCTTATATACAAAGAAGCACATGGAATTAGTTAGTGACACTTCAAAAGAATCTCAACCGATTAATGAAGATCAATTGTCTCAATCGTTTAATCATTCAACTAATACACATCTTCCCCACCTGCCGACCCGTAAAGGTCATCGTCTTTACCCAAATGTTCATCCTACTCACCTGAGAGCCAAGATGGTGATTCTTTGCCAAAATGGTCATAGTCTCTATCCAAATGGTCATCCTATCCACTTAATTCCTTGTCCAAAAAAGTTAATATGCATCCTATGGTTACCCGTTCGAAGAATGGTATTTGCAAGCCGAGGAAAATGTGTGGGATGGCAACAATAACAACAACAAAAGTTGAACTAGAAAACTATCAGGAAGCCATGTCCAATCCTCTCTGGCAAAAAGCTATTCTTAAAGAGTTAATGACTTAACAAAGAAACAAACATGGGAGCTGGTTCCAAATTATCCTACTCAACATTTGATAGGGTGTAAATGGGTCTACAAAATTAAAAGGGAATCTATTGTTAAGATAGCTAGATACAAAGCTAGGCTTGTGGCTAAAGGATATAATTAAGAGTCAGACCTAGATTTCTTTGATACATTTCGGCCCGTAATAAAGATGACCTTAATTCAGCTAATCATTTTGTTGACACTTCATTTTGGGTGGAAAATTCATCAACTGGATGTCAAAATGAATTTTCGCACAGGGTTCTTTCAGAAAAAATATTTATGACACAACCTCTAGGTTTTAAGAATTCTCATCTTCCTACACATGTCTACAGATTTCATAAGGCGATATATGGGTTAAGACAAGCACCATGTTTCTGGTATGATCATTTCTCGTCTTTTTTACTGTCTCAAGGATTCCATATGTATCTTACAGATAATTCATTGTTTGTGAGACATAAATCGCACTTTATCATCATACTACTTATCTATGTAGACGACATTTTAGTAATCGGGAATGATTCTAGTTCTATAGAAGCACTTCTCAATGCCTTACAAACTTTCTTGAAATAGACTTTATAAATACTCCTACAAGGATGTATTTATCACAAGAGCAATATGCAACACAATTGTTAGAAAAAACAGGTATTGAATCCTATCATCCATGCCCTACATTGATGGTTATTCAAAAAAATACAAGGTTTGGGTATGATCCACCGTTTAAGAATCCCAAGTTTTACAAAAGTATTGTAGGGGCACTACAATATCTTACAATAACTTGACTGAATATCACTTTTGCAGTCAACTTTGCATGCTAGTATATGCATACACCTCATAATTCACGCTTCCAAATTGTCAAGAGGATTTTAAGATATCTTAAAGGAACTCTCAAATATGTTGATGCCAACTGGGCAAGGGATCAAATAGATAGGAAATCTACAAGTGGAGTGCATGTTTACTTTGGTAATAATCCTGTGATGTGGTTGTCTAAGAAACAGCCTACCATCTCTAGGTCCTCCACCGAAGCCAAATATTGAGCTGTGGCTACAACCACTATTGAACTATGTTAGCTTCGGATGTTGCTTTCAGAACTTCATATTCCACTACTTCAACTTTAAACAATATGGTGTGACAATAAGTTGGGCATATCCTTAGCTTCCAACCTCGTCTTCCACGTGAAAATGAAACATATTGAGTTAGATTATCATTTCACCAAAGAAAAGGTCCTTCAGAAGCTCTTGCAAGTTAATCACATTCCAACAACAAAACAACATGTTGATCTTCTCATAAAGCCATTATCCACTACAAAAAAAATCGAGCCATTCCAGCGTTTTTTCTAGCAACGGCCAATATAACCACTGGAATAAGTAGGTTATACTGGTGGTTTTATGACCTCGTGCAGAAATCCAAAAAAATGATAGATGTACCAACAGTTTCTTGAACAACCGCTAGTACAGCTTTTTTTATTCCCACGGTTCTAATGAAAGCTTTGCAACAAGGCTACTATCAATTTTGTGCTCATTGATGGAGCCAACAAATAATTAAAAGAAAAAGAGAGAAAAGAGAAAGTAACCAAAACAACCCTAACTTATCCTCTCTTCTTCACACTCGTTTTTCATGTCCAGAGTAAGGCAATGAGGCGACCCAGAGGTAGGCTTTCTTCTTCTTCTTCAGGTATTTTGTATCACCAAAACCTCTTTCTCTCTCTCCCTCTTCCACTATCTCTATAAGGCACCAACTGAGCTATATTTTTTTATTATTTGAAATAGAGATGGTTTTTCTCCCCGAATCAACCCTATTCTCCTCTTCTTCACTATCTTGCTCATGGATCTTCGTTGGCTTGCTAAATTGTTAAAGTTTTGCTAAATTTTTTGTAGCAATTCAAAACCATGTGTCTTGCTCTCTCTCACATTTCCATTGTCTCTCTCATTTAGTTAAGGTTTGCTTGGCTGCTCCTACTAGGGTTTTCACTCTCTACCATCAAGCTCTTTGATCTCTGCAAGGCTAGTACTCCACCATCCCAAGGTATGCATCTGTCTCTATTGTATCTTATCCCTTATTTCTCTTTTTGTCTTTGCTCTCTCTCTCTCTCTCTCCCTCTCTCTCCAAACATGACTAAACCCATATGTTTAAAATGGCTGATGGCCCAAGCTAATCCATGCTCTATCTAAACTAGCCTTAGGTAAATCTTTATTAAGGTTGAATTGTTTGTCTTTCGTTTAAAACTAGAATAAGTTATTTGGCAAAACTTTTGAAGTTTATCAATGCATATTTCCAAAAAGCCCACCTACACCACTGGTCATTAGACTCTTTATTTATGATTATAGGTTTCTATTGAATTTAGGTATAGTCCTGTTTTCTGATTTTATAAGTTCAAATTTTGATAATTAGGTTTTTAATATGTATTTGCAGGGCTTAGAATTTTGGATTTTGATTTAGGGTGTTTATAGTTTTGAGTTTGTCCCCTTTCTCATATTGCTCCTTGGGTTTTTTATTCATATGATGTATATATATCAAAGTTGCAAGGTAATTCATCAATAATTTTCATGACCAAATCTATAACCACCTCTATAAGGTAATCCTCTTTTGAAAAGCACAAAAGGGGCTCTCTCTCTCTCTCTCTCTCTCTCTCTCTCATGGAGGGCCTTGAAGATGTAATGAATTCTTGTTGCTGAGTGAATTTTGAATTCTGGGTGATTGTTTTTCTTCTCTATCTCCTATTTTATTCATCTAAAGTCTATGTATATCATGATAGGACCATATCAACTTAAATAACTTGATTATTTCTAAAAGGTCATGATTTAATTGGTTTGATAAATAATTTATACTTCTTATTTTATTTTTATGACCAGGTATAATAGTTAATTCTTGGTCACCTGTCCTGAAATCAAAGAAGCTAAAAACTGTGTTTTCTTGTGGTATATTAGAGGAACTTAGATGTACCTGATATCAATGCTTCCCAATTGGCCTTGCCTAACTAATATCCTTTGAATTAGTTATCAAGATGTCTTGTATATAATGTTGGATTAAGATAGTCTATGGATGAAAAAAGACCATCAACAGTTATGCCTCTTTCATACCCATCCACCTAGTACACGTTGAAGGACCATTTTGTTCATAAAGTCTTAGACTTGTATCTAGTTGGACATCAAGTATATTTGTCTAGGACTCAAGATGGTCCTCATCTGCCCGTGGTTTTAATGGACAACCAAGTGCCCATTTGATTGATTAAATCGTTCCCTTTGTGTTCTAGACTTGTTCCTTGGAAAGTTCATACCCTACCAACTGTAGTGAAAATGGACCCAAATAATAATAACTCAGTGGAATATGAAGAATTTAAAACCATTAGATTGGTCATGACATATTGACATTATTTATGCTAATTGTTTTCTTAGATTCTTCTCATTTCTCATAGACATCTAAGAAATGCACTGATCATATTTTTTTTGTACTTTTTCTATGTTATTAAATATCACATTGCAATTGTTGGTTGTATTTGTGATTTTTTTAAGTGAATATCATTGGATAGCATAATTGTTTTCCTTCTCATGCATGCTTTGTGATAATGGTCCTGTGATATATTTTCGGAACTAACTCTTTTCAGTATTGATTAGTACTTGATTACATTGAATTTAGAACCAATATTTTGTGTTTTGGTTCTCATATACCATGAAGAGTTTCTATGCATGAACCTGGTTATTCATGAATTGAAATTGGCATTTTCTTGAACTTATTAATAGGTATATGACATTTTTTAAAGATTTTAATTTCAAATTATAGTTATTATTGTTAGGTTGGATTGTTTCTTGTTTGTTTCATTTTTTTTTATGTATTATGAAAATTGAAAATGACAATTTCTATTTATTGTCATTTGTGTTGTAGGTAATGACACAACATAGAATAAAGTTGGATGATGTGGCGGGCTTCAATGTCTTCTTTTGATACTTATATTTTTTTTGTTGGATATCTTTTGAGTAATTTGAAGTTGAAACAAGCATATGTAATATTTGATTTACTTTTGTAATGTGAAGATATAATTTTATAAATTTTAAATTTTCCAATGTGCCTTTTAAATATAGTGTTGTGAGTTTTATTATTAATTATGGATTTTTAACTGTAATCAAATTATTTTAAATTAAAAACTTATATTTTTCAAATATATAGCGATGGTGTAGAATGTAGTAATAGCGGTCATGAGCCATCCTTTCGTCTAGCTCCAGGACTTTTAGTGACGGCTATAAAACCGTCGCTATTGTCCATTAGAAGGATTTTATTGCAACGGTTTTCCTAATCGACATTATATGTGTAGGATGAAATAGCTTTTTATTTAACCACTACTATTGTTCATTAGAAAAACATATAACAGCTATTTTTTAACCATCACCATATGTGTATGATGTAACAACGGTCTTTTTTGCTGTAATAGCTAGTCGTGCATATGAAAAAATATTGATCAATAGCGACAACAATTGCAAAACCATCTCTATAACCTTCTAGTCTAGTGACAGCACTTAGGCAGCAGCCGGCGGAGCTTTAGTGACGGTTTTTAAAACTACTGGTATAAAATTCAACAGCTTATAACATTAGTTTTTTTAGTTTTTAGCAGCGATTTCAAACGGTGCTAATAACCGACTTTTTTTTTGTAGTGACCTTACTCTTTATTTCATAAATTTCAATCCAAGTTCGAGGTGTTATCACCAAAGAACTTGAGGGGGGATGATAGGTAGTGATTACAAAGGAGTGGAATGATATGTGAGGTTGATAGGTTGTTTAACTATGTAACAACAGAAGAGTGACGGTAAAGCATTTATTTTAATATAAATAGATTGGATCTTCTCACATAGGAGTATTCTAGTTATCTTTCGTTTCTTGCACTTCAAGCCTGTGCTTTCAGCTAACACCCCTATTTTACCCAACCAGGCAACCAATCCACCCACAAACATACAAAAACCTTAAACACTCTCCATGAGCAGCCACTCTCATTAGTCTTGTTCTGAAAGGAAAAGCCCCAACGGTCATTAGCAACAATTAAGTCCCTTAACTGATTTCATCTTCAACCATGAACGACAAACAAAAGCTTGAAACCATTCACCCTTTTTTTTCAGTTTTTTTTGGTGGTATTTTTCAATTGATTATTTGCATGTTAGGTTTTCAACCGGATCTTGATCAGGAATGATCATTGGATTACTATCTCCTCTCTCCTGTAGATCACTATACATAGTCGGATAACTCCCATGTTTTTTCCTCCAACCAAAAAACCCTAAAAATGGTCGATTTTGCATGAACTTCACTAGATATAAGGATACTCGAAGGTAAGAACAATGATATGCTTTTATTCTAAGGTGCATATTCGATTTCTTGCTTCGGATTCTCTGTTGTTTCCTTTTTGCGTTACATAGATTAACTTAACTTGCTTAGATTCTAGTTAAGAAATCTGCATTTTTCTTAGATATTTTGTGAAATTGGGAGGGGGCAAGGAGGTTTTTTTTTTTTTTTTTTGTCAATTCAAGTGGTTAGAGATTTGGTTTTCAATATGCGTATTTGATGTTATTTGGGTAGAGATTTACTTTTTTTTTTTTTTTGTTGAGTTTTTTAATTCTTATTTTAATATTGTTGGAAGTCACATTGTTGAAGGTGGGTTAGGATTCGTTGCAGTTAGCACTAGAGAGTTGTGGATATAGTCTGCGATTAGTTTTATAGAAAGTATTAAAAGATCCTTGAAGACTGGTGTTATTTTTAACTTTCTTTTCAATCTCATAAAAGCAGTAAACGGGATTGGAAAGAATCAACCATTTTGCTTTCAATCAGAATTTAATAGAAATCCTTAAAAAAAAAATTAGGCAATTTTTCTGACCAATATTTTTTCCGACCCAATTCTTGCCGATTAAGACGATCGAATCTACCCAGTCAACACAGCTTGGGTACGCTGTCCGTACATAACGAGATTGGATCATGAGTCTACTAGCCAAACCCTGACTGGTCAAGGCTTTGGTGGAGGAGGGATCCCAATTCAAAGAATCAACAGACCAACCAGTCAACGACATCTTTAAGCAGAGAGAGTCGAGCACTATTCATAAAGGCTTTCTACTACTTCCTGACTGACAGAGTCCTCCATCCATCCGTAACTCATCTGAGACTCTTTTTTTTTTTTTTTTTTATTTCTTTTTTCTTTTTTCTTCCGAATTATATTTATAGGCATATGAAAAAGAAAATTAAAAAAAATCAGAAAATAGGCATTGCCTTTTCCTTTTATATATAGGGGAAGGGGAATGGAAATATAATTAGGGATGATTCATTCAATCAACACAGTCGTCGTCGTCATCTTCGTCGGGAGGAGGACGGAAGGAGGAGGAAGAAACACGTGTAACAACGCCAACCATATCTCCATAGTAAAGGCTATCTCCACGCTCCCGTTTCCCCTCTGATACCTCTTTGTACTCCGCCATCAGTTTGTCCCATTTCTCCCTGCACTGCTTCCCATCTCTCCCTACTCCTACTCCTACTCCTTCCACCCCCATCATCTCCGCCACCTCTTCCCACAACACCGCCCTTCTCGTCGACTTGGCGAATCTTGACTCCATCTCTGTCCTCAACTTTATCAGCTGCAGCACCTCCGCCCTCTTCCAGTTCTTCGACCTCCTCTTCATTCCTCCTCTCACGCCGCCGCCGCCGCCGCCGCCGCCGCTACCCCCCACCATCACCATCCCTGTTTCCGCTGCTGCCAATGACGAAGCTGCTTCGCCTGCAACCGGCGTCGACGAGTCTGTGGCACACCTTACGCCTTCATTTACGAGCTTCTTCATCAGGACGATCATTGCGTTCTGGAATGCAACCCTCTGTGCTCGATCTTCTTTTCTCCATTTTTCTTCTCTCTCTTGCCGGATTTTCTCCCGAATTTTCTCCCTTTGTTCAATCGATTCCAGCAGATCTACGAACAAGTGCTGCTGTCTAGCTAGTAAGCTTTCTAATAGATCCTTTAAAGCCTCCATCGGCGCCTCGCCGCATCTCATGTTCACAGACTTTCGCCTCTTTCTCCGTGGATACTCTCCGCCGTCTTCTGTGTCTTCGCCCTCCGATTGGACAAACGCCTTGTCTCTTCCTCCAATCTCCATCTCGATCCCTCTCTGCTGCAACTCGATTCGATGAGCTTGAGTTTGAGTTTCTCTCCTCTGAGCTTTTCCTGAGAGCAGAGGATCTAGGTCGTCGTAGAACGGATAGTCTTCTTTCTCCCGAACGCCGTCTCTAACTTCTTTGTATCCAGCCGTCAGCTTCTCCCATTTGTCCCTACACTGTTGTCCGTCTCTACAGATCCCGTCGCTTCTCAGACCCTCCGAGATCTCGTCCCAAAGCTCCGATTTCCGACTGCTCCTTAAAAACCTCGGCTCCATCTCCGATCGAAACCTTATAAGCTTCAGCGTTTCTACTCGTGTCCAGTTTTTCGATCTCCTCTTATGCTCCTTATCTCGCTTCTTCTCTTCTTCTTCCACACCACCGTTACCAACCGCCTTCGTGCTTGAAGGAGGGAGCGATTGCAGAGGCCGAGCTTCGATGGCCGAAATAGATGTTTTCGCCGGCGGTGATTGCTTCTCCGACACATTACTTCTGCACTGGTTATGCGGCTCTTGCTTCGCGGAAACGCTAATCATGGCAAGCGGAGACGACACACCTTTTTGCTCGCCGTTCATGTAGGACAACAGGCGGGAGTTCTTTTCACGCCGGGAAAATACCGCCGGAGTTACAGATCACCGGTCATAATAGCCAGCTGTCTCGTTGGTCTAGCTTTCTTCAACTCGCCGGGTAATCATGACTTCCTTCCGTCTTCTCGTCCACTTCCGAACTGCTTCAATCGCTTCTTCATAAAAAGAGGAATCAGAGACGGAAGGGGAGCAAGCCAAAGTGGGGCTAAATTTAGCGGAACCTCAGCTAAATCCAGTGGTAATCTCTCAAAACTTAAAACTTTAACACCTAATGCGCACTTTAGAGCGTGTCCCTCGACCAATAATAAAAATATATAAAATAAAAAAAATGCTCGGACGTGTCGAGTTCTGATTTGATGAGAGGGTAAGGAACAGTGGAATTTGGTCCACTGATTAAACCCAGTTGAAAAGCCCTCACGTCTTAGTGGATGACAGCATTTACGGAATCGTTGAAAAGCGGGTGTTTTCCGTTGATTTTGAACAGAACGGAGTCTTTTATGATTTTGATTATAAGCTGATGGTGGGAAGAATGGGAATTTCTTTAGGAGGCATTTTCCTTTCGGTTCAATGCCCTTCTCTCTTTTGAAATGGTGCTAATAGTGAGGAGGGGTGGTCCAGGTGGAGGTGCTGAGTAGGGACTC
>JAOXJP010000017.1:6637960-6650084 GCA_025762735.1 Platanus orientalis
ATTCTGTGTACAGGGTTTGGTTTCGCGAAAATCCATAATTTGATCGTGGGTGTTTTAGATTTTGGGATTTCTGGTTTTCATTCTTATTCATTGACATTTTTGAGTGATGGGTTTTGTAGATTTGTTTGGTTTTAATTGTCAGATGACTAAAGGGTACCTGTAGCTTGATACTTTATGTGAATTCTACTTTTATTTATTTGGGGACTCAAATAAGAAAGAGTTAATAATAAAAAAAAAATAGTGGCTGAAGAAATGCGCAAGTCGTTTGCCTTACCTCATATGAATTTTCCTTTGAGGGGACTGGAAATTTGTAGTGATGGTTATTTTTAGGCTTGATAGATTCAGGACTGAATGGTGACATTTTTCTGTGGATTTTTGAAGTTGTTAGTTACTATGATCTGTGAGTTTTGTAGGTAGCAGGTCGAGTTCCATTGTTACTTGTGAATTTTTTCTATTCTTTGCTTTTAGATATGGGGCAATTTTTAATTTATTGGAGGATTAGGGCTTTATCCACTTATTCATCTCAAATCCTCCTTGACTATTCTATGCTTCCTGGCACTCTCCAATTCAGTCATTTTGAAATAACAATCTACATTGATCACTAGAACAACCTGCCAAGTAATGGACCATAAGCTTCCTGAGTGCAATTTACCGCTCTGCTTTGTTCTGTGTTTCAGGACTGTAAGGGACAATTGTTCAACCTAGAGATCTGCTTGGATTTTCATATTGTTCTGAGAGCTCTAATATCTCATTATCAGTACCTTTTATAGGGATCTGAAATAAATTTCACCATTATTATTATTATTGTTATTTTTTATGAATTAATGGTAATTTCATTCAAGGAGGAAATTACAAAAACAAAAGGAAAACAATAAACAGAAAAAGAAAACAATACAAAGGAAAAGGATCCCAATATACAAATGGAAGACACTATGGGATAGGATAAGGGCCCTTATACTTATAGTCCCTATACACTCTAGTTTTGGCTAGAGAATCCACACTTGAATTAGCCTCTCTTGGGATCCACTGGAACGAGATGTTCAAGGAGCTTGCAAGAGAGCGTGCTTCCTTTAAGAAATGAACTAGCTTCCAAGGACCCTCCCCATCCCTATTCATCCATCCAATGACATGAGAAGAATCACCCTCCACATGCAAATGAGAAGGGCCCATAAAATGAGCCATCCTTAAACCGACCAATAAATCCTGAATCTCCGCCGTGATTGCATCATCCCCGACCAACGGGCCAGAGAATGCCTGCAAACATATACCCAACTGATTTCTAAAGATACCACCGACACTGGATGGACCGAGATTACCCAATGAGCACCCATCAAAATTTAGCTTTAGGTCCAAACCCAAAGAGGGACTCCAAGAGCATGTAAAAAGCTGTATGTGAGGGGATGATCTCACATGTAAATAGACAAAAAATATCAAGGAAGTAGTACCAAATTCTCATTGCAAACGGACAGTGGAGAAAAAGGCGATTAACTGATTCTCCACCCTGATGGCATAAGTGACACACATGGGGAAGGAGAGACCACCCTTTCCGCCAGTGTTGGTGCATATCTCCTGTATTCACGCTTTTATGGGCTACTTCCTAGCACAGAGCCTTATACCTTGGAGGAGCCGGAGTAACTACACCACCGTAGTAGGAAAGATGGAATTTTGGTAAAAGATGAATTAACTCATAGGAATCCTAATTTGATCAGAATTAGATTAGCCTTCTTAGTTATGCAATTAGTTATAGAAGACAAATCATAAAGGATAAAAAACTCATAAATGCTGGATACAAGATCACTGAACTTAACGCATCAAACAATGCAAGTTTTCAAATAAAACATCATTAAACCGACAATAATACATGAGAAAATTGCAGATTACTTAACATACACCTGAAAATCTATGATGAAAGAACTTTCCAGAAAAGAATAATCATTCTCAGATCAGACAAGTCAAAAGCCCATAGTCCTTAGCAGAAGACATGAAATTTGGTTTGATTGGCAGGAGAGGGATTTTTTCATTAAGAAGCAAATCATGAGGAGAGAAGCAAATCATTAAACCGACAATAATACATGAGAAAATTGCAGATTACTTAAGATACACCTGAAAATCTATAATGAAAGAACTTTCCGGAAGAGAATAATCATCGTCAGATCAGACAAGTCGAAAACCCATAGTCCTTAGCAGAAGACATGAAATTTGGCTTGATTGACGGGAGAGGGATTTTTTCATTAAGAAGCAAATAATGAAAAATGGTGTACCTTTGATTATTTAGAAGTGAAGATTTTGTCCAGGATCCACACACACACACACACACACGCACAGATTTCTGTGATGAAAGAAAAACTGACTTTGAATAATAATTAATAATAATGATAATTTTTTGATAGATTGTAGTAAATGGAACATTCAGATGTTGTCAAAGCCAACGGAATGCAATTGGTGCATGTGGCTGCATCCCTTGCAAGTCAGTCCTTTTTTCTATCTTTTGTATTATGTGAGAGGAAAGAATTGCAAGTCTTTTAAGGGGAAGAGAGGTTTCAAGCACCACAAAATCTAAAATGAAGTGTTAAACAATGGCATAAAAGAATTGATAGTGTAAAATCTTATAAAAACAAATCTTTCTTCACATTCTATTGATCTAGGTTTACATGCAACTAGATTTCTGATTTGGAATCTTAGTCAACAAGTTGTTATGTGTTCACTCCTGGTGGAGGGCCGGTGTCTTTGAAGCCATGTAAGCAAAGCTACTTATCTAGTTCCTCAATGTAATCTGAATTTATTTCTTTAGAAATAGAAAAGTGGGAATGGAATCAGAGTGGTTCCAAACCTATTGATTGATATACCTTTGTGGATTAAATCAGTCCCTCCTATACATTGTGATTTTATACTTCCATTGCTTGAGCTCAATGTAAGACTTATAACGGAAAATCTAGACTCATATGTTTGAGATATAATGTTTTGAAGCAATTGATTAATGATGAAGTAATTAATGTTGACTTTGTTAGGCCAGATATATATTTGGCTGATCTTTTGACTAAACTACTAAA
Source organism: Platanus orientalis (assembly GCA_025762735.1). Lineage (NCBI taxonomy): Eukaryota > Viridiplantae > Streptophyta > Magnoliopsida > Proteales > Platanaceae > Platanus > Platanus orientalis. The sequence goes on from JAOXJP010000017.1 coordinate 6,641,011, forward strand.
TAGGAAATCAATGTATGACATATCAAGTGGAATGGGACTTAAGCTTCTTAGATAAATTAGCAGTGATGGCAATCCAAGCTATGCAATTGGAGTTCTAAAGAAGAAGGTTGATGCGGGAATTGATGGGAAACAATATCAAATAATAAAATAGGAATTTAGAAATTTAAAATGTGCAATTTCGGGTTGGGCAAAATTGTAATTTTTCAGAAAAGTGGAAAATTACAAAAAATACCCCTGGTGGATGTCAGAAAGATCCCAAAATTTCCAGATCAGTAATAGTCCCTGTAAGGTGTCTAGGGTTAAAACTTCATGAATTTTGGGTTAATGTTCCCTGTAAGGTATCTAGGGTTAAAATTTCATGAATTTTGGGTTAATGTTCCCTGTAAGGTATCTAGGTTTAAAATTTCATGAATTTTGGGTTAATATATCCTAAGAGATTCAAATTTGAAATTTTCAGATCTAGATTAAATCCTAGAAAATACCAGAATATATCTCAGAAAAGTATTGATTAAACCCAAAATAAGAGGAATTTTGGTATGAAATTTGAAGGATTTTAAAGTTCAAATAAAGGGGAATAAAACCTTAAAAGAAAATCACATGAAAGAGGGAGTAATAGGAGGGCGATTTCAGTTGTTCAATAGCTCAGAATTTTCTGGTTTAAACCCTTATAATAATCAAGTAATAAAGAAGGAAATTAGCAGAATTTTAATAAGGGATTCAAAAGGAGTTTGACAAAGGTCATGTATGGTAAAGAGAGAACTCAAACCTGAGTTTTAGAGCATCCTATGAGAAGATCTTGACTGAGCGATGGGAGGTCTTGTCCTTGATGCAGCATGCATGAAGGTTAGTGGGTGTGTGCACAGGAGATAGAAATAAAATTGATAAAGTAATAAAACAACATAAACAAGATTCCTACTTGCACATTCACACACCAAGTGATTATTTAGAATATAGTCATATGTAGGAAAGGAGCTAGGGTTTACAAAATAATAGGCCAATGAGGGACCTAAGCAATTAACTGAATATTTCAACTAAGTTTGGAGAACAAAGACAAATAATAGCTGCTGTCAAAATTTTCTGATTGCTTAAGATTATTCAAAGGAACGTAATAAAGGGGAAATAAGCACAAATCTTCGAAATCTTCTGTGGGAATGTAACAAAGGGATGTATAATCAAGATTCAGATTAGGAAATATGGTTGATAACACAGGTACTGATCTCAGGGCATTAGCCTACCAACCAAGCACAAACCATAACAGTCCCACAGCATCACTATCTTAGGGGATTCAAAGAGGTTCCAATGGGAAGAACTAGCACCTGAAAACTGTAGGAAAGCTTCCTAGATGTTTAAGGATGTTGAGTTGATCACATTCCTGTAGTAGAATTGCCAAAAGTTGTGAGTTGAGGCACTTTTAAAAAAAAATCAACTCCAAATCCCGGTTTGTGGCCTGACTCTAATGTTCCCAACAAAAGTTTCGACTTGTGGAAGATTTTGGGGTGGCTGCATCCATCCCTATGGTCGCCTGGGAGTCTCTTACACACTGGAGGTGTCCAATCTAGAGATGCTTTGGTCTGTGGAGAAGGAAGCTTGATCTTCCAAAAACTAGTAGCAACTTGTATTTCACGCCCCTTGCTAACAAATCATGGGAAAATTTGCTTCAACTTCAAAGTTTTCTGCAGGCTATGGATACAACAAGCATCGTACAAGGATTCTAGAGCTCATAGAAGTGTTGGTTCAGTCTAAGCTTAGACATATGACTATTGGTGGTCAATCTGCCGAAAGAGCCCAAAAAATCTGTGTTCACGCCTCTTATGGGCAGCAGGGAAACTTTGGATTGAGAAAAAGCTTTTGTGATGAAATCCCCACCTTGTTGATCGCCCAAGGGTTCCTCAAATTCAGGTAGAGCAGCTTCCACATCCACCCACTCATAAGAGAGAAAATGAGGATCTTGTAGAACCCCTATTTATAAGAGAGAAAATGAGGATCTTGTAGAACCCCTATTTCAGCCAAATTCCCGCCTGAAGCTTAGGACCCAGGGTATATCTCGATCAAAATTTGAATTTTAGGGCTGGGCCCCATGATACATAGGATCTTGGAGTTGTCTAGGAGGGATGAGAACCTTCGAACCAGATCAAACCCTTGGCTATTGAAGTTTTTAATCAATTTCCCAAAACTGCCTGAAATTGGGCTTCATGCCTGGGAGTTATAAAACTTGCAGCAATCTCTACCAAACAGTAAAACCTGATGGGAAGCAGCCCTATGATGGAATGTTGATACCTTATGAAGCTCTGGGAGAAGTTTCTTTGCTCAGAAACTCCAAAGTAACCCACACTTTGTTGTTCTTCTTTCACGTGATGGATTTTTAGCAACAGAACAATTATAAAATTGATCAAAAGAAGAAGAAGAAGAAGAAAGGGAAGAATACCTTTAACCCAAGAGGAATGGAGTGGTCACCACAACCGTTAAACTAGGCTTACTCTAGACCCATTTCAGGGTTTTGTTTGTTCTTCAGCTGCAACAAGCAAGAGGAATAAGAAGACCTCAAAATGTGAGAACCAAATTTTTATTCAAATATTGCACAAGTAAAAAGAGCTGGTTGTGGGTTGCTCTTATAGAGTCCCACGACTAGGTTTACAAATTAAAACCATCCATGTTTGGACTAAAATATCCCTAATACAGATAATGCCTACCCAAAATAACCCCCAACTACAATAAATAACGAAAATATCCCTAAATAACTAACAATGTCAAAACTGCCCTCAAAATCCTGTGCCCCCTTTACATGAGACACAATTACATAAAATAAAATAAAAACATAAATAAAGGGTTGTGAACATGGCCCAATCATCATTTCAATCATGATGTCTGCATCAGTCATTCTTCAAACTTTGAGTATATTTCAATAGTAGATTGATGCAACCGATTATTTTTGACTTGTATATGTGCCATGACAAAAGAGAGCACGCTTTAAGATGATGTAATTTTCTGTTTTCTTTAGAATTTTTAGAGTTATTAGAGTAAGAAATAAGGCAAAATTAATTGCTAAGTCATTAGGGGTTTTCTATAATTTTCTCAAGTTATGGGGGGTCCTGGTAATATGTTGAAGTTGTAAGGTTGTGGGAGTCTCAAAAGCACATGACCAGCCCTCTTTATGGCATTTTTTTGGTTGAAAATTTAAAGTTATGGGGGCCCACAAGGTGCTAGTTGTACAACCATAAGTTTGGTTGGTAGTATGACTCTTTTTGGAGTCAAAGTGGGGCCCATTATAGAGCTAGACGACAGCCCCTTAATCTCCAAAGTTTTGGAAGATTTTAGGGATCTTGTGGGGCCCATTCCAGTTAAAGAGTTAGCCTTTTTTGTTAGGATATTTTGAGAGGATAATCTTGATTTTGTGGAGCCCACTAGCTTGATCAACAAGCCAAGTAAGGTGGCACAAATATTCTCTCTTTATTAGGACTCTTTTATTTTAGAAGTTGTCAATTGATTAGTTCTAGAATCTAGGATTTTATTTTCCCTTTTTCGAAGTTAATGTAAGCCTATTTAAGAGGCCCAACGAATTGTAATAAAGTATTGAAAAATGTTTTGAAAATTGAATTAGCACGTGGTGTTTTTTGGGTTGTAACCCATGTATGGTTCTTTAGGTTGAGTCATGGACTCCCCAACCCTCTCCTCTCCTCTCCAACTCTTCTCCACGTGAAGAGGTATCTTTTTCTCCCTTTTTTCTCTTCTTTCTTCTCCCTTATCTCTTATTTTCTCTCTCCTACTCTCTCTTCTAACTTCTCCCCTTTACTTCTTTTTCTCTTAAAACAACCCTTATTGTGGACTTCATCTCCCCATTGTTAACCTTACAAAACTAGCCCCTGTTTCAGTCCACTGTTGAACCTAAATCAGTCTCCTAACATGATCCTAATCTGTCCCAGAATTAGTCATTGTTTAGACCTCTATTTTGTCCCCTATTAACTCCTATCAGACTTCTGTCCTGATCCATATCCTGCCACAAATTAGCATCAAATCAAATTCTGATAAGAGCTTAATCAGTCCCTGTCGTGACCTACTAATAGTGTTTTAGTTAGCCTCTGTTTAACCCTATCTACAGTTCCAAACAACTTGCTATTTCCCCCTTCTTCAGCCTACCCGATAGCATAAATATTCCTATAAATTTAGTGTAGAAAAAATAGTCCCTATCTTGGTTCATCACAGACCTTCCTTCAGATTTTTAGTGGCTATATTTTATGATTGAGAGAGATAGAAGAGTGGAACAATATAGAGAAGAATTAAGAGAACAAAGAGGAGAAGAAGAGATGGAAGGAGTTGATATCGTTGGGAGTGAAGAGAGAAAGGGGAAAAGAGAGAGAAAAATGTGAGGGAGAGAAGAGAGAGAGAGAGACGTGATGGAGTAAGAGAGGGATGGGTCCACGACCACCAAAATTCAACTCAAAATTATTTATAAAAAAAAAAATCAACTCAAAATCTTCTCTTCAATTCAATGTGTCGATCAAAAGGGTGGGGAGGCCTATTTTATAAGCACTACATCCAAAAGAAAATAGCTACTTAAAAAAAAAAATCCTAAGAAAACACTATCCCGTGACTTTTGAAAACCCTTTAGTAATTTGGCCATAACTTCTCCAAACCATCTCGAAATTACTCAATCTTGGTCTTGTTAGAAATGTAATTGAATAACCTATCTAATGACACCAAAATCAAGTCAAAAAGTCAAGTTTTGACCATAGAAAAATTGGGTTAAAAGTAAAAAACGGGATTACAACTTTAAACCCAAAATCTAAACTACCCATGACACTATTGGCCTTGTTAGAAAATACTTTGTTCTCCCCCATATGCGACACTCCTAGGACTTCTTATGATTAGGCTTGGGCCTCCACATGGGGTAACGTACAACCAAGTGATGGATGCTGCATCAAAGGTTCAAAATGTACAAGCCATCATAGTGTTTGCTCTAGATTACTCTCATTAATGAGAGATATATATGTTTTTCTCCTTCCTATGGAGTAAGTATGGACTGCAATAAAAGTGAGAGAAGTATTAAAATTCTTAAGAAATTCAAATTCTTTGTTGGTGGTGTGTATTTTTTGCAGTGGACATTTTATGGGTTCACCTAACAGTGTTTTTTGATATATCATTTATTTCTTGACTTGTGAATTATAACAATTAGCTTTTTCTTTTGTTTAATTTTACCGTAGGCTTTTCATAGTTTTCTAGTTTAAAATGTTTCTTTGATACATATCCTTGAACTTTAATGCATATTGCTTGATATGTGACTAGCAAATATGCACATATGGATCTCAATAGACTCCACAACATAGAATCTTCAAACCATGTTCACAATTGCGTGATGTGGTGAATTAGTCAAGTGGTTTGTTGATCATAAAACTCACAGGCAATGCCATGCTAATACTTCTTCGAGAAATGGGAGTATTCATAGTTTGACACCCATATATAAGGGCTAGTTTCTCAAGTTGTCTAAATTAGCAACCTTTCTTTCTTTCTTTATTTATTTATTTTTACTACATCTTAGTCTTTCGTTCATTCCTTGTTTGTATAAAAATTACTGTTCGTATTTGGTCTGTTTGTCTTTTGTGGGTTTTTCCCTGTTTGGGAAGATTCCACGTGACTTGTGACACTACTTGTTTGGAAAGGTGCAAAGGTTTATACTTTGGTTAGGGAACACCTCCAACTCCATCTTATATATGTTAGATGTTTGAAACTTAATGTTTGGTGTTTTGGGTGGTGATTCCATGTGACAACACCCACACATGGCCATGTCTGTGCTGTATTGTGTTATGCATGCACGAGGTGGAGCTCATAAAATCCTATACATTTTATTTTATTGTTATGAGATTTTGTTAGCATTATCTTTTTAAAGTATTTTTTATTTTTTTATTGGATCCTTATGCAAATGTACAACTGTTATAGATCCAGTCAAATTGCAATTTTATGAGTTTTAATGGTCAGAATATAAGGGGAGTTAGTGCAGCACATTCTGACTAGCATTACACCTCTATATGATTGACTTCCTCTCTGTGGGTATATACTGAAAAGTGACAAAAAATGGGTTCAAGATCTCCCATCAAAAAAAATTCACTGCTTCTCATCTCACGTTTTCAAGTTATTCGTTGGTTTCTCCTATTTTGTACTGAGCGGTGGTTTTGGTGTTCGATTGTATCTCATAGGTGATGTGCTCACATTTGAGATATACTGTTTTACCCTAGAGTCTGGCTGCTGCTGTCCCAAAATCCTGAGGACTAAAAGGGGGGAAAATCGGATTCAAAAGGAGTTTTGATACAACACGAGTCAATCTGCATATGCACTTCAGTTTAGTGTTGATCTTCAATTCTAAGTATTCCTATTTCTGAATCCACTGTTGACATTATCTATACCTAGTGCTGTTCCTGCAGGAACTATTGGCTGTTATTCCTGCAACAATCTTCTGTTAATACTTGAACCATTGTAGAAGAGGTTCATATATCTAGTTCGTACAACTGTTACTACAAGAACCTACCTCTGTTACTGCTAGTATTCTCTGTCAATACTGGTTACCCATACTGTTTGATATAGATTCGTTCCTGCTGCTTGTTCTTTATAACCAGCCAATTTTTCTACATCTGTAGCCTCACTTCATGTGGCAAATTAGTTAATTATTCTTTTCCCTTCGTAAGATTTACGGGCAATGCCTTGTTAATGTCTGGAAGAAATGGGAGGGTTAATAATTCATTTTACTTAGTTTTTCCTTCCTCATATAAAACCTGGTTGGTCAAGTTGTTTAAATTACTGGCCTTTTATGTAAATTATTATTATTATCAAGCTTTTTTTTGACGGGTATATGTGGCTCTGGGTCGTTTGGGAGGAGAGAAATGGGAGAACGTTCAAGGACAAATCTCGGGTAGCCCGCATTATTATTGACACCATACTGGCCAGAATCTATGATTGGTTGTTTGTAAATAGGGAGTGGCCGTCGTTCCGTTCTTGGATCTTTGACTGGGACAGTCTTATTTTGTAGTCCCTTTGGTTTTGTTTCTTGGCCCCTTCTTGTTTTTTGGTGTCTGGTTGTTAGCATTTCTCATGCTGCGTGCTTTTTGGCTGTTTTTTTTCAATGAAATTATCTTTCCTTTAAAAAAAAAAAAAAACTTTTTTTTTCCCTCCCCAAGATCTATGTGGTCTCATTGCTGTCTTGGTCACAGACAGAGATTGGTGAATTTGTAGAAGTACATGAGTTGCTTATTTTACTATAGTAAGCTTTTTCTATCTGAGTTTTCTAATATATTAATTTGTGTTTTCTGTCAACCACAGTGGGGAGTATGATGCTGCCATGTTCCACCGTTTTCTCTGTATGGTTTCCAATTACAGTCCAGATAGCACTGGGATTATCTCAATTCCAGTATTAATATGGGGTGCTTAATTCTGCTGTCTGGAATCAACAAAGTTAAGGAAGAGCCAGGTTCCAGTGCCTTCTCTGTATAGTTTCCAAGTACCCTCCAGATAGCTCTTGGATTATCTGGAAGTCAATATAAATATGGGGCGCCTAAAGATGCGGTCTGGAATTAAGGCAATTGAGGAAGAGCCTGAAGACTCTGACTGTACATCCAACAGAGGCACTTTAGCATGTATGGTGAATGCAGAAGTAGGTGCTGTGTTGGCTGTCATGAGGAGAAATGTTAGGTGGGGAGGTCGGTATATGACAGGTGATGATCAGCTAGAGCACTCTCTCATCCAATCTTTGAAGGCATTACGGAAGCAAATCTTTTCGTGGCAACATCAGTGGCATACAATCAACCCAGCTGTATTTCTCCAGCCATTTTTGGATGTGATTCGATCAGATGAAACTGGTGCACCAATCACCGGTGTTGCCTTGTCATCTGTTTACAAGATTCTAACTCTTGAAATTCTTGATCTGAATACTGTAAATGTGGAAGATGCCATGCATTTGATTGTTGATGCCGTGACAAGTTGCCGGTTTGAGGTGACTGATCCAGCTTCAGAAGAAGTGGTACTGATGAAGATACTTCAGGTTCTTCTGGCTTGCATGAAAAGTAAGGCCTCAATTGTGTTGAGTAACCAGCATGTGTGCACCATAGTAAACACGTGTTTTCGTGTAGTTCATCAAGCAGGAACTAAAGGTGAGTTGTTGCAGCGGATAGCTCGTCACACGATGCATGAACTTGTTAGGTGTATTTTTTCCCACCTGCCAGATATTGACAAAACAGAATTTCCATTGGCTGATGGAGGCGGGTCTTCTGTCAAACAAGAGGTATCGGTGCACTCCTTTTTTATCAATCTTTTTTCACTGGTGCTAGATTTTTTGTCTTTGGTGGAAATATGTTGTGGCCCATCTCATCTATGTGGAATGCTCTTTTGGTAGACCTCATCGAGATGGGTTTGCATGGAATTAATCCTAATAAGGGAATCTTAAGGTTGTAGTTAGGTCAAACTTAAGCATCTGAAAGAAATTGTGGCTAGTGGTCATATTGAAAAATTCATATATTGGATTGTCAGGGCCTTTTGATGGACATGAAATGTTTGAGTATGGTCCGGTATTCATGCAAGTGAAGGGTCCGATTGATGGTGTGACATTGTCTGCAAACTATTTTGCTCTGCACCTCCAATCTCTAGTTACCAGCATCAGCATTCTGGAGCTGTTTAGTTTCATTTCGACATCTATCAAAGAATATTTTTAGGCATTTGTTTTTTCCCCTGAAAATTACCACTTGCTCCATCATGACAAACAGAAGAGTTTCAGTTGCCTGAAAATTGAGAAGTGACTTCCAACTGCTTTGTTTTGAGTAGTGATACAAAGAACAAAATATCCTCACTTCTTTAGCTTGTTTCAATATAATCATGTAAAGGAGTAACAAACTTTAGACTTTTTAATTGCCCAAAACAAGGCAAGTCTGGCATTTTCAAATGTTAACGCAGTGGCAGGTCACTTCCTTTGTAACAAGTCTGCCTTTGTTGGTTTTCCCTTTTTCCTCTCTCTCTCTCTCTCTCTCTCTCTATATATATATATATATATATATATATATATATATCTTTTCCCCTTAATAACCAGGAAAGTGCCACCC
>JAOXJP010000017.1:6650184-6673648 GCA_025762735.1 Platanus orientalis
ATTGTGAGAGAAAATAGAACCACCAGTTGTACCCACCGGAAATTGGACTGGCCCTGTGAGCATCATCGGATACTGATCATGGATGGAGGGAACAGAAGATAAAGTCAGGCCACTCACGTGATGATCCCAAGTATTAGAATAGTCCACCAGCTTCCCTTGACGGGGGGGGGAGTGAAAACATCATGGCACGAAATTATCCCCTCCGACTGATCCGTGTTTGAGATGAATTCCTCAGATTCGTTATTTAAGTCACTCCACCTCCTGAGCACAACCTCCATTGATTCCACGCCATTGGAAGTAAGAAAATCGTTTCCAGAAGACTTCAAATGAGTGAGAATAGCTGGGTTAATCTTTGGAGTAGAATTTTCTCCTTTGTCTACAGTTGTCTTGGCTAGAGAGACATCATGGGAAGAGGTGTTGAGGGAATCAGACGAGCCTTTTGCACTGCCGAGCCCTAGGTCCGACTCCGACACCACAAAAAGAGCAGACTAAACACTTTCTTCTAGGTCCTCCCTCTTCGATGTCTCCTTATCTAGCGTTGGGATCCAGGTTGTCTCAAACACTTCATCGATCAGGTCCCTATATAGTCTTCGAACAACATTTAAGGGCACAGCTACTTCCACCGACATAGGACCTGCAATGGTGATGAGAGATCTTCCTTCTAGGGAGAGAGGTCGACAATGTTTTAGTCTTCACTCCCATTTTGTAATCAGGTTCGAGGGCCTAGGCCCAGTAACCCTACCTTGGACTCTCTTAATAGCCCCATTATTGGTGGTGCGCTTTGGGTCGTTGGTTATATTCCCCCTAGTGGGTTTCAGTTGGTCTGGTCCAGAAACTCTACCTTGGGCCCTCTTATTGGCTCCCTTATTATTGTTGGCCCCAAACACATTGGACAGCCCATCCATACCCCCTGCTGAATTGGAATCAGATTTGGGTTCCGATTAGGGTTTTGATAGTTAAATCCAACAGCCCTTGGAAATGGGGCCTCATCCAAAGGCTGACGAGGAATAGGAACAGCCTGCTCCGAACTCCCATCGCTACCTGGCCCACCTGACCCGAGAGGGAACTACCGAGTCTTGCCGCCACTGAGATCTCCAATCACCGTCGAGGCCCCAAGGACTGCCTCCACCTCCACCAATAGTGCAAAAACCTCTGTTAAATCGCAATTCTAGCATTCTTGGAATATCTAGGAGATTTTTTCGCTCCCACCTTCTTCATCACAGCGGAGATGAGTTCCCGATTAACAAATCTTGGATCAACTTCGAGCAATCCCCCACAGCGACTGCCGATTTCCCTGAAGTATTCCTCCGACTAGGCTGGAAGTGGGAGTCGCCACATGCGTATCCATCTACTGCCCAACACAGCCCCATTTGGGATCTTGGTAGCCGCCGGTGACCACCTGTGAAATGCCATCGTTCCGTTTCCGATACAGATGCAGCCAACAGCAATGAAGTCCTGGGTTTCCTCCATCTTAACAAAGAAAAAGGCCTTGTTTGCTGGAAGACCTATAGGGAACATCACGAGTTCGTCCACCCCTTGTAGATGAAAAGGCCTTTGACACTACTTTGCCTACCATTTTCCAAGACACCGTTACACCCTAGACATCCCAGATCAACACCTTTTTCTATAGATTTGTCACCGAATTCAGCTGATGTTCCAGTGGACGAACCCAATGAGTTTGTTCTGGGCCCCAAACCGGTGGATTAAAAAACTCCCCTAATATCGGAGGAGATTTCGACTGATTTTCCCACATTCTGAGGATTTCCTGGAGACTCAGCCAACTTGCACATTTCTCTCCTATAGGGACAATAATGAACCTATCTTTTCCCTTCATACGCCATTCGCATAATTAAACGAAGCAACCCCATGAATTCGATCTTGTAGCTAGAAATAATGAACCTCCTTTGTATCGCACTGTCTCCTTCAACTCCTTCGTCAAAACACCACCACAGGTGTCCAAGCAGAAACTTACGACCTTCCCTAAGGCTGTTGCTAAAAACGAAATTTGTTTTGGAGGTCCCTTCCCTTTTTTGATGATGGTGATGATGCCCTCATCCTCCAGCAGTTCAAATCTCTTGGCCTCCACATCCAGAAAACGCCTGCGAGTTGCCATTTTTATCCATTCACGCCTGGGGTTCTTTATGACATTCCATTATTCAGAGCAAGTATGATTGTCACTCTAATGGTTGGGATGTTAATCTTTCCATGAATCACTTATCTTGCTTGGAAAAATATTATTTCCCTGTTCCCTTTGTTTGTTCCTTATATCAGGTTTTCTGTGGTGAGTGGTAGCTTCATTAGGTTTTGGAAGGATCTTTGGTGGGGAGGCCAATGCCTTTCTTCTTCTTTTCCTCGTTTGTTTAGGCTTGCCTTGAATAAAGAGGCAAAGGTTGCTGGTGTTCTTATTCCTTTCCCTTTTGGTTATTCTTGGAATCTATCTCTCTCATGATCTTCCTGATTGGGAGGTGGACTTGCTCACTAATCTTATGTTTTGTCTCAAGGAGGTTTTTCTTTCTATATCCTTTCCTGATTAGAGAGTTTGGGTTTTGGAATCTTCGGGTGTCTATTCCTCAAGGTCCTTCTTTCTTTAAACTCATCGGTTGTTCTTCCTAGTTCTTTCCCTAGTGCGAAGATTTGGAAGCCTATTGTCCCTCATTAGCTTAAAGCTTTCTCTTGGACTGTGGTCCTCAATCAAATCAATTCTATGGAGATGTTGCAAAAGCGAAGGCCTCATATGCAGATTTCCTCTAATTGGTGTGTGTTATGCAGAAGAGAGGCAGGATCCACTAATCACTTGTTCCTTTATTCCAAGTTCTCTAGGACAATTTGGTCATATTTTCTATCAAATCTTCATCGGTCTTGGGTTATGCCGAGAGACATGGTGGATTTTTTTGCGAACTAGAATGTTGAGGGCTTGGGTGTCGGGGGTCGTTGCTTCGGAGAGTGTCTCTGTCATGCGGTTCTTTGGAATATTTGGAGAGAAAGAAGCCTGAGAATCTTTGAAGACAAATGTAAATGCTATAATAAGGTTATTGATTCCATTATTAGGGAAGTCAGGAGCTGGATGTTTATGTCTAAGGATTTTCATGGGCTATCCTTGGCTAGCTTTGTGTGGGACTGGGTGACTTGTATATCCTTTTCCCCCTTGTGAATGGGTGGGCATATTGGTTTGTGGAAGTCCCTCCTCCTGGTTGTGCAAGCTCAAATTTGATGGTTCGTCAAAAGGTAATCCTGGTCCAAGTGGCTTTGGGTGTGTGATTTGTGATTATCAAGGGGAGATTTTGGGTATATTGCGGGGCCCATTGGCATTACGGATTCTACTACAGCCAAACTCTTGGTGCTGTTGATGGGTCTTCAGGAAATTCAGAGGATTGGTTTGCAGCGGCTATCCTTGGTGGAGGGTGATTCGTCAGTGGTCATTGGGTGGGGGTTGGGGGCCTCCAATGGTCCGTGGAAATTTGCCAATCAGATTCATGAAAGTTGGGATTTGTGCTCTTCCTTGAGTATTTCACTTCATCATGTGCTGAGATCCCAGAATTCCTTAGCGGATAAAATTGCTAAATGGGCCATTGATTTGGGTGGGTTCTTTAGGTCCAATGTAATGCCGGATTTCTTGGAGTAGTGCTTTTTGGCTGTATTTCTCCTTTCCCCTTTCTTATTCTTTTTAATAAAGTTAATTATCCCAAAAAAAAGAGCCTATTTCTTAGCCTCTTTCGGTGTTTTGGTTACCAGAGCTTGAAAATGATAAAAATACTCTTAAAATTGGATTTTAAGTATTGTAGATATTCTTTAGAGTTATCTATTCTTACAACTTTCCAGTCATTGATTCATGTAAACGACACATCCCTAATGATCATAATTAGGGGTCTTTTATCATCTTGCATGCTTGGTGACTGGAAAGCTTTAAAAGGGGGTAAGAAATAGGTTGTTGTCATCAATGGATCTGGCAGATATACAAATTAAATAATTGGTTTTATGAATAGGATTTTTTCTAGGAGGGTTTTTTTATAGATATTTTGCCTATTTGTTTACTTCTTTTTCCATTAGAGAAAACAATTCAGTAGGGGTTGGAGGTTTGGCAGGATCCCTGCATTCTTGTTGATAAATGAATTCTTTCTATGGCAAAGAAAACTTGATGTTATTTATTTTGAAGACATCCATGATTTATTTTAGCATTATTTGGTGGGGGTGCTACAAAAGAGGAGGAAGAGGCACCAGATCTTGGTTCAGAAGAACTAAAGCTTGATGTGTGATGGTTTAAGCTTAATTATCGCAAGGAAATCAAATATTTTGAGGACAGCACCAGATGTAAAAACTAAGGAACCCTAGAAAAAACACTGTTATTTCTCTACTTATCTCCCAAAAGGTGAGTGTAGATACTTATTGAATTTTAACTCTTGTGAACTCTCATGCCTCTTAAACTTGCTAAAAGTCCCATTCAATTAACAGCTCGGTCCTTTCACGTATGTTGTTGATCATCTGAAACCCAGTTTGGGAACTTCTAAGTTCTAATAATGATAAAACACTTGAAAACCTAATGAGACATGAATAGTAACTTCCCAATAGTATCAGTGAAAGATGGATGTAGGTTAAACCTTCTCAATTGCAATGCTTTCTCTTGTTCTCTTTTTTATGTTTGCATGGGTCCTTCGTTGTGATGGAAATAAGACACTCAATATTCTTTTTCTTGGAAAATATCTAGAAGACCATTCACAGAAAGAATCCTATTAAAAGAACCCATTTTTTAATTTGTTTGTCCTTCAAACCCATAGAAGATGAAATTCTATCTCTTACCCTCATCACAACTTTTCAGTAACTAGAGCATGAAAATGACACAAATAGCCCTAAATCAGATTTTAAGTATCATAAATGCCCTTAAGATAATCTATCACTTACCCCATCTTACAACTTTCCATTGTTGAAGCATGTAAATGACAAAAAGATCCCTAAGGATCATATTTAAGGGTGTTTGGTCATATTGCATGCTTTTGGATATAGTATACCATGGATTTTTCGATTCATCTGAAGGAAATTTAACAGAGCAGAACAAAAAATGTGCAAATTTAAAATCAAGAAAGGAAATTACGTTTGAGTAAAAAAAATCAAGATTAATTTTTTTCAGGGAGATATAAACTTAAGAATCGGTTTTTTGGATAGGATAGGATTTTGTCTTTAAATGATTTGATATATATATATATATATATAAACTAACAGTTGGTTCTTTTGGATAGGATTTTTTTCTGGGAGGAGTTTTTAGATATTTCACCTCTTTTCTTCATTTTCTTTGGAGAAAACTTTGTGGTTTGGCAGGATCCCTGGTTTTGTTAATATGTAAAAAAATTTAATGCCAATGAAAGCTTGATGTTATTCATTTAAATGACTCCTAAGAGATGAGTGTAATTGGTCAGAGATCTTACAAAGGAGAATGAAAAGGTACTAGATATTAAAAGAACTAAAGGTCTCTCTTAATAGCTTTGGAGATATTCTGTGTGCTTTTTGAGGTCTACTTATGATAAAAGGTGCTCTATCTTTCATAAAGAAGGGGGGTTTGGAAGCATTCTAATGCTTTAGAACATATCATATATTCTAAGGGACCTACTTGTTGATGATGTACAGGATACATATGTCTTTGTATAGTATTGGGGTTTACTTGTAAATACCCGTAGATGTATTTTTTATTGTTTTGATACATGAAACAAAGTATGTGAGATCACACTCTATACTCTCCATACGTATTCTCCCCAATTCTTCTTTTCTTTTTACTTGAAACCCTAACATATAAATCTCAAAAACTACATATATCCATTTGGTATCAAAGTCCGGTTACGATCTAGGGTTATTGCACGACTTTAGCTATCCATAATCAACTTGCAAATGTAAACATGCGGTACAGTGAAGTCGGCCTTGTAAGTTCAAACTTGTAGATCCTGCATTGTTGTGTTCTTTTGGGAAGTTTTCGTTGAAGGCTCAAAGTCATTTGAACATGTTTTCTATTTTTAAGTGATTTTTGGAGTATTTCTCAGTTTTCACAAAATTTCCAGATCTAATCTATTTAAGGCCTTGTTGAGTAATGGATTAAAGTGTATCTAGATTTTATATTTATTCTAGAGCTAATGGAATAAGTTTCGTTGATTTCATTGAGTATTGAGAGAGTTGCGATATTTTTGGGTATAACCTTATTTTTCGGCCAAATTTGGAGTTTTTGTTCAATCTGCTCATAAAAAGAGTTGTTGGCTGGTTTTTGGGGTGGCCAATTAGTTTATGTATGCCCTTACAACAAGGTTCTTAAATATTTATAAAAGAGTCTAGATCGAGGACTCTTATATGTCCGATGATAGGATCTCCACGTTGACAAATGCATATTGGACAGGATCAGTGACTGATAGGAGATCCACTTCTGGCTATTGCACGTTTGTAGGAGGTAATCTTGTCACTTGACTCAACAAAAAACAACCAGTTGTAACAAGATCCATTGTAGAAGTAGAGTTTTGAGCCATGACATATAGGATTTGTGAGATGTTATGGATTTGTGGCCTTCTTATAGAGTTTAGCTTCCTCTCCCAAGTTTCTATGTGGTTATACTGTGACAATAAAGATGCAATTAGTATTGTTCATAATCCTATCCAACTTGATAGGACCAAACACATTGAGGCTGACAGACACTTCATCAAGAAGAAACTCAAGGATCTTTGAGGACAAGATGAGGGACCACGAGGAGCTGTCCTTATACATCTATAGAGATCTTTTCGATTGGACTTCTATTAGGGCTGATTTTGTGGAAAGGGATTGGTATTCATTATGATGTGAGGAATCGTAATTTTGCTTGCTTCCTATTGCTCTTCATCTCCTTGGTGATGGCTTGTTTTTTTTTGCTATTTTTTATTTTTTATTTTATTTCATCTTGTAGGCTTTTGTTTCTGCTTTTCTTTCTCAATAAAGTTTGCCCTTATCTTTTAAAAAAAAGTTATAAGTTAAGCAAATATGTATTTCTTTCGTGAAGACTGACGACCAATTGACCAATGTGTTCACCAAAGGCCTATGTAGTCCTAGTTTTATTAGGATTGTTGGCAAGATAGGTATGCGCAATATTTACATACCAACTTGAGGGGGAGTGTTGATGTACATGGTACATATGTCTTTGTACAATATTCGGGTATACTTGTAAATATCTATAGATGTATTTTTACTATTTTGATATATGAAGCAAAGTATGTGGGAGAACACTCCACACTCTCTATACTTATTCTCCCCAATTCTTCTTCCTCTTCTTCGTCTCCTTAGTGAAACTCGTATTAATCTCCAAAACTATAAATTTCTACTCTACTTTTACCTAAAAAAGTGCGCCTGTTAGCCAAAGAGGGTTCTCTTTTTGAGAGCATTGTACATAGTTGATGGCATCCCTCGGGTTTTATTTATTTATTTTTCTGACTATACTATGTTCATTTACCAATTTATAAATAGGCTACCAGGGAAAAATGATACAGATCAAGCTTTTTGAAAATATGGATTGAGGACAGGAGAGCACACTTGCTTGTGCATTTCAGCAGCGGGATCTTTGGGGCATCTTTTCATTCATTGCCTATGGGTGGCTTCATTATGGAGCTTGTTTTAGGGTGTATTGGGTGCATCCGGAATCTGTAAGGAGCCTTTTCTTCTTGCTGGCCGAATCAACTGCTTAGTGGTTGGAGTATATTGGGAAAGAAGATGTGGAATTTGGTTCCTGCAGCTATATGTTGGGCATTTGGGAGGAGCGCAATAGGAGAGTATTTGAAGACAAATCGAAGCCTCTCTAGAATTTATGATTAGATGTCCGCTTGTTCAAGTCAGGAGTGTCCTCCCTTCAGATCGACTGGGACACTTTCATCTCCTAGACCTAGTGGGCCTTTTTTTTGTTGTAGTGTTCTCTCTTTTGCGTGCTTTATTTGAGCATCTCTCATGCTGTATTGCTGCGCCTTTTGTCAATTTTGTCTATAAATTATCTTATCTTTCAAAAAAAAAATCATTATCTCATCATTTTCTTTGGGGTCATCGATTTCTAAATTCTAAGTCAATGAGTTCCTGGATGTTCTGTTTTTGGTACTAAAAGAAACTTTTTTGGTTAACTATTAATAAGCCTGCCTTATAAGGGCCAAAATTCTTTGGAGGACAGTGTTAGTGGCAGGTGTTGGTCCATTTGGATGGAGAATAACAGCAGAATCTTTAAAACCCAGAACCAGCCTATAGGGTGTCCTGGAAAGAGAAGGACAGGTGCTGTTTGTGGGTTTTGAATGGTAAGGAGTTCCAGGAAATTTGAGAAGGAATTTATATGCTCTCATTCAAAATTCAGCTATTATGTAAAGGGGTTTTTGGTCTTCTTTTTTGGTATTTTGTTCTTGCTGTTTTGGGGCAGGCCATTGTATAGTTCGTAGTTGTTTTGTATATTGTGTTGAGGATCGCTCAACCCGGTTCTGAATACAATTTTTATTTTATTTAAAAAACTATTAATTTAGCCTGGGTTTATGTAAACATTTTTCAAGCAAGTTGTTCACAAATTACATGAAGCATATAGGTTTATGGCAGTATTTCTAATTATAGGAATCTATTTTACATATGTAAATTTGTTTATTTTAGTAGAACTTACAATAGGAATTGAGCACATATCTTTTTGCATTTGATTATGGTTGAGTTGACTAAGCATATATAGGAGGAAAAGCCATGGTGTGTGTCCTTTGTTGATGACATAGTTTTAGTTAACAAGACTAGTTGGGGATTTAATGCCATATTAGAACTGTAAGGAGATGCTTTAGAATTAAAAGGTTTAAAGGTAAATGACTAAGAATATAAAGAGCGCAATGTTAGTAAAAGTGGGATTCAATACAAGGGAATTGTTTAGATTGATAGCAACAAGATACTGTAGAGCATGGTTGCAAGGAAGCTTGACCTAGGGTGGGAAGACAATTTCATTCGGCTTCCCCATGTTATATCTTATGTAAGGTAAAATCTATGGTATGGTTCCTTATACTTTTATAAAGTTGTGCTCATGATAAGATAATATTATTTATTTTTATGATTGAAATCTAAGGTACGGTTCATTTGGGTGCCTTGCTGCTTTTATTTTATGAAATATCTTTATACTTATTAAAATAAATATATGACCCTAGATAGAGTGGAATGGAAGAAAAGGATTTGTGTAGTTGACCCAAATAGTTGGGATAAGGTTCTTTTGAGTGGAGATGTAAGTTTGAGGAGTTTGTGTTTAGAAGTTGTGTCCTAGTTTAGCTTTTGGGTTTGTAATAACTAATAAGTTTAGAAAATACTATTATTACAACACTAAAAGTGGGTACAAGTTTAGCAAGTAAAAGTTTGGTTCTAGTAGGAGTTACTAGGAAAGCTAACACATTATGTACCTACCAATCATGAGACATTTCTCCTCATTAAGGTCCTCAAGAATTTGAACAGGCCTGTAAACTGGCATGTCTTTTTGTTCCAAGGTTGGCAATTGCAAACAAAAGGCTGACTGTATATTGTTGCCATGAACACACTTTAGTTTTGTCTTTTGTTATTTTGTTTGTAATTATTAGTCTTTCGACTTATGTCTTCTTGTACACCCCTTAGTTTTTATTTAAAAATTTCCCATTATTGATTTGAAAAATGTGGTCTAAGATGCTATATGGTAAACTAATGATCCTAGTTGAAACTTGAAATATTCAAGGTTTTATTAATTTGGTATTTTTTCATTATCAGCTTATTTCTTTTCTAACTTCAACTATTTTCTTCATGACTAGATTTCTGCAACCCTGGGTTTTGTCCATGAAAAGAATATTATGTTCTTCCTAGTTTGAAAATATACTGAGACAAATGGCTGCAAGAGGACATGCTCCATCAGCTTTTGAGGGGCGTTCTATCCAAGCACCAGGGATGATGCGTCATGGTCCATTCCCTGGGCTGGGCCCTGCTGCTGGCCAACGCCCTTTGGAGCAACTTCCTCCTCCAGAACTTCTGGAGAACAAGATGGCTGTTCAAGTAGCAGAGATAGAGCGACTTGCAAGGGAAAATCAAAGATTGGCAGGTACTCACGTGGCCCTGAGGCAGGATCTTGTTGCTGCTCAACAGGAAATGCAGAGAGTGGAGGCACACATTGGAAGCATCCAAACAGAAAGTGATATTCAGATTAGAGTACTGTTGGAGAAGATGGCAAAAATGGAGGTGGAAGTTCGGGCAGGTGAGAGTGTTAAGAAAGACTTGCAACAGGCACATATGGAGGCACAGAGTCTAATTACAGCTAGGCAAGAGCTGACTTCCCAGATTCAGCATGCCACTCATGAATTGCAGAAAGCCAATTCTGAAGTTAAAAAGCTACCCGAAATGAATGTTGAGCTTGACAATTTGAGGCAAGAACACCAGAGGTTGCGGTAAGTACAGCAAGCTGTCCAGACTTTTTTCATGGTTGCTGACTCTTTGCACTACTAGATCTGTGTAAATTCTAAATTGTTGATGTAACAAGAAATGAGGGGAGAACATCAATCAGCTAGCCACTTCGTGGTCTTGTCAATCCAAACATCCTGAATCCTGGAATCCATTGTGATGGGATCCTGATGATTAAGTAATAAAACTTCTATTGCTTATTCACCAATTTTCAAACACTGGGTTTCAGAATCCATATTGTGGGATCCTGCATGGTGATTTAATATGGTACACTGCAATTCTTCTAAATTGGATCCCAAAGAGTCATTTCTCTGGTTTTGAAAAAAGGGCCAAAAGTCACAGTGACATTAATGGTTTTCAGGATCTATAGTTGGGTCCTGCAAGGCTTATTTAGTATGTTTCTCACAAGCTCCCAAATTCAGTCTAAAGTTATTTTATTTTGTGTTTGGCAAAAAGCACTGCTTTTGAATACGAAAAGGGTTTGAACATTGAGCAAGTGGAGCAAATGCAAGCAATGGAGAAGAACCTGGTTTCTATGGCAAGAGAAGTGGAGAAGCTCCGTGCTGAGGTGTTGAATGCAGAGAAGAGAGCACGTGGTAATTTTTATCCCTTTTCTTATTCTGTTATCATTTTGTTACTCTCCTTGATCTCATATCAGTTGTATGTAATATGTAGCACCAAACCCTTATGGGGGAATATATGGAACCCCAGATCCTTCGTACCCACATGCTGTTCAAGGTGGTGGTGGTGGCTATATGGATGGTTATGGAAGGCCTCAGGTTCAGATGGGTGGAGCAGCAGGAGAGGGAATGAATGTTTATGGGAGCAACAGTGGTGCTGGTGCTGCTGTTGGTGGTGGTGCTGTTGCTGGTGCTGCTGTTATTGGTTCTGGTGCTGGTTCTACTGTAGCTAGCAGTGGTGCCGGTGGTGGTTGGGGAGGATCATATGATGCTATGGGAGGAGCCCCCTCGCTAGCGCGGAGGTAAAACTATAAAGCAACCTTTATTAGAGAGCTGTCTGTAAGTTTGACAAAATTTGGGACTCAAAACTGCAAGTGTTGAAAAAATGCGGCTTCATACCACCAGGCTGCAGTATTCAACCCAACATCTTCTGCAAGATATGTTGGCCAGTCTGGTTTGCTTTTGAAAGCTTAGTTTTGTTGTCTACCAATTGGAGTGTAGAGTCTAATAGGCCTTCTACGTCAGATTAGTAAGAGGAATTAATCTGTCTGATCTTGAATCAATTAAACGGGAGGAAGTGATTGATTAGATTCCTGCTACTTGAATATATTTTGTGATCTCTATTTGAACCATTTGAAATGTTGTAGTGATAAATGCAGTTGAATTGTGAGAAGGGAAACAAAAAAGCAGAGATGGGGATGTCATGTCATTGTGTCGGGTCAGTTATGGACAATCATGTTTTTAGTCCGAGCCCAGGCCTATTCATGGACCTAAATCTTGCTTCTGTCTTACACAATTAGCCCAACTTTGGCCCATAGGGATATATAAAAAAAAATCCATTATAATTCAGTGTTATGGGTTAGTACATGGGGTTGATATATCTATAATTAGTTACTCTTAGTTATTATGTTATACTGATATATAAAACCTAAACCTATATATGACCCTAAAATTAGATGGACCTAAATATTTCAGTTTGAGTCTTACCCGATTTCTCACAACTCTAGCCTAAGCTAGGGACTACCTGAGAAGTTCATCAGCCTGATTGAAAAGTGTACAAGCACCACCCTTTCTTGTATCAATGGGAAACTCCTGGCCTGGTTGATCATTTCCTGCTGCCACCACCATTCATTTTAACTGTAGACGTCATACATATGTTGTATAGGCGGTCAAGTTTTATGTGTAGATGACACCCCCGTTTCTATGGTTCTCTACTAGCCGAGCAAACCTGGACCAGATCGTTTTAATGTGATATTATATTCTTGTGTAAGTGAAATATTAGATATAAGGAACTTAATACCCACGTAGTGTTATTAATACAAAAAATACATACTGTTATGTAAAAATACTTTTGGTTCCTAACCTTGCAACGTGGGCTCTGGATTATGGGTTCCGTGGGTTTTCAAATTTAGAGTTTAAATAGGCCTAATACACCAGTTACGCTAAGCCAGTTGATCCGGCTTGGATTTTATATGCTGACGCTATCCTCTAACCTCGGCTGAGGGTCAAACGGGCAGAAACATCAGTGCTGAAAGTAATTTTCACTTTTGGGGGGTGTGTGTAAATCTCTTCTGATGCTGATGTGGCTGCCCTTGACCTTGGCGGAGGTTTGCTGAAGCTTGGGCCTGTTGACAGTACAAGTTAGTTCTAGGTGCTAAAAATTAGGTGAGAACGAATCTTGTGAGAACTGTGAAAACGGCATCAGGATGGGGACACATCAGCACGAAAAGTGATAAGTGCCCCCCAATAATCCAAGCCCGTTAGTGAATGGACCTCCAGTTCTACTAGCTTGCCTTTAGGCTTATATGCTGGAAGGTCACAACTATCCTGGAGTTCATTGAAATAGATTAAATTCAATGAGGTGACACGGAAGATTTAGAATCATTCATCCAAGTGGACCTAATGACTCTGGCCTTTGGACTGAACTAACATTGCAGTTCCTTATTATTATATTTTTGGCTAATTTGTTCGTGGATGTCAAGAACACCCATAACATGATTCTTTGAAGCCATCCCATGAATTTTTTAAGTGAAAATTTGTTGTCATTTGAAGGCTGATTTCTGCTCGGTATATGCAGTTGGGTATGGCAAGTGCACTAGAAACTCTATGTGGGCAAGCATATGGTGCAGGGCAATACCACATGTTAGGCATCTATCTTCAAAGGTCATGGATTATTCTATTCATTTGCTCACTGTGTATTCTTCCAGTTTTCATCTTCACAACTCCGATTTTAAGACTCTTAGGCCAAGAAGAAGCTGTCGCGGAGGTGGCAGGACCAATCGGGTGGTGGTTTATACCTGCGATGCTCTCTTTCGTCCCTTCCTTTACCTGCCAAATGTTTCTCCAGTCTCAGAGCAAAAACATGATAATTGTGTACTTGGCAGCATTCTCACTTGCGTTCCACGTCCTTCTTTCATTGGCTTTTGACAATTAAGTACAAGTTTGGAATTCCTGGTGCAATGATATCAACCAATATAGCGTTCTGGATTCCAAATGTGGGTCAGTTAATGTTTGTTACTTGTGGAGGGTGTCGTGAAACATGGAAGGGTTTCTCTTCCCTTGCTTTCAAGGATCTTTGGTCAATCTTCAAGCTCTCTCTGTCTTCTGGAGCTATGCTTTGGTATGCTTCTTCATTTATTTTACTTCAGTTATAGACTTGTAGTAGCCCGTGAATACTTATTTGCTATGGTTGACCGGAATTATAATTTGATATGAGTATTGAGGAAGTGCCTTGCTTAGTTTTTTAAATGATGTTCGATTCAAGGATCCATACATGATTGTTCGAGCCCATAAGACTCTAATAATAACTAGGAAAACAATGAAACCTTCCTAGAAAATAGATATTTGTGGATACAGTCCTATTCTTTTTGGGAATTGAGAACAGGTCGAGGTTTCAAACCCTGTGGGAAGCAATTCCGCAATAGGTTGTGTTGTCATCTGCTCCCAGCTAGTAGTAGAGTGGGGTCGTGACAGTGGGTCCGGTGGCCTACAAATAAAAACAAAAAAGCAAAAAACTATTAGGGATATCTCTATAGGGCTGTCAATTAGGCCAGGCTAAGCCTGGCTAAAGTCAGCCTGAACTATTTTACCTAAGCCCGAATTAAGCCCAAGATAGTCAGCCCGATCGAACTCAGCCTGTTTTAAAATAACGAGCTTCAGGTCAAGTTTGGGCTGCCCAAATTTAAAACTCATCCTCTATTTTGGGCTGATCTTGGTCCCATAATTGAAATGCATATTACATGGACATTGTTGACTAGTTGATACATTGGACTATTTTTATTTTATTTTTGGTAATAAGACTTAATTATTTGATGATGGCAATTTTGTTACAAACATCCAAACCCAAATAAACTTTATTTGTATACCACTTTGGACCGGGTTGGGCATCGGGCAGAAATTGAACCTATCAAAACTTGGCCCAAATAAAACTTTGGGCCCGAACTCAGCCCAACCTGAAATTTAGTTAGCCCAGCCTGTCTATATTTCCGGTCAGACATGTCAGGCTGTGGGCCAGTCCAGCTCAATTGACAGCCTTAAAATCTGCCCTTTGATCATTTTGAAAAAGAAAAAAGAAAAAGGACAATTTAAGAATAAGTCTGGCACAATAACTACAAATGATATCCTACAAACCAATTTGGATCGTTTCTATGAGTGGGACAGTCATGCAACAGTCCCTAATGCACACACCCTCAAACTTTTCTGGGGTTGTTTTGGGCGCGTCAGGTACTGTCACAGGACCATCCCACTCATAGGAGATGATCCTTTTGGCATATAAACACTTCTTTTCGTAGGCTCTACTTGGAGACATTACACTGAGATGTTGGCAAGGGGATTAAACCCCTAGTCTCTTCCATGAGAGGATGATGCCACAACCACCCTGGCAAGGGGGCATTGGGAGCCTACAAATACTTGATTGGCTTAAAAAGTGCTCTTACTTTTTAAGTTGGTTACGACCAACAGTTTGGTGATCTCACTAAATCAGTTGATTAATTTCATGAAAAAACAAATGCATCTTCACCTAAAGAATTAATAACATGCCCTTGGCCTTCTTACGCAAAGACCTGAATTTTCTTCCAAACTTGTTTCGCTTTCTACAGTCTTGAGCTCTGGTACTACACAGTGTTGGTTCTTTTAACAGGAAGCATGAAAATGCCGAAGTTTCCATTGATGCTTTCTCTATCTGGTAATTTTAAGCTTCAAAGGTTTCCAATTTTTTCCTTTTTATCTCCTTTATACCCACTTATGGTTTGGTTCCTTTTTCCATCATCCAAATGATTCATATTATTTCGTTTGTAATCCCCACAGTATCAACATCAATGGGTGGGAGATGATGATAGCTCTTGGTTTCATGGCTGCAGCAGGGTACTATTCCTTTGAAACTTTCTATATTATAGCTTTATCCAAAGCTCCCTCTTTTTTTTCTTGGTTCCTTACTTTTTCTTGTTAAACAATCATAGTTCCTTCTTTGATTTACGACCGCAAAATGTATTGTTGTTACGAGCGTATATCATTCTCATCATGTTTCCCTATATCGAATGTGATATTAACTGTGCACATTGTATGATCGTGGAGCAATACATCATATAAGTTCTCTTAACATGGAATGAGGATTTACTTTGACTTGATTTTATATTTTTTACTGATTAATGTTGAATTACAGTCGTTCTATTGATGTTCAAAGATGTAAGCCATTATTAGGAAGGTGCTGGGTGTAAAAGGGTTACAGGAAATCTGACGTCCCTGGTGCCACAGTCTCACTACAGTAAAAAGGGCTACAGGAAATCTGCTTTATGCTGGGTGGGGTGGACGGGAAACAGACCTATCCTTTGGCTTTTTGCATAAAGTGGCTGCTCACCAGACCTGAATCCACATTTTCACAGTGGGCAGTCCAAGCCACTACCATTTATCAACACCTCATTTAACAAATTTATAGCTTTTGTTCTTTCTTTGTTGCATGTGTGTGTAATTATAAAACCGTGCTATGATTGGTTGAAAAACTTCCAGTGTGCGGGTATCAAATGAGCTCGGAAGAGGGAGCGCTAAAGCTGCAAAGTTTTCGATCATGGTGGCTGTGCTTACATCGTTGGCCATTGGGCTTGTTCTATTTGTGGTTTTTCTGGTTCTTCGGGAGAGAGTTGCTTACTTATTTACAAACAATAGTGAGGTAGTCAAAGCAGTTGGTGATCTATCACTCCTACTGGCTTGATCCATACTTTTGAACAGTGTTCAACCAGTGCTTTCAGGTGAGTTGCTACCTTGTTGACCTTTGTTATGTAGTGAAGGTAGTAAAAAGGAAATTTGAGATCATCGCAATAGACATTAACATGAGAAACGTTTGATGGTATTAGCTTCACCTCAGCTTGGTTTTTTGCTGCATGACATTTGGGACACAAGATTTGGATTCTAAATAGGAACACAAGTCCGAAAAAGTCCAACCATGAACCAAACCGTATTATAATTAAAAATAAAAATGATCTGAAAAATTGCTGCTCATCCAGTTCAACATTGTGATTTGAGAATATCAAGCAACCCTTTATTTCTTTGAGAGTTATATTAAACATATAGTGAGAGTGACCCTTGTTTCATTTTCTCACTATTCGCAGGGGTTGCTATTGGTTCTGGGTGGCAGAGCATCGTAGCTTATGTGAACTTAGCCTCCTATTACTTGATAGGGGTTCCTATTGGAGCTGTACTCGATTATGTTGGCCATTTCCAAGTCAAAGTGAGATATCTCATCTTCATTTTTCATTGATTTTACATGTGAGTTTCATATAATGTTTTCTCATTAGGATAAGCATCCGAAATGGGAAATGACAAATATGCTAACATTTTCATGTTCATGCAATGTTCTAAACAAAGCTATACTAGATTTAACCAAATACATTGGAAAAGAGTTCTGTAGGATCTCTTGACCTGCTTCATTTGATGAGATTTATTGCCTTTATATGAATTTTTTTATTAGAAGGAAGATACATGAAACAGACAAGGGTTATTGATGGGACCCAGATCATCTGGCTTGGCCTGTTTGAGAGGGTAAACTTGCATTTAAAATCTTGAATCAAGTGAGATGAACCTGATCAAAATCACCTAAGTTCTCATGAGTTGAATCTGGCTTGGTCTGTTCTTTAACCATGAGTTCTAATGTTACACTCCATCTTAGCCACCAAAAAGAAACGCAAAACATTTCTTGATGAAATTAAGCTTTTCTCATAAACTATTTCTTTTGTAGGGAATTTGGATGGGAATGTTGTTTGGAACATTTATTCAAACTCTTGCACTTGTTTTCATCACCTGGAGAACTGACTGGGACAAACAGGTATTTGGTTATTTGATAAACTTTCTTACTTTGAATTGCTTCATATAGAAGTTTAGGAACTCATATAGCTCATACTTTCATGGTTTCAGCATAATAAAAAAAATTCTGACTTTTGAACTTTGGACCATACCAATGGCATCCATGCTAGTTGATTCATGCTACAAATGATGGCCCCATATTTTTTTATCAACCAACATTCTACATTGTGATCTAAAACTGTGACTATATCATGGATTGATAGGATAATCCAAATAAAAGGTTGTTTACTTTCTTTCTTTCTTTTTATTGGCTGATTTGGTGATTCATTAGCAAGATGAGGTTATTTGGGTGGTTTGGATTTATGTCCATGTCTACTGCCTATACATTACAAAGCTCAAATGAGGAAACCATTCGTTGTGTTGAAGCATGATTGATATATTTTTATCATTGTAATTTATATTTGTTTTCTCGATTTACATGAACCAAGTTCCATTTCCAATGGTTGTTCATAGGTATCTATTGCTCGTCAACGTGTGGATAAGTGGCTTGTGCCAGAATCTGAAGAATCGTGCAGCACAGAAGATGCCTAATGTCAAGTCTACAATTACCATTCTTCTCTGTCAAGGGCATCTGATTTTCTTGGAGTTTATAAGGAAAGAAAAGATGTGATCACTAAGACATGATTTTATTGGAAGAAAATGTTCTGTGATGACAAAGTGTCTGTAGTGTTTATGGTGAATTATAAGCTGACACATGATGTGTTTGGGGTTAAAAAAAGTGTTCAGGTGTAAAAAAGAGACTAAATTCAAAAACACATCATGTGTCAATCAATGGCACGCCTACATATGTCTGTGTCAATACAAACAATCATTCTCCTATATTGGATTTGATTTAGTTTCCATGGAATTTTATTAGATTATATTTGGTTTAGCTATTTAAATATTAAACACAAAATTTGAAGCTTTGTAACATGGTGAAGAATTATGTTGGTGGGAAAAATTCCTTCTTCCTCGCGTGGTTTCGGGTATGGGTAACCCGGGTGATTAGGACGGGTTTGGTACATGCCTCAACAAATAGAATTTTTCAGACTTCAAAAAGGAAGAAATAAGAAAAGTAAATCCAAATTGCTAATACAACAACAAATAGCACTTTATAATAGTCTTGTTCAACCCCAAGAAACACCAATTCTTTGGAAGAGCAGTGTTACTCGATCTCGAACGAGTGGATGATAGAATCTAAGGAATGAATTAGGTTCAATCCTCTCGGGCCGAATTACAGACTATGTTAAATTACTCATACTCCTAAGATAGACCTACTCCTATTCCTAAGATAGAAATAAAATTTGATGTTGATGATGGAGATCCTTTCTTTTATTCTTCTTCTCACCTATTTATATTGAGTTAAACAGTTATAGTGGTTGTAACTCCTTCCTCACATCACTAGGTGGTTTCTTCCATTCTCTACTCCTATTCGTTGTTATAGCCACTTTCCCATGTTGTGGTAGACACCCGTCGTGGGGTGTTTAGTAGTCTTGCCTAATCTGCTTCGTGTAGATGGTGATCCACCTTTGTTGTATGCTAGTTGTCGTGGCACATATCTTAACGCTAGCTCCATCACGTATCCCAATTTATGGCTCTATTTTTAGATCCATTAAAATCCACATGTCACTTGTCTGTAGGCAAATTTTTAGGATAGCTCCAACAAATTATAAAAAAAGATTCATTTTCTTGATTTTTTTGTCATGGTACAAGAGCAGGTCAATTTTGTTTGATTGCCCTCTCTCCTCTTGCTGTTCTCTGGCAGGTAATGGCACCTACTAGGCCTTGATACTCCTTGACATCATTAGAGTCATTGAGCCTATTACTAAGCTTCACCATGATGCAAATGTGACTTCCCTACCACTCATGTCCGCTATCACAATGGCTTGTAAGTGCTCATCGATATAAAAGAAGTGCCACCATATAGAGAAGAAAAATAATATTCATCAAGGCCCATTGAGGCCGTGACCCATTGGGGTCCACTAATTTAGGCCCATAAAGGCATAACCAGCTCAATAAAGGCTAGGTACAGTAGAGGCTAGAAGCATGGGAGGAGTAGGGGTGAGCATGGGTCTGGGCCAACCCGAACTTGGCCTGGCTTGAAAATTTGGTTGAAGAAGCCCTGCCTGAGCTAGGTCGACAAGGGTCCAAATCCAGCCTGAGGTCCGAATATTTAAATATTTAATATTTATGTATTATATATAATTTATAGTCCTTTAAAATTATAAATATTTCATAGCCTAGTTGGTAAAAATTTTTATTTTTATTTTTATAAAAAGTCTTTGGTTCGGCTCTTAGTGAATGGGAAAATGATATTTTAAATGTGATTCTTTTGT
Organism: Platanus orientalis; assembly: GCA_025762735.1. Lineage (NCBI taxonomy): Eukaryota > Viridiplantae > Streptophyta > Magnoliopsida > Proteales > Platanaceae > Platanus > Platanus orientalis. The sequence goes on from JAOXJP010000017.1 coordinate 6,669,938, forward strand.
GAAAAGTTTTCTCCCTTTAAACTTTTTCTCTCCTCTTAATGTATTCTCTTATTTCTTTATTTATCTTTAATACTATATTTTTAATGGCATTAAAATTTCATTCTACACATTTTTTTTTCAAATATATATATATATATATATATATATATATATATATCCAAAAACATAGCCTCAAGACCATTCTATATATATATATATATATATCCAAAAACATAGCCTCAAGACCATTCTCTCTCATCCACATTTGCACTCATGTTCCAAATCTGTCTCCTAGAAAATCTCCTATCTAATTTCTATGTTTATCTTTTAATACTAAATGTTTAAACTTTTTCTCTCATCTTACTATCTTTTTACTTATTTTTATGTTTATCTTTAATAACATATTTTTAATGGCATTAAAATTTCATTCCACTTGTTTTTTCGAAAACTTAGCCTCAAGCTCATTCTCTCTCATCCATGTGTACACTCTACAATTTTTAAAATGTTTCCATAATACCCCTTACAAGGGGAGATAAAAATAATCTCCAACTATGAATTAATCCATGTGTTTCACAAAAATAAAGAAAGACCAAAAGAAATAAAATAAATTATCAAAAAAGTAAAAATAGAGATGAAAGAAAAAAATGTTATTTAAATGTGATTCTTAAATGTGAAGTGTTTTTTTTCTTCTTTTTTTAAGTCGATTAGAATATACCAAACATGTGGAAATGGGTTTGTATAGATTTCAATCTAACCGTTAACAATAAGTGTGCACTTAAGCATGTGTTTTTAGAGTTATTTTCCTTCTTGAATTGACCTTGGGACTTCCAAAGGATTGGGTCCATGTATGGTCTCAATGTACTAGATCTAAACCCTGTTATATGTATGTACCGTGGCCGGACATATCAAGACTATTGGTTATAAAATGTAGATTGTTTCATACCTAACCCATGATGTATAAGAACCATTGTCAAGTTACACTAAATCATGTAGTTTAAATATACCAATGATAGATCCAAAAAAGAAAAAAGAAAAAAAAGATTGTAAATGGATCCAATACCCAATTGAGAAATGGTTTTGGATTAATATCCAACTCAAATGTTGATTAGATCCAAAACTTGCTTGTACCTTCATAATAGAGGAGTTGGATGATTGGGTTAAGATTTTGCTGTTATTTCTTTTTTTGTTTTGTTTTGTTTTATTTTCTACTGGAGATGTAATTTGTCTCATTTCATCCATGCAAAATGTAATAGCAAACACAATTATATGGAGATATTGTTGCACTCACTATATGGACACATGTCGTTCAATTCCCAATAAAAACTAATTACCAAAAAAGTTTCAGTAAAGGCAAAAGAAATAACCTAAGGACTAAATGGAATTGAGCTAGGTTGGAAGCTAACCATCCCAAACCTGACTTAGTTATTATATGAGTTGGGTTTTATGTCAAGTTAAAATAGTAACCTTAAGCCATTGGTTCTCTTCATCCAAGTGGATACTCTCTAATTTTATTTTTCTTTTTTTTTTAGAAAAAAATTCTCATAATGTCTCCTAAATAACCAAGAGATTAAAGTATTTTCCAACTTTTTAGAAAAGAATTTTATCTATTGTAATTGTCCCTATTTTTTTTCTTTTTTAAAAGCTCGCTTATACTTAAGCTTTTTTTTTCCTAATCCAAGCCAAATGCCCCCTAAAATCCCTAAAATTTATTAATTTTACTTAACAATTCTCTTTTTATATATTCGCAAAAATTAATCTCTTTAATTTTTTTTTTTTATTGATTGCAATTATTCCTAAATTCTCTATTCTTAAAGTCATATTTTTTTAAACCATGATATAGACCCTTCAATCCTATCTATAGAACATACCATATCTTCAAGTTACATATTTTAACCAAATATAACATAAATTATATTGTCCGTACTAATTTGCATGGGTTCATTGCTAGTGTATATTCACAATGCATGCCCACAAATAAACCATCATATAACCGTGTTATCCCAAATCCCAAAATGTAACTTGTATTCATGCAAACAACAAGTAGAAGATAATCATGATTACAAATCAAGCTCATATTTAACCTTTACAAAGTGTGGGGACTATTACACAGGCACTACAGCAAAAATGGCTTTTAGTAGCATATTTTAGGAAGCATTTTTATACAAATGTTGCAAAAGGTATAGTATTATACAACGTTTCTTCCAAAAATGCTACTAATGGGGGTAAAAGACAAAAATAGCCTTAAAAAATGTTTTTACACAGCGTTTTCAAAACGCTTCTTAAGGGGACGTGCAAAAACATTATTAGTAGCATTTAAAAAACGCTTAGTATAGAAAATGGGGCTTTTAGGAGCGTTTTCAAAACAATCATTAGAAGCGTTAAAACGCTTCTTATAGGCGCGCAAATACACCTCTAAAACGCTTCTAATAGACATGTATATATTTCCTTCCCCATGTTCCCTTCCTCTCTTCCGGCTTTCTCTTCCTCACTTCATCTCCTCCCCCGTCTTTTCCTCTCGATTGTGGGATTTAGGGATTTTTTCGGTTTTAAGCTCAATGGGTCAAGCTCAATAGGGTTACAGGTAGTCACCTACTTGGTGAATTGACAATTTTAAAGTTTGATTTATTTCTTACATTCTTTGAATCCCATTTTGATATCTCTAATCGTGGTGTTTGGTTCAATCTGATTTTGGTTATATGCATCCCTTTTGTGCATAAGTCATGCTCATTTCTGATCCTCGTCCGTTTTCACGCCTGAGAAAGAAGCATCCTTGTCGTGTTCAACCTATTGCCCAAGAGAAAAATCAAAACCCTTGTCTCTATTCTCGATCTGTTGCATGAGAGAAAGAAGAAGTCCATTTTTTTTTTTGTCTTACCTCAATCTGCTGCATGAGAGAAAAATCAAAGCCCTTGTCTCTGTTCTCTGCAATCTGTATCAAAACCATAAAGCATAAGGCTGTAGCCAAATAATTTATACTAGTTCTCTCTACAATCTTCATCACTCTATGTGCAATTCCCTTTCCAACATGTTTTATGATGGGTAAAAAGGAAGCAGAGCAGATGACTACCTCTCTTCTCCATGACATAAGGGATTGAAGCTGTGGGAAAAGGAGTAAACTACTTTGCAGCAGTGAGGGAAGAGAGGGGTTTTTGAGAGCTGAGGGGAATTGTAAGGACTTCTGCTAGAGTTTAGACCCTCTCCTAACCTTTAGAGGTGATGAACTCTAGTTCAGATCTAATTTCTTCAGTTGGTTCTTTTTGTAAGAATTTATTTATGGTATAAATTTTTTTTTGTTGAAATGCTATATTGATTATTTATAATTTGTTTTGTCTTTTTTGATTATTTGATAGTGGCAGCTTTGAGTGATGATCCCATCCATGAATGGATTCTTACAGAAGGAAAGGCCACCCAGATTACAAGAATTAGTCCTATTGGTGGTGGTTGCATTAATCTCGCTAGTCGATATGACACTAATGCCGGTTCCTTTTTTGTTAAGACAAGCAGGTATAAGCATGACACCCAAATGTTCTAAGAATTGAATCAACCCATTATCGCAAGTTGTCTTTGATATCCAGTTCCTTTTTCTATAGCATACTTCTTCTCTCCTATTTTTTATTTTTTTTTAACTTGTGTTTTTTTGTTTTGTTTTGTTGTCAAATTTAGTGAGCATGGATTTAAGTGTTAAGAACCTAAAATTTCCATCCTTTACCATCCACTGCAATCACCCATTAT